>JAJJWW010001761.1:0-323756 GCA_023531295.1 Papaver armeniacum | reverse complement strand
CGAAAGTCGAGAAATGGCATGCTTTTGTGAAACCAAGATGAGCGGATCGAAAATTAGAGAAATCAAGACTAGATCGAGTGGATTGAACGGATGTAAAGGGTTTGAAGAAATTCGAAGATGAATTCAAGCTAGGGTTCTTTGTTGATTTACAAAAGTGATAGGCGGATTGAGATGAATCGAGATCTCCAAGAAATTGATGGTCCATTATGGGTTTTATATGCGGTGAATTGAAGTTGTGTTCATTGAATACATGGGTTTGGAAAGAGATTCACAATTGGATAGAGAATGGAGTGTTGGTGGTCTTTGTGTGGTTTTGAATATAAGTGCTAATAACACGGAGAGAGGAAGAAATTTATGGGTTTTGTACCATATCGAGAAGAGATGGGGTTTTTAAGCTTGAATCTTCAACTAAGAATCGAAGATCGAACTCGGAGAAATGAGATGAAAAGTTAACTCTGAGTTCTTGATTTGTCACTATTATGGGTTAGAGTTTTCTTGTGATGGCGCCCATCTCTACAATTGAGATGGATGTGATGTGGTCATTTGTTGTTGTTTGTGATGGGTTTTGATAGTCGATTGAAGAACACGGGTTCGAGAAGTCAGATTAGGTTTAACTGGTTTGAGTTTGGATCGAGTTAGGATGATGCGATGGTGAGTCTTGTTGGTGGAATAAGAAGGCAACATTGATGGAATGGTGTTGGTCCCGAAATTATAGGAATGAAGGGGTGGTCTTTACATCGGAGGTGGGTTTGTTGCAGTGAGAAGATGAAGCTTAAAACTTCCATTGAGCAGATGAACAAAACAATGATGGTGCTAATGAGATTGATGTTTCAATTGAAATTCCCAGCTACTCAAGAATCAAGAATAGTTTGAGTTTGAAAAGGGTTATAGATGAATGTTTTAGGAGATGAATGTATGATAAATTATAATCTGGAATTGAAGAAAATAATGGCTTTGAATGCTGGCATGGAAATCCCGATAAGCAGTGAGACTAAGTAGGACTGTTTACAGCGTCAACTCGATGATTAGAATGGCCAGTCAAAGCCGATCCAACTGGTTGATAAGACAATCGATTAGACCCGATCAAAAGACTGACTCGCTAGCAAAACTCGATGTCGACTTCTCTTCTTTGACTGGTTGACTACTTGAAAACCGCAATCAGTTTGGCCAGTGCTTGGGCCGGTATCATAACGGAATATTCCGTCAGTGAAGAATTTGGTGGCGGGTGACTTTCGGCCGGTTAGACCTAATACCAACTTTAAGCTGACCAAATTTCAGATTTTTGTGTGGATTCTTCTCATGGGTGTGAAGACTTGGACTTGGAATTGAATGGAGAATTTGGGTCAAATTTGGAAAGAGAGATGGAAGATGAGAAAGACTTGAATTTGGAAATTGAATGGCTAAAGGAAAGGGATTCTATTCCTTGGAAGATTTGGAGAACATTGAAGCCTATAAGTAGAGAAGTTCTCTACACTTTGATTATCTTTTTACATATCTTTTACACACCTCTCTACACACACAACACTTGTGTTTTGCTTGCTTTCAAAATTCTTCTTTTAATTATTTATGTGAACTTGAAAAATTCTCCCTTTAATTATTTGTGTGAATTTCAAAAACATGAGTAGCTAATTTTCTTATCGATTGAGGATGAATTCCTAGTTCTTAATATATGATTTGAGTTTTGTTTCAATTCTATCTTGAAGTTTTTCACATGATTATTGTTTGTTTTTACTAATAGGAATGTTTATTCATTCATGATTGATTGATATATTGTTTAGAGTGCACGCTAAATTGATTTGTTAATTTGATCTAAAGCTAGTGAAAGTTAGGGGATAAGTAATCGTTTCTTGACTCTTTACATAAGTAGCAAAAATGAGACCTTGCGGAGGATTCCGTGGAGCAATTGTGTGTGAAAACAACGTTAGCAAGTAGACCTTGATCTAAGAGTCTAACTACTAATATTAACCTAATAAGTTCATAAATCTTAATGCGTTTATTTAAATTACATCTAGAGTGATCTACTACTAGGTGGTTTGATAAATAAAATCGGGTGTCGAGAACTTAGTATCCAGTGATACAAGGGATTTGGGGGTTTGCTTAACGATCTAGCCTTCTTTACCTACACGTTGGTGATAATTTGTGACTAATAACAAGTAGAAGAACATAACTTGATTCATTGTTTGAAACGAAGAAGGATTCCTTGATCTTGTCTCTCTTTTTGATTTCAACTTTATCTTTTAATTGCTTTGTTTATTTTCTTTTGCTTTTTACCCCCCCCTTTTGTGACAATTTTACAACTAGAATCTCTTGCTCCTCGTGGGAACGAACTTGACTACACTATATTACTTGTTAATTAGGTGGAAAAATATTGATTAATTTGTTGTGGTTAACGACACGCACCACCAAGGAGCCGAGGTACACGGTTGAGCCAAGAGTGCCTGGGGCATTTGAAGTGTCTCGGCCATTCTTGGGAAGTCTTGGCTTATCTTTGCACTCGACCCGAAGAAAACTCCACTTAGGGTGCGGTCTAAGTAACCATAAGCCCTATATGCAAAAGGGATAAGCGCTGCGAATACAAGGCTGGTTGTTGTCAAGACCGGATGGGAGGAGCTAGCCTTGTATGGCAGAAGTCGTCTCCTTGAAGAGGAAACCGGGGGGGGGATAAGAGGCGGCACCCTCCATTAGAGAGAGTGATAAGTGTCTTAAGACGCAAATGTCATGAGGCTTTATTTCCGCAAGGAAATTTAGGCTTGTCATATTTGTCGACAATCCTGAAGAGGCAATAATACAAAAAGATAAAGATAAGGCGAGATCAATGGGTCGGTACATGAAAATGTAAGGGCGTCCTGCGATTTAAATGCAGAAACTTTTTAATGTCATGGGGCTTTATATATTCGCAAGAATTTTAGGCCTGTCATATTGTCATAACAAAAATATCTGAGGAAGGCAACAATACTAAAGAAATGATAAGGCAAGATCAATGGGTCATTACATGAAAGTGTAAAGGCGTCCTGCGATTTTATATAGCAATGACAAAGGGTGGCACATTAACACCTTTAACTAGGAAGGCAAAATAAGACCACATAAGAAAAAAGAAAAATGGAAATCTTGGAAGAAACCAAGGTTTCTTTACTTATGAAAATTCGGCAGATAGCACTGCGAGATTGAGGCATGAACACACATCACCTATTCGAAAATAACTTGCTTAATCTCTCATTTGAAAGCAAATAACAGAGGCAAGTATGGGAATGTATAGAATAAAAACATGTTATTTGTCTTCATATGATAGATTTACGTGCTCATAAAATGAAAGATTGATAATATACTGATTAACTGTATTGCAAAAAAAAAGAATTGTTCTTTTAACATGTGCAGAAAGGAACAACAAAAGTAGAGCTTGTATCTGAAGATCCAAGAAATTCGCAGCACAAGATTACAAAAATAGAAGATTAAAAGAATGAATGTACAGATATTACAAAAAAAAGAAAGAAAAAAACAGAATTATTTCTTGTTTGATTCTTCTTCTTCATTTTCTTCATCTTCATCGATCCTTCTACTTATTCATCTTCATGATTCCTCTTCTTAGCTAAACCCATTTTGTCGGATATATCCATAGAAGGCACATTCTTAGGGATTTCATCAAGGAGGCAAGGGTATGAAGAATGAGAATGCTATTTTCATCGCAGATCATCTTAATAGTCGATTGCGAAAAGAGTAGAATCATTCTTGAAATTCGCAAATCAGTAATTTGTAGTTGCCTCTTCAATCTTGAATATTTGTCATTTCGAGAAGAAAGATCCTTTGCGAGCTGCTCCTTCTCGAGATTCAAGTTCTTCAATTCTTTTGCGAAATCTCTTGACCTCTGCGAACATATGACAATGAATCAAAGAACTTAATGACAACTTCATAAAAAACAAACAATTAAATAAAGAAAAATGATCAACAACCTTCTTTGTCAGAAATCATATCCCGAATCAAGGCCGTATGCTCAGCTTGAAGACTAACGTTAACACCTAAATTATTTCTAGCATCATCTAGAACCTTCGGCCCTGCGAATTCATCGTCATTGTTTATGAGAAGAAGGGAGCGAATTTGATTCTCTCTTTCGCTAAGAATAGCATTTTCGCGGATGGATTCATCCGTTCAATTTGAACTTCAAGAAGAGTTTTTGGAATTTCGCTAATGCTTGAGCACCTTGACTAGTAATGCGATCTTTGTCATCTATGAGATCACTGACTTTCTTCCTTAAAGTATTAATTTTCTCTTTAGAACTAAGATATAGACGTTTAAATTGGTTGGCTAAGCCTAAACTAGATCTATGATGAATTTCTAAGAGGCAAAATTTGGATTGAAGTTCGTTTAGAGGAAGAGATTTAATCTTGTTATTTGAAAAACTATTCAAAGAATCGTTGAGGTGATCAAGGAGGGCATTGTTATCCATAGGATCGGGGGGATTAGTGAAGAAGAATGGCTTCATCGAGAAAGGTCATAAACGTCACTGCAAAAATGGTAAGTCAAATAAGGGAAGATAATGAGAGAACAAAACAAAGGAAAAGAGAAAAGTCTCATACCATAAAAGCTTTGGTTGGCACTCACGAAGAATAGAAATCTTATTCTTGAGTGGAAGAATCGACTTCTAATTGCTTGGTTTTCTCGCGAAGAGTAGCAACTTCAGTTTCAAATTCTTCATTTCTCTTGCGAAGAACAGCAGCTTCAGCCTCAAATTCTTCATTTTTCTTGCGAAATTGAAAATTCTTCTTTTCGAGAATACTACGCCTTTTCTCAAGATCTGAGGCAACAACAAAGGAATCTCTCCCGGACTATAAAGGAAAACCAAAAAATTATCAAGATATAACTTAAAATTGAAATTATGAAGAAATAAGGGAACAAAGACATGCAAGACACCAAGCGCATTTAGGAATCTGGGAGTCACTGATCTAGAGACCCCATGAATAGAATCATCACCCTCTAGTAAAGGAGCATCACAGATACCCGTGAGAGCTTCGCACGTACTAGAAAGACGATCATCTCCAATTCCTTGCATGGAGTCAGAGAAGATGCTAGACAGTCGCGCCATAGAAGATTCGGTTGGAGGATTCTCCTTTTGAGAGAAATATCAACATCATCATTATCTTCATGAGCTTTCGGCTGTATTGAGGTTTGAAGGAGAAGGGGAATGGATCTTTCTTTTCTTAGAAGGTGGAGACGGTAGACTTCTCCTGCGAAGAGAACCTTTACCTTTACCTTTGGTCTTCGCAACCTTAGGATTTACTTCTTCTCCAACAATTTCAGCACCAACCTTATGCACATGAATGAAGATAAAAACACATGCAACAATATTGTTAAAAATAATAAGGATAAGTATTTCTTACTTCATCCGTGATCGAACAGTCTTTGCTAAATTACTTGCCTTAGCATTTTTTTGTAACTCTTCCTCAACTTGATAATCTGGAAATTTCGCAAGATTAATAGGTATAAAAAGGAAGCGAAGATTACAAATTGAGCGAAATTTAAGAAGCATACCTCTTTTAATTTCTCGAGACCAATTAAAAACCCAAGGTGATAATTGGCGAGATTCGCAGGGATAACATTTGAACCTGAAATATAAGGTCCATTCAAAAGTAGCGGAAATATGCACCATTTGTCGTCTTTGGAATGACGAGGAACATTGTTTTTTCCAGAATGCCAAACGATATCCTGCATAAGTATTTTATCATTTGGGAACATTTTCTCCTCTCTCTTCAAACGTGCACCCTAAGTGAGTTCTTTGTTCTTCATGTTTATTATTTCATAGTTTTCGAAGAAACTCTCTCTTAATACTTCTCGGCGAATATCTCTAAGTCCTCAAAATTTAAGATCTCTGACTTCTTTGGGATAAAGAGATCCCTTACCGGCCTACGGTTGGCGAACTCAAGCATTAAGCGGATACAATCCTTTCAATTGGTAGATGGCTCGCGAGAATTTAGCATGAGCAAGAATTTCATAAAATAAGGGAAGATCGGGGGTCATAGGAGAGGAATGGGAAGACCGGTGAGAATCTAACCTAGCGAAATTATGATTTTTGATCATCACAATGATGATCGACAAAGAAGGTTGGAAGAGAATTGATTTAGATTCTTGATTGGGAATAGTGGATAATATGAAACCTTTCTCTAGCAAATCTTTTTGAACTTCTTCCAAAAGATTTTCATATCTGCGACCAACTGGAGGCATCTTTCAGAGTATGGGAAGAAGATTTACAGTAGCAGAAGCGGAAGTAACGGAGAGATGAAGAAGAGAAATTGTGGAGAAAACAAGAAGAAGAGTAAAAAAAGTAGAAGAGAGGAGTAAAAGAGATATATATAGAGATAAGGATTCTCTAAAAGTCAAACACATTTAATGCGAAGAGTAGAAATGAACGGTTGAGAAATGACGGTTGAAAAAGACGTGTCAAGAGATGGATGGAAGAAGAGATACGTGTAATAAATTTTGTGTAAAAGTACGGAATCATGTCAAAACAGGATAAGTATGAAAGAATGAACAGTTCTGGCATTTTGAAAATATTAGTTCTCATGACATTCTCTCCTTCGTAGAAAGGCATGAGAAGAGGCAAGATGTAGGATCGAATATCACAACACCAACACCCTTACAGAAATCCATAAACAACACATTGCGAAAATATCGCGAGATGGATAATATAAATGACGCAATGGATGGCGACAGCTTGAACACGAGAAGATGTGAAGACCTAGCGATATTTAAGAGTGTTGCGAGATTTAATATTTGTACACTCACGAGAATGTCGCAAATCGAGATCCGAAAATAAAGACAGACTTAGGCTGTCATCCACTATGTAATGTCTATATAAAGAAGCCGAATAGTCTTAAGAGAGGAGGGATCTTTTTCAAGTGTTAGGCAAGTTATTAAGAGAGAAAAGTTTAGAGCGATTGTAAATTCTTTAGCTTATTTCCTTTCCGTCTTGTAACATTTGTGAGTTTTAATCAATAAAGAATATAATTGTTTATCTTAAAATGACTTGATTGTTTGAATTATTGTGAGGGGTGTAGTGTGGGATTTCCTGCTACTACAGCGAGGACAAGCTTTGGCAAATAACATGACTTCATGCATCTGTAGTAATGGTGTGATTAAATCTCCTCAACAAAAGATCTTGCAAGAGCAAATAAGGAACATGCATAATCAAACATGGCGAGAATTGTATGAGGGGTTGGTCACGGAAGAAAGAGGCTTAAAGAGGAGTAGAAACTCTCTTGGAGGTGCGAGTAGTAGCGTCGTCAGCCTTCACCTAGCAGCGAAAGAGACAAATGATGAAGAGGAGGTGCACGGTGTGGGTACTAGCCAAAGAGGTGGTCGTGGTCGCGGTCGCGGTAGTCGCGGTGGTCGTCTTGATGGTCCTAAAACTCGTGGTGGTGGTAGCACCAACAAAAGGGGTCGTGGTGTCCGCCATGCTTAGTTATGGATTTATCTTAGTTGTGTGTGGTTAGTTATTGTAGTTGCAGGAAATCCCACACTACACCCCTTACTCAGTTTTGCTTAATTAATTCATTGAAAGATGTATGATCAAGAATATTTATTGATTGATTTCATGAGCTGTCTACACGAAAAATAGAATTACACTAAGCAAATAAAACACTCTTAAACTTTCTCTCTCTAATGACTTGCTTAACCCTTCCAAAAGATCTCTCCTACTCTACAATTCACTCGACCTTTATATAGGGTAATATCTAGTGGATGAAAGCTAAGCTATCCTTTATTTTTAGGAATGTCTCGCGAAGTGTCGCAAATGTGCAAATATTCAATCTCGCGACACTTCTTAACCCTCGCCGGAGTTTTATGTCTTTCAATTGTTTTGTGTGTCGTTATTCATCGCGTCGTTTATTTTAGCTATCTGCGACTCCCTCGCGACACGTCGTTTATTAATCCGAACCTTATGCGTTGCGATATTATGATCCCACATCTTGCCTCTTTTTCCTTGAATATTGCTTAGCGGCGATCTTTAAGGAAAAATCCATTGTTATAACGATCTTTGATTTTTGTTGATGAAGGAACAGCGGAAGAATATTTTCTTGAAAAGTACGTACTTGCCTCTATTCTTTTGGCGAAGTTACAAGCTTCTTTGTATATATGAAGTGTCATTTCTTGCCTCGGGGTTACGGAAAATAATCAATCCATAAGCTCTTCTACTTTGTTAGGAAATATGTTGTGCGACGTTTGGATCCTACTAAAAATTCCTTTCATTGAGTTTCCTTAGGTTTAGTAGTGACCGTTTACACGTGTCTATATTCACCTCTTTTACCGGTGCATTTAATGTTATCCGGTCGTAACGTTTTTTCTCATCTATTTTATAGGAGCGTCCCCTGTGAAGAATCTCCCTTTTCCTTTTCGTCTTCTTCATAAATGCAAGTGTTCTTCTTCTTCATCGTTACGCAAGTGTTTGCTGTTATTTTCTCTCACCGTCTTCTTCACCACTTTTATTATTTCCTACCAGTTGTTGTTCTCATGGCGTCCAGGTTTGTTAATCTTGCCATATCTGACTGATTTTGTGGTTGATTAATTTTGAGATTAGCTTTTCTCGTTAAAAGCACACTGGTATGATTAATTTTGTAATTCTCTTTCTGCCATTGTTGTTTAGCAAGAACCAACCCAAAACTAAATTCACCGTGAAGAACCCTCTTCTTTCTTTGGGCTCGCCGCTGAAACCTACTTTGCAACAAGAATCCCTTAACGCAACAAAGCCCTCTTCGCGAGCAAAATCTATGGCTACAAAAAGAAAATCTGCGGTGACAAGGTATTTAAGAAACATTTGTTTTTATTAACAATATATTGTTGCCTCTGTTTCTTATTTAACTTGTTATTCGCGGGATGATGGAAATATTGACAGAACTCTAAAAGACTTCGCCAAACCCAAACTGTTACTCCCGCGTTCCATTTCCTTCTTTCAAACCTTCGTCTCTGTGCGAAATCTTCGCAAAGATAGTTTTGTACCTCCTTCTGTGGTAACATTACCAGCGACAATATTCCTATACCTCAACTCCTTATAGACCAAGTTCCCCATAATAGCCCTACTACAAACAATCCTGCACCTTCTCCTGTTATCAATGCCCCTACTATTTCTCCAATCACTTCCCTTCCTGAAACCTCCTCTTTTCCTGAGGCTCCTTTGACAAAGGATGACTCGTCTTCTTTTTTGTTGAGCAAATTCCTCTAACAATGAGAAAATTTGGAGGGGATAGATGTGGCCTTTAAGGTTCTTTTCGGATCTCGTGAATGATGCCAAAAAGATTTACTGCGATCTGTCAAATCCAACGTCTGCCGAGATTTTAAGTAAGCACCTTGGTCTGATAAGGTCTCGCAAGCATCTTTAATTCAAGAGATTAGTAAGCTGAAGGATGATCTCCTAGTTATGACCGCGAAGTGCAATAATCTCCACCTTGAAAATCAGAAATTTCACAACATCTCGCTAGATCGTGACAATCTTTACAGGAAAAATGAGGAGTTAAAAGGTATACTCGTCCTCCAAGCATTAAACCAGAAACGAATAATGGAGATATATCAAACGGAGTCTGTCGTTGAAGAAGTTCGAGTGGAAAGAGATGCTTGGATGGAGCAATATAATCTCTTAGATAATCTTCACACCTATGCGGTGATCAAATAAATAACTTGTCTAAAGAGAATTTTGATTTATCGCAAAAGCAAGACTCATTAAGTAATGACTTATCTAGCCTCTCTTATTCTTTGACTAAAACTAATTTGGAGTTGGAAACTTTATCGGATGATGAGAATCGAATTCTTTCTCAAGAAAACGTTCTCTGTTGAATAAGGTGGCGAGCTACTCGCGCGATATGATGCTTGTCAAAAATTATGTGAAGAACAAGAACAAGCTAATCATACTTTGAAAAAATTATGTGAAGGAATCACCGCAAGAGAGATAAACTTATTCAAGGTAGAATAACTTTGAGTGTTAAGGCGAAGCAATTCCAAGAACAATGTGCCAAATTAGAAAAATCCAACTCTACTCTTGCGGCGTAGAAAATTCCATACTTGTTTCCATTGAAAAGAACTTGCGATCTCATTGAAAGGCTTAGTTGGAGATTCATTTGATGATGCCATGGACTGTTTGGGGAATAACCCAGCGGCTTTATTTCAACATCTTACTTCTCAAAAGGAAGGTAGTCAAATTATTTGACTATCTTAATTTATTTATTTATTCCATGAATGCTTTATTATCCTAGAAATGCCAATAATGTTCGATAAAATTTTCTTTGATCTTGTATATTTGTTATGCGGGACTACGAAGAAAACTTCGCTCCACTATCACCACCCTCGAGTCGATTATTCTAAAATTCGCAAGAAAAACGGGCTACTCATTGCGTCTCTTGCTCGTTCTCGACCGTGCGGAAGCGAAGGTTTGATTATATGTCTTATTGTAAGGACATTGATAGTAAGAATCGTCAAAGGCCTTTGCCGTCAATTCCCTCTCGAAAGCGGAGGTTCTTGTGAATAATATTTTGCTGTCGAAGTCTCTTGATCCTATTCATGTCGATCCTTTGGAAGTGAGTGATGATGAAGTCCCTAATTCTCCAGATAGTGATTATGAATATGAAAGCTGCGAAGATCTCCCTTATAAGGAAGTTGTCGACGAAGATCCAAATAGAAAAACTCCTGATGAAAATCCAGTAACTGGCGAGAACGAAGGTGATGAAAACATTTCGATGAAAATCCACCAACCGACGGAGGCGAAGCGATAAAGGCGGAGAAAAGTCTCAACCACCCTCTGTATTTGAAAATCTTTGAGTAGAGTTAAACTTTCTTTGTAACTTGTCGGAATTCCTTTTTGTTTGAATGACTTAACTCCTTGATTGATTAATTCCCATATTTCTTCCTTCCTATTTTATTTAAGACAATCTCGCGAGTATGTTCGCTCATTGAATCTTTTATTAAGTAAACCCATCCCAATTAGGGTCTTAATTTTAATTCTTCTCCATGCGACAAGGTCGCAAAGCCGCCTTACATTTTCATGCAAAGGCCCATTGACTTATACCTTATCAATTTTGTGTGGTCTTCCAAGTTAGACCTCCCTAATTAGAGGTCTTCCCACATACCTTTCATCGCGACAAAATCGCGGGACGTCTTTACACTTGCATGTAAAGACCCATTGATCTTGTCTTATCATTTTCCAAGTATTTTTGCCTCTGCCGGATGTTTTAGTTGCGACAATATGACAGCCTAGATATCCTTGCGAGTTTAAAGCCCCATGACATTGCCGTCTTGCGACGAAATCGCAGGGCGTCCAGTACACTTCGTGTAAAGACCCATTGATCTCGCCTTACCGCGCGTTAGTATTATTGCCTCTGCGGGATCATTTGCACAAATATGACAAGTCTAAACTTTCTTGCGAAAACATAGCCTTATGACATTTGCGTCTGTTTTGACACTCCCCCTAATGGAGAGCATCGCCCTTATCATCTCCCGGTTGCCCCTTCAAGGAGGCGAAACATCGGCCATACAAGACTAGCTCCTCCCATCCGGTCTTAACAACAACCAGTTGTTTTTTCACCCTCTTATCCCTTATACCTATAGGGTTTATGGTTACAGTGCACCTAAGTGGAGTTTTCTTCGGGCGGTGCAACGCATGCCAAGACTTGCCAAGAATGGCCGGGGTAGGTTCATCCATCCCGGGCACTGCGGCTCAACCGTGTACCTCGCGCCTTGAGCATACAACGACTCCTTGGAAGAGACCTCGGTCGCCCAAACCGAGTATAACCTTATATATATAGTTGGGAATCCAAGGTACCTCATCCGGATAGGCTTTCATGGGCCCCAAATTTTCATGACTCGGGCTTCGGGAGCGGTGTAACCTTCCCCCGAGCCATGTTGAGAGATACCCCCTTATATGACGCACTTTAGGTCTTACATTTGCCTCTTACGAAATGTTATTCGCGAACTAGGGTGTACGCCATAAAGGTTCGTCCCATTCTTTTACTCATTCATCTTTGTTAAATCATTCAATCATTCATGTTTCATTATTTGTTTTGCGAAGTATTCGCAAAATTCCATTTATTTGTTGTATTTTCGTTTTTTTTTCTTAACCAAATTCTCATATACTCTTGACTGCGAGATTCTCGCACATCATTACTTCAATTGCTACTTTTTCTCCTGCTTTTGTTGATTACTCACTTCTTATGCCTTTTGTTCCTCATATCCTTTGCTTCTTTATTATCATAATATTCGCCTGTCTCTAGGCATTCATCTCATGAGTATGTTCAGTCCTCACTTCTATAGCATCCACCATCAGTTTTTCCTTTCTGCTCATCTCTCACATGTTGCTTCCAACCCTTTCTTTTGGCATTTCTTTCTTGCGATTTTCTACATCGACGTCATGACATTGTTGCGACTCCTTCCAATCTCCACTGTATAATACCAATGCCGTTTGGATGTGGAAATTTTACACATTGGTGGTATGTTGATCGACCCCCAAGATTTCATGAAGCCATGGCCTCCCAATCGGTGCATTATCCTCGGAGATTCCACGTCAACCACACGAATAAAACATCGAGTTGATAACCCTTGTAGAGGTATTCTCATGCGAACCTCTCCCTTTGGCTTGTTTGCAGTGCCATTAAAGCCATATATCTTGTATGTCAAGGGGATCAAATCCTCATCCTTTCCTCCCATCGTCTTGTAAGTATGGTAAAAAAGAATATTCACCGAACTTCCTAGTATCGATTAGGATTCGGTTGATCGCCCGGCCCGGTCTTCTGCTTCATCATCTTCTCCATCAGCTGGTTTTGGGTTAATCTCTAGTTTCACAACCAACGGGCTATCATGTGTTTCTCTTCCTTTTGGCACTTCATCTGCGAGAGAAAGAGATAGTCTTGAGTGCCACTTTTCTAGCTGCGTCGTTCTCGCTTGGACTCATTATTTCTTTATCATTAGAATCTCTCGCAAAGACTCTCTTGAGCACGTTGTCATGAAAATCTTGATTGTGCGATGGGAGTGGACGATAAATTGCAATTCAAATTTTTAGCTTTTGTTCCAACTTCATCACAAATGTTTCCTTTCCTTTCGCTCGGATCTTTGCATGCATTTACGGTGGTGGTGGTAATGTTTGGCCTTTTTCTTCTCCCTTTAGAAAGTGATTGACTTCCTTGATCAATCATCCTGAGAATAATTCTCTTTATGTTTCTACAATCGTTTGTTTGATGCCCATGGAAGCGGTGATAAGAGCAAAACTCATGACTTCTATCGCTTTGGCGGTGGTTCCATTCACGTTCCAAGGTCTTGGTACATTTTCCATCACAAGTATAGCTTCCCGAGATCTTTTCCACACTCGGCATTCGGTGGAGGCATCTTAATCTCTTCCCATACTATTCTGCGACTTCTCTTTGCCCTCCACGGTTATTTGCCTTCGTCCACCGTAAGTTTCTTGCACATGATCTAGCCTCAAATGTTATTATTGCTTCATTACGGTTGTAGTAGTTCCTTTCTCGTTCAAACTCTTCTTGATCGTGGCTTCCCATGGCTACTATCTTCATTTGTCCTCATCGGCTTTCCTTGCTTCTTGTCCTTGCGAAGTGCTCGCCCTTTGTATTTATGAATTGAGGCAACAAGCTTGCGTTCGCAGACATTCGAGCTTGTGTTTGCGGCTGGATAAGAATTCATTTCATTATTGTCTTTCTTCTAGGGCAATATATTCTTCCTGTAACTCTCGCAGATTCTGCCATCGTGATTGTATTTTTGATTCTAAAAATTTGAATGAGAAGAGGGCATTCACGAATGAGAGGATGAGATATCTTTCCTCAACCCGTCCTGCCATTTCGCTACACATGGTCCTCCATCTTATTGTCAACTTGCCTTAGCTCTCGCCAACCCTTTGTTTCAACCGAATACATCTTCAATACACGGTCGCGAAGAGTTGTTACTTATGTATGCTCTAGGAATGTGGCTTGTAAATGGTTAAATGATGTGATTGTGTTCCTTAGGCACCTTCAAACCATTTTAGTGCTTCTCCTATTAAACTTGATGCGAAATATTTGCACGATATAGCATCATGATTCTCCCATGTAACATACATCTCATATAAAGCCTTGATATGTTGTACCGCATTGAGGTTGTTCCATCAAAGATGTTGGTTAATGCAGGTAGATTGCACTTGGAGGTATTCCTCCCATCTGTTACTTCTAGCGTGAAGGGATTCTTGGCAGCTTAGCGATAGCTTCGTCCAATTGTTTCCTTCCTCCTTCCCTTCTATTGTTCATTAATCCTCTCATTTGCCCGATTCTCTTAAGATTTGTTCATTTGCCCTCTCTTGGTCTTTTAACTCTGCCTCTCTCCTTCTTAGCTCGTGCTGTTTTGACCTTCACCTCGTTATTTTCTTCTCTTCTTTCCCACTGCGACGTTCTTCTTCGTTTCTTTCTCTCAATTCGCTTTTATTTATATTGGTTGTTCTCTCTTCTTGGCTGTCTCTCAATTCCCTACTGCACCCTCTCATATTCTTCATTAATATTTCTATTGGTGCGATTTTGTTCCCTCCTTCTTTCCGGTTGTCGTGGTTATTCTGCCGGATTGCCTCTTCCCATCTCTTGATTTTCCATTTTTGCTCTTACCCTTTCTCTCTCGCGAGCTAGCGCGCTTGTTCAATGTAGTGCCTCTCAATGTCATCCTCAATCTCTCTGTTTCTTCTCAATTCTTCTCTCCCAGTGCAAGATTATTCTCCCTTGACTTTGGGTCATTCGGTCCTTGGGTTGCATGTTTCCTTGATTTTCCCTATTCCCGCGTATCTTGAAGATTTTCAAGCGAGGAATATAACGATCTTCCATTTCTCCTCTTCTCTCGCCATGCTCTGTGCTTGGATCTTGTGTTTCTTGTTGGTTTCCTTCCTCGGTACTTTCTGTTGGTAGAACTCTCCCTCTTTCTTCCCTAATCGATCTTGAACTTGATCTCCTTTTCTTCTTGATCTTCTATTTTGCAATCTCATATTTTCCATCCTCAACTCATGATTACTGTCTTGTCAAGTTTGCTCGTTCTTCGCCTCTTGTCGCCTTTCTTCATGTATTGTTTGTCTCCAATCTTTCTAACGCTGCGATTTCGTCGTTTCCTGGATTCATTTCTCCATTCATTCCTTGCTCTCCTCCTCCTTGTCCATTGTTTACCATTTGCTGCTCCTCTTCCCTCTCATCTTCAGAATCAGACCTCCAAGTATGTACACTTACTCTATCATAATCCACAAACGTTTGTTCTTGGGGAGATCGGTGGCTGATTTTGATTTTCTTCATCATTTCTCATATTCATCCTTGATGATTCTCTGTTTCATTCCTCCTTTCTCCGACAAGTCTCCCACTTCTTCTTACAATCGTTGGTTGCCCTTGTACGTTTCTTCTACTAGCCATTTTTCTTTTTCACTGAATTCTTGAGTATCACTCCAAATCTTTTCTCTATTAATCCAAATTCTTTCCGATTTCTGTGTCAATCTCTGCTCTCTCCCTGTTTCTAGCGCATATGTAGTAGCGGGATTTCCCACACTACACCCCTCACTATATTTTGTAGATCTAAATCATATTAATCACCTAAATTTTAAATATAAGTGCTAGAAATTTAAATAGACACATAAGATTTTTTACGTGGTTCGATCAATGTGATCTACATCCACGATTCTTCACTATGATTTTTGAGGTTACATTTGAATTACATTGAGAATCTCCATTAATGGATATTTTCTAGAGCTCTAGATCTAATAATTTGGGGAAGAAGATGATAAAGAAAATAAATCTCTCTCTAAAAATATCTCTCTCCTCCTAAAAGTGTCCTCCCAAAATTCTTCCTCCCAAAAATTATTCTCCTCCCAAAAATTATTCTCCTCTTCTCTCTCTCCTGCTCTCCTCTTTATATAGGTGTTTACATAGTGGATGACAGCTCACATACAGCTCATATTCTCGCGAGCCCTTTAATGATTTCGCAGGCTCTTGCTACCTTCTCTCGAGACACTCTCTCGAGCCTTGCTACCTTCTCTCGAGACACTCTCGCGAGCCTTGCTACCTTCTCTCGAGACACTCTCTCGAGCCTTGCTACCTTCTCTCGAGACACTCTCGCGAGTCTTGCTACCTTCTCTCGAGACACTCTCGCGAGTCTTGCTACCTTCTCTCGAGACACTCTCGCGAGTCTTGCTACCTTCTCTCGAGACACTCTCGCGAGTCTTGCTACATTCTCTCGAGACACTCTCTCGAGTTAAGAAAATAATTGAATCTCGCACGCTAAGAAAATATGTTGTGCGATATTTGAATCCTACATATAGCATGTAAAATACTCTCCCCACCGACAGGCACACCAACTCCAAATTGATAGTCACCTAAATAAGAGGCCATGTCTTTTCTCCTGACTGAAAAATCGGCAACCTTGAAACCGAGTCTTCTCAAACCGTACCAACCTGCAATTGGCCTAATACCACCCCCTGGTTTAAGTAATGGAGTCAAAGGCGCACCGGCAATGAACTCACCTAAGCTATTGGGGCATTTGCGGCCAACCAAAGATTCAACCCGATGTCGAAGCGAGTAAATTATCCGCCCACTTTGCAGCTGCAGCACCACTCATGACATCTACCAAATGTTACGCTAGTAAGCCATCTCGCCCACAATAAGCACCCTTTGGGAAGCTCTTTATAGCTCCCAAAACAGCCTGTGAATCCACCATAATTGGGTCGATTGTCATGACCTCAGGAAAGGAACAATGAGGGAGGATCCGATGGATGCTTATCTTGCAAATCAAGATAAGTACTCTCATTGTGCGAGGCTACTCGATAAAAAAAGCACTCGTATTGCAGAGAGTAATGGCCACAACTAATCTTCTTCTGGAAAGTCAAAATATTGGCGGCGCCTTGTTTCTTCGAATCTGCTTTTCCATTCCCTAACCGAACAAAGTTGTTTTGCAATAGTTTCGACGCCAGAACAAAGAGCAGGCCGTTAGGCTCTTTCCCCACCGAGATAGCTTTGATTGATTGCTACGATTTGCGACTTCTTTGATTGCCCAGACTTTGCCTCGGCGGAGATCTTTGGTCTAAACAGAGGTAATGTACAAATAGGAAGAAGTAGAAGTTGTAGCCACATGGAAAGGTTACCTGGCTTGCGATAACCTGTCGAGACAAAATTTCGATTCCTGGAGAAGCCAAAGCGGCATTGGTGTGGAATACATTTCACCCGGTGGTGAGCTTTGCCGTTGGAAGATGGCGTTCAGTAAGTCCGTGGAAAGAATGGCCTCGGTATCGTCATTCATGGAGATAATATCCCCAGTATTGTCATTCATGGAGAGAGCTTCTGCAAAAGCGTCCGTAGAAATCACAGACCGCAACAATGGATGGAGTTAGGCACTCAGTAGCAGCTCCAACTGATTTAGATAAACCATGGAGAAGAAAATCAGCTCCATCTCCGTTGAGTGGTCCGGCAATGACCTCACCATGAACAACACCTTGTCTACCTCTACATGGCATCGACCAAGCATGAAGATGCATGCATCTACAACACAGCCACATACGAAGACTACAGAGAAGCTTCTCCCAAGCAAGATAAACGTTCAAATCAGTGGCGATCAGCTCCCTGCAAAAAACAGTCTTGTCTGCGGATGATAAATGCTTGTCCTGGAGGTGTTTCATGAAAGAACCCTTGGCATATCCTCTGCCATTGACGCCATCACGACAGCTATGGAATGTCTTGAACGGGCAATGGCAGAAAATCTCATCGAGATGAGGCCGTGTCATGCTAGATGCGAAGCCCCTAACGACGATGATTAAAGCTGATCGACTAAGGGAAGATGCTCTAGAATGGCCATACCGAAAGCTTAAAGAAACCCTAAAAGAAAAGGAAGCTAAAACCCTAGAAACCAATCCAAAATCGCAAGGAAAACAATGGGAAAAACGCTTGAAAACGAATGAGACAATAAAAAACAAAACCAAAAACAGCGTGGAATCAAAAGCACAGAAAAAATCTACAGCGATAAATTAATAATATATCAATTTAGAGAATATTTTCTATTTATAACGTCAATAAATTGAATTTGACTCTGGGTCTTGACTCCGGGACCACTTCGCATTACGAACTATTAGGGATGAAATACAATTATATTTGAACTTCAAAGAAAAACAAGCAACTATTGATTCATATTTTCCTAAAGTTTGATATGTATAAAAAACTTTTCAATTTTCTTATATAATTATTAATTTATATAATATTTAGGACCTATGAATACTTAAGGGAGATTTTTGAAACTATTAAATTATTATATTGTCGAAATTATTATTTTAGCATTATATGCCCAACAAGGGGCTAAGAAATTTTATTATTTTAGCGAGTATTAATTTACAGAGGTTCTACTGTACTAGTAACTCATGCCATGAACTTTCAAATTTATCGTCCCAATCGGATCAACACCAAAAGAATAAGAAAATTTCAATCTCAAATCAACAAGAACAACAAGAATCCGAGGATCCCACGAAAGGGAAACGAATGAGAGATGGTGGAAAACATCCAACATATTGTGGAGTACGAATGCGTAACTGGGGTAAATGGGTATCAGAAATAAGAGAACCAAAGAAGAAATCAAGGATCTGGCTTGACATTTCCAACACCAGAAATGGCAGCAAGAGCACATGATGTAGCTGCTTTAAGTATCAAAGGTAAATCTGCCGTCCTTAATTTCCCGGAACTCGATCGCTTCTTCGTTACCCTGTCCATCTTCTTTACCACCTCGTGATATTCAAGTTGCTGTTGGAAAAACTGGGTTGCAATAGAAGATAAAATAACACATGAAGAAATTTTGTTGTACTCCAGAACTGTCAAGGCTCATGCGATTTCTTTTAGACAATTATTTCTACCCTCCCAATAAATTGGTGATTACAACAGGTATGTGAAATAATGCCTTCAGGATACAATGAAAGCCCTACAACGGAAATTGAATTCAAGGTTTGTACCCCTTGATTCAATCAAGAACACATGTGAACAAAAAAACTTCTGATGATGCTTTAGAAAAGAGAGAAAACAGAAAAGGTTTTTCGATGTTTTTTCAACGAGTTATGGGAGATGCCATTTATAGGGATTTTCGCATCATTTGGGAATAGACATCTTTTCACTCGAGTCTCTTCATCATCGAGACATCAATGGCGTCTGTTGGATTTGAATATTCGGATAGTTTGTAGCGATCGAAAGCAGTTACCACTGAACAAAAAAATCTTCGGGCGTTGCCCCTAGACCCCCACCTTGGATAGCACGGTTGAAAATATTCCAACATTCTCCCCTTATTTTCAAAAAACCATAAAACAAAGTTAAAAAACTTTTAAATCGAGTATTTGTATCACAAGTGATTGCCCTACGTGCCAGAGTGGGATCAAGCCATCGTAGTTCAAGCACAATTGAGACTAAGCATCATCGTTGAAATCAACACATAAATGATAGGTATCTTTTGGATTTGAACCTTCACTTAGTGTAAGAAACTCAAAGCCTTATCGAGATTCTATGGTGAAACCAGTCTTGAACCAAGTATCCCTTATGATAAAACCGGTGTCTCCACACATATTGATTTCATAAATCATGTGTTCTGTAGCCAATCACGTTAATGGCCATGTGCTTATATCCTTGATTCATGAGTCTTCTTTAGAGAACGGTATTCTTCTCTTAGGAAACGGCCTAATTTCCATACTCATATAGGTAAGTCTCGAAGGTGTTTCTGCGATACACCTTTTACTAATCACGAACTCATTAAGGATTTACATCCATCCTATTTTCTTGCGAGAACCCGGCACTAATTAGAAATGGGAAGTTTTATATTAGTGTTCCATAATCTACATCCATAACTTGTTGGTACCACATTGAACCTTGTTTATCTTTTTCAAAACATAGGTTGGGTTTTTACTATGGGAGATCAAACTTCTTTCACAGACCTTAGTCCCATTTCTTTACTTTTATTGAAACCACCAGAACTTGGTAGACTCTTCATAAATGGGTCTGCCAAATTTCTCTTTGATTCAATAAAGTTAACCGTAACCACTCCCCTCTTGAGTAGTTGCCTAACCATTTGATGTCTAAGACTTGCATGTCTTGACTTTCCATTATAAGTCTTATTTGAGACATTATAGATAGTAGCTTGATTATCACAATTAATCAAGACCGCGCGATTAGCTTCTTCTAAAATGGAATTTCCATAAGTAGGTTCCTAAGCCATTACGCACTCCTTACATGCATCCGTTAAGGCTATTAATTCGACAACATTGTTGAATCGAAATACAAGTCTCGCTTCTTGGAACTCCAAGACACAACAACACCCCTAATGTAAAGATCCATCCAGACGTTGATTTGGACTTGGCCTCTACATCGTTCCCGATTAGCATCGTTGTACCCTTCCGGTGCTGGCGGGATAGCCTTGGTAATGCAAGCCAAAATTCATTGTACCTTTCAAGTAAGCCATAACTCTAGAAAGCGCTTTCCGGTGTTCATATCCTGGATTACTTGAGAATCGACATAACACTCCACGGCTTGGGCTATGTCCTGTCTTGTGCAATGCATAGCATACATAAGACTTCCAATGACAACTGGAATACTCAAGTTGTGCATGAGTATGCGTCCGGTGTTCTTCTTTAACTTGATAGTATGGTCTAAAGGAGTAGGTATTGGATTGTCATCAAAGTGACCATATTTCTTGAGAAATTTCTCAATATAATGAGATTGGGTTAAAGCCAACTCATTTCCCTTTCTTAGGGTCTTAATTCCCAAGATTACATCAGCCTCTCCTAAATCCTTCATATCAAAGTTAGAGCTAAGAAAATTCTTTGTTTCTTCCACAACAAATATGTCGAGATCAAAAATAAGCATATCATCAACATACAAGCAGAATTACACATCGGAACTATCATGCTTACCATAGATACATTTATCCGCATCATTCACCACAAAACCATATGACAAAACCACTTTGTCAAACTTCTCATGCCATTGCATGGGAGCTTGCTTCAAGCCATAAAGAGATTTTACTAACTTGCAAACCTTCTTTTCTTGGCCTGGCAATATGAAACCTTCAGGTTGTTCCATATATATTTCTTCTTCCAAATCTCCATTTAGGAAGGCGGTTTTGACATCCATTTGATGAATAATTAACTTGTGAATAGAAGCAAGTGATATTAAACAACGAATATATGAGATGCGAGCAACATGAGAATATGTATCAAAGTAATCAATTCCATGTATTTGCTTATAACCCTTAGCAACTAATCTGGCTTTGAACTTATCAATGGAACCATCGGCATTCATCTTTCTCTTGAAAAATCCATTTACATCCAATAGGCTTTACGCCGGAGGTAAATCACAATATATCCAAGTACCGTTGGTCAAAAGAGAGTTCTTTTCATCATTGAAAGCCTCTTTCCAAAAACTAGCATATTTGGAACTCATAGCCTCGGCATAAGTTTTAGGCTCATCATCAACATGCATAACATATTTGGTAACACTAAGAATTCTATTCTTATTACCTTCTACAAGATATGTTATAAAGTCACGACAAAATTTTCTCTATTCTTGCTCTCTTACTCCTTCTAGGTTCGATATCTTCTATGGGTTCGAAGTATCCTCCATGTCTCGAGTAGGAACGAATGATCATCATTCTCATTAGTCTCTTGATTCTAGACTAGGTAACAATGAGTTCTCCATGGGTTGCATTTGAGAACTGTTCCTATTTAAGTTCTCAAAGAATTCCACATCTCTGATTCTATAATCTCAAACATTGCTATTCACCTTGGATAGCACGGTTGAAAATATTCCAACATTCTTTGCTTCTAAAGCTGCATTAATGGAAAAAATAAATAATTCACCGTCTCCATCATCAACAGCAACATGACCCTCATTATCACCATCAACGTCGTTTTCATCTCTATGTTCTCTACTCCATCCATGACATCCTATTCTTCGATACTTCGATATATCTTGCTACAAGCGAAGATGAATTAACTAAAATTATTGAATTACCTCAACTTAGTTCTTATTTCGACGAATCACAAGAATCAAATGATTACATCTTTATCAATGATGCTTTTATTGATAGTAATTGGTTTTATCCGACTCCATGGCTACAAAGTCCTACAGATGATTGTGGGTTCTTTTCTCATCTTCTTGAATCTTCATTTTCTTCCATATTGAATTGTTTCTTTGTGGGATTACTAATTTAGTCATGTTTGATTCTTGATATTTTTTATCCAAGTTAGATCATTGGTATCGTCATCCAATGACTTTAGCATTGTACTACTACGGTGACATCCTCTATTTTATTATGCGATGTTCTTTGAAAGAGGACTGACTCACAATTTTTAACGAGATATTAGCTCCGTAAAATTTCTTCCAACGGCTTATATATCTGCGTTCTATACGGGTTTGTTCATTCAATCTTTCTTTAGACCCTCGAATTATTGAGTTCAGTTTGCAAGCATAGTCTTTCTCTGACACTTCAGCATATGGTACATATGCCCACGGGATCAGACAAAGTTTGGAATACAAGCTGGAAAAATCATTCAATTATTTTTAGGGCCATTTACTGAGAATGGTCATACTTTTTGTAACAATCCTGTTATAGGGGCGGCAAGCTAATAAGACAAAAGGGTCATTACAAGGTAATTCAAGTGCCCCTTATCCAAAAAAATCTGGAAATAACTAATTAAACCTTATTGTTGATAATCAAGATTAGTAATGATAATCAAGATTAGTGTTGACAATCAAGATTAGTGTTGATAATTAATTTTACTTACAATAACTCTAAAATCAGATTTTTAGAGTTAAAAAAAGAAAAAAATTTAGAGGAGAAGAAAAAAAAAACTTTTGTGATATTTGTGAAACCCTAGATTTTGATTCACTCAACCAAAATGAGTGATTCCAGTGGCAAATTTGAGATGGGTGAATCTCTATACGATAGAGAAAATAAATACTATATACCTCTTGATGGAGATCCTGATATGGAGTATTTTTTAGATGGTAGAGATGTTTTAACCCAAAGTGAAGGTCAATCTCAACCAATTGAAGAAATTAGCCAACAAAGTGAAGAACCAGAGCCTGAAAATGACCATACTTCTAAATTAGTTCCCATTAGCTTTTTGTCGCTCAAAATCATCTAAAGTACGTAAAAAAATAGAAACTTTTAAAATTTCAGAAGAACTTACGGTTGGCTTTTAGCTAGTTACCAACCAGTAACTCATGCTACTGATTCAAAAGTATCAAATACCAACCGTAATTGGTTCAATTTGGGGAAAACCCAATCGTAATACCAGTTACGGTTGGTAGAAATTTTCGGTACGAACCGTAAGTAAATTACGGTTGGCTATGTCCTTTAGTAGTTACCAACCGTAACTTATCATGTGCATGGCAGTATTTACTGCACTTATTACGGTTGGTAATATGTTAATCGTGGCCAACCGTAACTTATGTTACGGTTTGTTATGTAATTTTTGTACCAACCGTAAATTTCTCTGTATGTTTTCATTTTCATTACACCTTAGTTACGGTTTGTTATTAGAGGACCCTTACCAACCGTAGGTAAGTTACGGTTCAAATGTTATTGTAGTTACCAACCGTAACAGTGTTACGGTTTGTGTTTTTTGTGTCGTAACCAACCGTATCTTTATATATGTTTTCGTTTTGTTGCCTTGTTTAGACTAATGTGGGTATATTGTTGTCCAGATCGTGGATGTACCTCCCTAATGGATGAACAACCTTTAGCAAATGAATTTCTCACCCAAGATTCTAGCTTTCACTATTTAACCAAGGAGACATGGGAGGAGAAAGATGATGCAAAGAAGTGGGCTAGAGAGCGAGGCGAGTTCATTATGTGTATCATAGTTTGTAATGGTATCACTAGTGATAGTGCCTTTCAAATGGTTTGCGAGTGTAGTGGACAACATAGAAGTCACGCAAAAAAGGGTACCGTTCACGCAGCAAAGACAAAGAGGAAGAATACTACTTTCACTAAGAAGACCCGATGCCCCTTCAAGCTTCAATTTAAAAAGAACGCGGCAAAAAGGTGGTTTTTGGAGAAAGTTGTATACGGTAGTCATAACCACCCTATACCGGAGAGTTTGCTATCGCATTCTTATGATGGACGCCTTACTGAAGAAGAGGAGAAGATCGTAGAGTCAATGACACAAATTCGTATGAAGCCCATTGATATCCTCGCTCACATAAAGAAAATAAACCCACAAAATGCTTCTACTTTGGCTAACATCTACAATGCAAGAACAAAATTGAAGGCTAAGAAATGGGAACAAAGGAACGAAATGAAACAATTAAGGCATTTGGGGGAGTCGCATAATTACTTCGGTTTTCCACGATGATGATGAGAAAGGACGAATAAGATATATTTTATTGGCTCATCCTGAGTTTGTGAAGTTGGCACGGTGCTCTAATCAAGTGCTTCTAATGGATTGCACATACAAAACCAATAAGTTTGAGATACCTTTGTTGAACATTGTCGGGCAAACTTCTACAAATGCTCCTTTTAGTGTTGGTTTTTGCTTCTTGAAAGATGAGCTCGAAGAGAGCTATGTGTGGGCACTATAACAAGTGAAGTTATTCTACGTAGAGGGATATACTCGAAAGGTGATTATTACCGACAAGGAACAAGCTTTGTTGAATGCAATAAGGAGGGTTTTCCCGGAAGCTCATAACCTTCTTTGCACGTTCCACTTTTGGAAAAGTATTGAAACTAAGTGCATGCGCCTTGTCCGTCCAACCAAAAAAAGCGAAATGGATAGAATAAAGAAACTATCATTACATAAACAAGATGAAGCCAAAGAGAAATTTAAGAAGGATGACAAGTTAGCGGAACTAAAATGGGAAAGTTCAAAACGGAGGAGATCCTTGACCTATTCTATCACCGTGGATGAATATGAGGATAGAGCTCGTATGTTAGTGGCTCATTGGAAAAGAGGTTATCCAAGTGTTGTGAAGTATTTATTGGATAATTGGTTGGATCCGCACAAAAAGAAGTTTGTAGCGGCGTTCACTAACCAATGTAGACACTATGACAACCAAGCTACAAGTACGGTGGAGTCATCTCACAACCGGTTGAAGAAGAAACTTCATAGTTGTAATGTTGGTTTAGTTACGTTATTTGAAGCCATGGATTCGTATTTCCACCGTGATCACGATAGAGTTACGGAGTCTTTTGAAAAAAGCCGAGGTAAAAAACACACCAAATGGTTAGAAAATGAGTGGCTAAGGGGAATTACATATCAAGTTTCGCACCGCGCAATTGATAAGATAATGTATGAAGTACAACATTATGAATTGGGAGATTATGAAGAAGAGTGTTTGTCCAAACATGACAAGTTTGGGACTCCCATGTCGGCATGTTATAGCCACATACCAAGACAAAGTGATCCCGATTCAAGATGTTGATCCCTTTTGTCTACAATTAACATTCCGTGAAAAAAAAATTGATCAAGGATTTGGAGGAACGTTTGCCGATACCGAGATTGGAAAAGCTCTAGCCGAGAAATATGCTACACTAAGCCAAGGCCAAAGGCAAATATGGTTGAGTAACTTGAGAGATTGCGTATATCCACAACTTAGGTATGATATCAAGGAACCACTAAAAGGGAAGAGTAAGGGGAGGCCTCCTACCAAAAAAAAGAGATACGTAGGAAATAAAAAACAAGGGAATTGGCGGAAGAATCAAAGAAAAGAGATCCTTCGGTTTATGAATGGTTGAGAAAGGAATATGAAGCGGAGGATGAGATGGAAGAGGATGTTCAAGGTAGAAACAAACGGAAAAGAGGTCAAGCGGATAAAGGAGAACCAAGCCGTCAAAATATACATGAAAAATGTATCGAGCTTCCTACTCAAGAAAGTACAACAAGCAAAATTGATGTTAAAGGAAAAGGTCCGGTATTTCGCTCTAAAGAACAAGAAAGAAGCAAAGTTGTTGTTAAAGGAAATGGTTGCTAAGAAAGTGGAAAAAAAGATGATGGAGTTAAAGTTAAAGGTTCCTATGTCGGTCCCGAGGCTTCCTCCCAATATAGTTCAATACAAAGACTTGTTAGTAAATTTGGTGTTAAACAATTAGCAAGGAACAATGGAAAGAGTCCGATGGTTGAAAAATTCCGTCAAGTGGTGAGAAGGAGAAGGATACGATTCATCTAAAAGGAGTGCCTAAACCACCACCTAGAGACAAGAATGGTCGATATAGCCGGAACCATTACATTCTCTATGAATATTACCTTCGTTTTTCCCCCGACTATATTTGTGGTTATATCAAGGCCACGAGGATGTTCATGGTGATGGGAATTGTGGTTACCACGTCTTCGTGGATCAACTTGGACCCTTTGAAGATGCGAAATGGTAGGGTTGTGACCAAGTTACTTACGTAAGGCAAAAATGCTTAATGGAACTACGTGGTCACCGCGACTTTTATAAGCCGATGATGAGAGTTGAAAGAGACGAAACCGATGAGATGTTAAATGAGAGCTTCGTGGAAATGGAAAGGCGATTAACCGGCAATATATGTTTGACAAGCCAATATTGGATGCGCATGCTTATATGTGGCCAACTACTCGCCAACTCATTCAATTGCGTCATTCATTTAATATCCAGAGACATGAGCCATACATTTGCACCAACAAGAATACCGTTTGATGGAGATTTTTCAATAACAAAAACAGTTGTCATGGGGCATGTAGGATCAGAATATCGCGGCATCAATACCTCGCGAGATCAATAAACGACAGCATTGCGAAGGTGTCGCAAATGAGTAATATAAATGACGCAATGAATGACGACAACCAAAACACGAGAAAGATGTGAAGACCCAGCGAGATCTAGGAGAGTTGCGAGATTATATATTTGTACACTTGCGATATTTCGCAAGTTATTCCCGAAAATAAAGGACAACTTAGCTGTCATCCATTATGTAATACCCTATATAAGAAGCCAAGCAGGCCTATTGTAAGGGATCTTTTTTCGAGTGTTGGGCAAGTCATTAAGAGAGAGAAAGTTTAGAGTGATTGTAATTCTTTAACTGATTTCCATTTCATCTTGTAAAAATTTTAAGAGTTTAATCAATAAAAATTACAATTGTTCATCCTAAAAATGATTTGATTGTATAGATTCTTGTGAGGGTGTAGTGTAGGATTTCCTGCAACTACATATTGGCGCTAGAAACAGGGAGAGAGTGAAAATTGACACCGTGATTTGAAAGAATTTGGAGTAATAGGGAAGGAATTTCATATAATTTTCAACAATTTACTGAAATTTAGAAATGGCTAGAAGAAGATATGCATCAGAACAACCAACAACTGTTAGAAGGAGTAGGAGACTTGCTGGTGAAATGAGAAATGAAATGGGGGAATCCTCAAGAATGAACATAAGAAATAATGAAGAAAATCAAATTCAATCACCAATTCAACCAAGATCTTGAATAGAACGTGGATTATGATAGAGTAGCGTGCATACTTGGAGATCAGACTCCGTGGACGAAAGGGGAGAAGAACAACAATTGGTAAACAATGGACAAGAGGAGAGAGACCGAGAAGGGATTGGAGAAATAATTCATGGAAATGAAGAGATCGCATCATTATAGGCATTGAGACAAACAATACATGAAGAAAGGCGATCAAAGGCAGAGGAACGTGCAAATTTGACAAGACAAAATCATGAGTTGAGGATGGAAAATATGAGACTACAAAACAGAAGGTCGAGAAGCACTACAAGGTCAAGCTCAATATCAGTTAGAGAGGAAATAAGGAGAACTTTACCTATAGAAAATGCTGATAAAGAAAATCGAGAGGAAGCGCAAAATCCAAGCGTAGAACATTGCGAGAGAAGAGAAATGATGGAAGATCGTTATATCCCACATCCCGAGACTCTTCAAAATGGGCGAAATGATGGAAATCAAGGAAATAGGCAGCGTAAAGGGCGGAATAATCCAGCTGATGAAGAAAATCAGGAAGAAGGAAGAAGAATATTGCATGGGAGAGAAGCACAGAGGAAGCAAATAGAGATTGAAGATGAAATTGAAAGACACTATGCTTTGAACAAGCACGTCTAGCTGCGAGAGGAAAGATTAAGAATGAGAAATGGAAGAACAGGAATTGGAAGAAGCAATTCGCGAATAATCATGATAATCGAGAAAGAAGGCGAGAACAAAATCGCAACAATGGTAATATCAATGAAGAATATGAAAGAGTAAAAAAATTGTTTTAAGTGACAAAGACATGTCAAAAGTACAAAGAATATGACGATCAAAGAAGGAGTACGCGAAAGTCTCGCGAAACAGAATATATGAAAATCAAGTTAAATAATTACAGCGAAGATCACAACAAAACGAAGCAAGACTATGCGATAATTTCGCAAAGATAATGAGAAGAAATAATCAAAATCAAAAATATATACGAATGGGACGAACCTTTATAGCGTACACCCTAGTTCGCGAATGATATTTCGTAAGAGGCAAATATAAGACCTAAAGTGCGTCATATAAGGGGTATCTCTTGACATGGCTCGGGGAAAAGGTTACACCGCCCGGAACTTGAGTCATGGAGATTTGGGGTCAATAAAGCCCATCCAAGGGAAAGATACCTTGGATTTCCAACTATATAAGGTTATACCACAGTTGGACGACCGAGGGTCTCTTCCAAGGAGTCATTGTATGACCAAGGCGTCGAGGTACACGGTTGAGCCAAGAGTGCACAGGGCATTTGAAGTTTCTCGGCCATTCTTGGCAAGTCTTGGCACATCTTTGTACTCGGCCCGAAGAAAACTCCACTTAAGGTGCGCCTCGTAACCATAAGCCCTATAGGTATAAGGAATAAGAGGCTGCGAAAACAACTAGTTGTTGTTAAGGCCCAGGATGGGAGGAGCTAGTCTTGTATGGCCGATGTACGCCTCCTTGAAGGGGTAACCGGGGGAGATGATAAGGGCGGCACCCTCCATTAGGGAGGGTGATAAGTGTCTTAAGACGCAAATGTCATGGGGCTTTATTTTCGCAAGAAAATTTAGGCTTGTCATATTTGTGCGATGATCCTGAAGAGGCAATAATACTAAAGCGAGGATAAGACGAGATCAATGGGTCTTTACATGAAAGTGTAAAGACGTCCTGCGATTTCGCCGCAAGACGACAATGTCATGGGGCTTTAAATTCGCAAGAACTTCTAGGCCTATCATATTATTGCAACGAAAACATCCTGTAGAGGCAATAATACTAAGAAAGTGATAAGGCAAGATCAATGGGTCTTTACATGAAAGTATACAGACGTCCTGCGATTTTGTCGCAATAACGAGGGGTGGCAAAATAAGACCTTTAACTAGGAAGGCAAAATAAGACCACACAAAAAGAGTAAGCAAACAATCTTGCGAGACGGAACTTGCAAATATTAATTCAGAACGACTTGCTTAATCATTTGAATATAAGCAAAACCACAAAAGAAAAAGTCATTCATAAGATAGTAAGAGGAAATAAGAGAATTGTTCAACAAAAGAGACTCAATCTTTCTTATCAAAAAGTGCACTTGGAAGGAATTGAAAAGTGTCTTATGCAAAAAGTAATGAAGATAAAGAAGCTAGAAAATACAAAATTATAAAGAAGTTTAATTCTCTACATCATTCTTTTCGCAAGCAGGAGATGTGAAACACTCTTCAACAATTTTATCGGCTTGAACAATTTTCACATTTTTGCCGGTTGATTGATTCTCGCCAACCCCTTCACTTGGATCATTATTGACGACTTCATTATTAGAGGGGATCGCCTTTTCATTTGCGACATCCTCGCCACTTTCGTACTCATAATCACTATCGGGCAAATTAGGGATTTCATCTTCTTGACTTCCCGAGGTTCGATAGATACAAGATCGAGAGATTTGGACAATAGTATATTATTCACGATGACTTCTGCTTTGAGATGAAATTGGCGAAGGAGTGCCTTCTGGTGATTTCTACTCTGGATGTCTTTGGAGTGAATAAGGTAATCCAATCTTCTTTCGGCCCGGTCGCGAGACTTAGCAAGAGTAGAAGTAAGTAACGCATTCTCCTTGCGAATCTTGGCATAGTTAGACTCCAGAAATAGAAAGGGAGGAGCGAAGATCTCTCTCAGACTCTGCAAAAACAAAGAACAAAAGGAGTTATATAGACAAAAGATTTGAAGACTTGATAAAGGAAGAATAGATGAGGCAGTCAATTTCTATGACTACCTTCCCTTTGCGAAATAAGATGTTGGGTCAAAGCCAAGCAACTATTCTCCAAGTGATCCATGGCATTGTCAAAATTATCTCCAACCAAACCTTTCAATCGAGCGCGCATACTCTTTTCGTTGGAAACAAGCAAGTTATTTTCCTTAGCAAGAGAAGAGTAGGATTCTTTTAACTTGGAATATTGGTCTTTCAGTTGGCTGGTTTTCACACTTAAAGTTATTCTACCCTGAATAAGTTTATCCCTCTCAACAGTGACTTCTTGAAGTTTACTTCTCAGCGAACATAGAGATTGTTCCTGTTCATTAGATAGAGTTTATCCCTCTCACCATCTTGTTTAACAAAACTCGCTTCTCTTGAGATAGAGTTACATTCTCATCTGATAAGGTTTCCAACTCCAAATTAGATTTACTCAAAGAATAAGAGAGATGAGATAATTCATTAGTCGGTGAGTCTTGCTTCGAACTAAGTGAACATTCTCTTGGGTAAGATTATCTATTTTATCAACAGAGTATGTATGAAGATTATCTAATCTGGTTATATTGCTCCATCTAAACATCTCTATCCATTCGAGTTTCTTGATAAGATTCCAATTGATATATCTCCGTTTTTCGTTTCTGGTTTAAAGCTTGAAAGGCGAACAAGGTCTTCAAAAAAAATGGAAAAGGTGGGGAGGAGAATTAATAGATTTCAATTCTTCGTTCTTCTTGCGAAGATTATCACGATCCAGCGAAATGTTTTGAAGATTATTCTTCAATGTCTTAACTTCTTGTTCTAAAGACATTTGCGACATTTTGTCAGAACCAAAATATTTACTCAAAGACTCGCAAACGCTAAACCTGATGGGATCAATGGAGGTCTTCTTGACATCATTCATGATGTCTGATAAAACTTTGAAAGCTACATTTATCCCCTCCAGGTTTTCTTTGGTAAGAGAGATAGACCCAGATGAAGAGGTAATGGTGGAAGGAGAAAGAAGAATTGAGTCATCCTTGGTCATAGAAATGCCAGAAGAAGAAATTTGATGAAGATTAATGAGTGGGGGTGAGACAGAGGCATTGATGGTAAAAGTAGAAAGGGATCCATCTTGAGGAATTTCATTGATGGAAAATTCAGGAATATCGATAGTGGCATTTTCAGAGATGGCGAGAATGGGAGGAGGAATTGATTTATCCTGCGAAGGAGGAATTGATTTATCCTGCGAAGATATCGCAAGAAAAGATGGTTTATCCTGCGAAGATCTTTGCGGGGAGGAGTTGTGAGCTTGAATGAAGGAAAGGAAATAAGATGCAACGAGTTAGAACGGCGAGGTTTCTTAGGGGATTTATCAACATTTTTGTCATCCTGCGAATTACAAGTTAAATAAGAAACAGAGGCAACAATATTGTTATTAGAAGAGTAAATGTTTCTTAAATACCTTGCTATTCGCAGGTTTTCTTTTAGTAACAGCGATTTTTGGTTGCGAGCCCACGGGGACAGTAGGGTTCAGAATGGTGAACTTGGTGTTAGAATTGTTCTTGCTAAAACAAAAACAACAGGGGAATCATTAAAACAAGAACAATGTCAAAACAAAACAAAACAACTTCAATAAGAGAGATCAATCACAAAAAGATCAAATTCAGCAAAATTAACAAACCTTGATGGCTCCATAGAAACAGTAGTAGAAAAGAGGTGAGAACATTAGCAGAAGAACAATAGCAGAAAGATGATGAGAAGAATTGCGGGAAGAAAAACGGCGGTAAAAGGTTACGGAGACGATGAAGAAGACGAAGTAAAAGAAAAGAAACACTTTCATAAGGAACTCCTCATTAAATAGACAAGAAAAGGGTAAACTTGGATAGCATTAAATGTCTTGGTAAAAGGGAAATTTTAGACACGTGTAAGAGATCATCCCTAATTCACGGAATCTTGTCGGCAAAAATTGATGAAAAACAAATGGATGCGGCATTTCAAAATACTAGTTCTCATGACATTCTCTTCTTGGAGAAGACATGAGAAGAGGCAAGATGTAGGATCGAATATCGCGGCATCAATACCTCGCGAGATCAATAAGCGACTTGACATTGCGAAGGTGTCGCAAATGAGTAATATAAATGGCGCGATGAATGACGGCAGCCAAAACACGAGAAAGATGTGAAGACCAAAAAACCTACACTACAAAAAAACTTACCAAAGGCTACTTGACCAATAGTAGTGGCCTTTCTAAATCTTTGGTTGCCAATCACTTTATGCAATTAATGTTAGTTGCCCAGCCTTAGTGGCGGAAAAGGTTGTTGTCTTATGTTTAAGGCAACAAGTGCGCAATGGTTAGTTGTTCACCGTGTCTAAAGCTACTAGTTTGGCTTGTTGACCAACAGTTGTCACCTAATAGATAAAGCCACTAATTTGTCTAGTTGTCAGGTTTTTAGCGAAAACATTAAGGCAACAACAATCTTCTAATTGTTTAATAGATTTTGCATTTAGAGACTTATCCAGTGGTCAACAACATAAAACCACTAGCTTTTGTAGTAGTTATTTTATATGCCTAATCGTTTAAAACACTAATTTTTGTCTAGTTGTTCGATAGGTTACAGCTATATTATTACATGCATTTGCAAAAATATATATGCAACTAAGTTACAGTGGCCTAACCTTTAAGCTACCAGTATTTCTAATAGTCTCTAGTAGCCAAATGGCTAAAAGCTACCAACATAGCAGCAGCAGTAGCCAAATCATACATGTGAAACCAACTTAGGAGTGCCTAAACTTAAAGAGACACTAGTTCTCTAGTATTTAAATAGGTAGTGCTACTAACATCTCAAACGGACAGATGAGAGGAGAGGGCTGATTTGGGTTTGACCAGTGCTATGGACCCGGGCCTGGAAAAAAGTCCATCCATAAAAATCTTTCCTGATATGAGTTAATTGAATTTTCATAAATAATAAATACTAAAAAATATATATACCAAATATAATTTTTTATTCAATAGCATTCATTAAAACAAAAAAGTTTCCAAACAAAAAAAAATCAAGAATCCCACCGAGATATCTGGACTAGACCAAACAAAAAAAGAGAAAGTTCTAAAAAGAGATTCAAAATAACAGAAATAATAAATGCATCTAAACCTCAATCTTGTTCTTCTTCGTCATCCTCTTCAAGTTCCTTGTCTCGATTCTCCTCATCACCTTCTTGTTGATCATCTCCAAAAGCCTCATCCTCCTCTTCAGCTTCCCTATCACTACCTTCAAAGGAATCTCGATGTTCATGAATTTGACTCTCGTGCATATCAGCATCTTCATCATCATCATCATCTTCTGCATCATCTTCAGATGATAATTCCATAGCAGGCATGCCAACTTTAACAAGATATTCATTCAACAACTTCTTTGTCGCTTTCGGACCTGTTTCTTTCTTAAGCCTTTTGTTTTCCTGTTCCAAGGATTCCATTCTTACTTTCAATTCCGCCATTTCTTCTTCCTTCTTCTGGTATAAACTGTAGTTAGTTGGATGAGCCTTGCGACGCCGTTTACCCGAACATCCAGCATTACGAACTTTGTTAAATATCTCTTCTGGAGTGTCATTAGTTTCTCCTCGATCTGCGGCTTCCTTCATGGCCTTCATTTTTTCCTGCACATTAAATCAAAACACAAATTAATCACAAAGACAACAAAAGGTTTCGAATGACTACTGACCACAGAAAGTAAAATTCCAGAATAAAGAACCTACTTAATGTGGCCACTATTCACAAAAATTCCCAGAATAAAGAACTGTACTTATTCAGTAAAATTCTACTAGGAGCAGTTTTCACTTAGACAATATAAAATGCTGCATAAATCATAATTACTTAAGTCGAACTATAATTAGATACATATCAAACATGTTTCATCAATATTATTTCTTACACTCATTTCTTTGCATTTGGCGTTGATTTTCTTCTCAGGGTCATGGGTTCGTCGGAAGAAAGTCACTGGATCACAAGGCTGTCCGGCTTGCAACTTTGGAAAGGAAAACATCATCATATAAAACTAGTAATATATCATGTAATAAACACATCTAACTTGTAAACAATATAAACAATTGAAGCAGGCATAATACATACCAAATCGTATTCGGTACTAGTAAAACTTTTGTTGCCATTGCTGTGGTTGATACCGTTCTGTTGCTTCGCAGCCGCAGCACGACGTCCTCTTTCAGAATTTTTCTATCGCATCAGATAAAATGCAAGTTATAAGAGTGCAGAAATATATAAGACTACATGTTAATCAAAAATCACACCCCAAATCTTAAAGTTCAATCTATATAACTTGTGTAGTGTTTTTCAGTTCCACATCATACCTAAATGTCGACTCCCATGACTTTAAAAAAAAAAAACATCATAGTAAACAGTAAGCAAATAGATATACCTTGAACTCATTGGTGGTGAAGTGATTACACATGTGAGCCCAATCATATTTGTTGGGGCAATTTTCGGGAGGGTGTGCCAAAGCCTTCAGGTGGCCATCTGATGCAGCAAACCCATCACCCCCTGCTTCTTTGTATTTTTGATAAATTTTGTGCCTGTATGCCTTATAGGCATCCCTCATCACGTCTTTGATTGCTTTCACAGCCACATCATCATCAGGTTCGAGAATAAAGTGGTCCTATATAGACAGCAATTAAAATCAACGGAAATTCCAAACAAAGAAGAAGTAACAAACTAACAACATTAAATTATATATATATACCCGGACATTCTGGATCACTCGGGCAATCTTCTGCTCAGGAATATCATCAAATTTATCATATGTTAGTGGGCAATTGTCCCTTTGCCTTACCCACGTCCCAATAGAGTTTATACACTCATGTTTAAAATAACCACAAAATTTTTCATTAAAAACTGGCACGCTTACTTTCTCCTTCCCCCTCTTGGCAACCGCAAGATTAGTCGTTTTCTTTCTTGTGGTACGTTTTGGTTGACCTATTTAAGAAACCAAAGATAGCATAGAGGAAAATTATTAGCTAGCCAGAAAAAAACAACATTAAAAAACAAAATACCTCTCACATAAATATACCCAGTGAATTGTCAACTTCTTCATTATTTGCTACTGGAGAATTAGACGGTAATCGCGATCGGTTGGGTTGCAAAGAATTATGGTTTTCAGCTGGAGAATCATGTAGACTGTTCCGTTGCTGTGATCGACGAGATTGCTGCGAAGATGAACTTCGAAGAGCATTATGCTGTGATTGATGAGATGCTGAACTTTGAATAGATTTTTGTGTTGATCGATGAGATGGCTGAAGACATGCTTGTGTTCGATTATTATGCAATTGATTTGAACGTTGTTGTATTTCATTCTCTGTGGGCGGTGGTACAGAACGACGACCTTGAGTTCTCATAGGGCTATGTAGACCATTGTATTCCTTCTCCAGATTTCTGTGTACTCCTGTGCGGTTTCCTCTAGGGGATCTCCTAGGAGTTATCAGAAAATCATTGTTCAGAGGTGATTTGATTGGCTGCAACCCACATGATATTCCACCTTCCCTTTCCTCATGCACATGTGACTCAATTGGTGAAAGACTTGGCAGCACATGACGTGTTCTTCCACCTCCCCTTCCCCCATGCACCGGTAACTCAATTGGTGCATGGCTTGGCAGCACCTGACCTGTTCTTCCAACTCCACTTCTGTCATGCACTGTTGACTGAGCTGCTTGCAGGCGACTGCTAAGGTCATTCATTTGGTGTTCTTGTCTTTCCCTGGTTTTGTCTCCTGCAATATGACATTTAAGTAAGGCATACATATTAATTGTTAAAATTTCCTGAAAATACACAACATCGGCTATCGGTCTTATAAGGAAAAATTCAAGAGACATTTGAAAAATTCCCAGCACTCTATTGAGCATCAATCAGCAAACAACTACACTGTACTGTTACTTGTCATTCAAAATTATGCAGAAAATGGCATGTAAAACTTTAACTCAGTTCAATAGCAAAGAAACATGTGTCCGTTCAAAATTGAAAATGTTCTTATGTAAAGGAGATTTAGATACCAAAAAAAAAAAAAAAAGATTAAATGTTTACCAATAAATTGAGACTGCTGAACACTACTTGGATTTCCTCCCTGTCGTGTGAACATGGGATTCACAAGTGCAGCCGAGGGCGCTTTAGCTCCTTGCTTCTGTGCCTTAGCTCCTTGCTTCTGTACTTTTTGTTTTTTCGAAGAGGATTCTGGAAAACATCCATGCATATTAATCAACACATGTCACAAAAAGAAAGTTAATACCTTCATTAAAACATAAAGTTTATTCTTAATTTACCGTATTTTCGGCGTAAAGCCGCATCCCCATAGAATAGGCGGGCATCTGGAGCCATATCTGATGAAATCAAAACACCTAAGATTATTGGGTTCAATCTGAATTCTTCAGTGAATAAACATATAAACAACTCAATGCATGTCTCTTGCAACCTAAACTTAATTTGTAGCACAAAAAAATCCACATATATATACATGTAACAAAAACTAAGCCTAATTAAACTGAACATGAAGCACACACTTCAACAACCATTCGATCAGTAAGATAAAGCCTCAAAATGTTGACAAAATCAATTTAACCACTAAAATACATGAGATTGAAATTGATTATACCAGTTACAACCTTTAACAAAACTCAATTCATGAAAGGAACAAGTTACAACACTGAAGCCTAACACAAACAGTATCAAAACAAGAAAAATTTCATAACCTAGAACTATTTACCCAAAACATGAAAAAAAAAAAAACCTTGAATATATTCCTTACAAGATTAATACTCAGAAGAAAGATACCAGTAAAACACCACAATCCAAATTAGAGAAGTTCCCTGTCGAAAAAAAACACAGAAAAAATTAATTAGGGTTTGTATCAAAAAATCAAGCTTAGGGTTGAAGAGAAAATTGAAAATAAAATATACCTTGGTAAGATGTAGATGAAATTGGATGCAACTCTTCATGATGTTAGGGATCTTTATATAGTCGAACAAATCCACACAAAGCGGGAACAATCCCGCCCAAAAGATTTTCAATTTTATTTTCATCCCGCTCAAAGTATTTAGGGTTAGCTGAAAAAAAAAATTGGGAGGGTTAGCTGAAAAAAAAAGTTTGGGAGTTTTGTTCTTCGATATATCTTCTTCCAGAAAATTTCGCCCAAGAATGTAACTAATTCCCCTTCTCCTCTAAAAACTTTCCCTAATTTGCATCCAAAATTTCCTCTAACGAACTTTCCCTAATTTGCATCCAAAATATATCACGAGATTTTTCCTCGTTAACTCCGATTCTGTCTCTGCTGCTCTGTAACTTTGTCTGGGAAGGCAAAAGAGAAAAAATTTAACATTTTGAATTTAATGAGAGGACACGTTCAGATCTTTGTTAGTACGTGTTGTATTTTATTAGTGCACGTAGGATTTGTTAGTACGTGTAACTTTTTCAATTTGACCCAACTTATATATACCAGATTTCTCTTTCACACATTGCCCCCACACAATGCGCTTGATGAAATGTTTTACAAATAAAACTGATGACTTTAACTATACAAAAAAAAAAAAAAAAAACAAAAAAAAACATATACAAAAGTTGTAGACCCCGATCCCTTCCATACCAGGCTACATATTCATATTGTACCCTTAATTTTATTTTAATAAACTTGTCTAATGCGCAGGTGTTAATTAAGTAGTAAAGTAATTTGGTATACATGTTGGGTCATAAAAATTAAAAATTATTTATACTTGAAGTCCAGGCATTGCTTAGTGGTATCACATTCACTCGGGTAAGGGCTACGGAGGAAATATGGGTTCAATCTCTATCGTAAAAATTTGAATAAATAATTGTATTAAAATAGTTGTATGGAGGGGTTTGGTAGGCCAGTCGATTTGGCTAGATTCGGGTAGACGTTTGGATCAGACGTTAATCTAGCAAAAAAATAAAAGATAACATGTTCTCGGATTATGTCTAGCTAATTCTATTTTGGTAAAGGGCTTTGAATTTGAAATTATTGGGCAATTTTAAAAGTCCTTTATGAGATTTTAACGCGCGATTATGTTTTCCGATCATTACTAATATCAAAAGTTAAATTACGTTACAATTGACGATCATTTAGATGATCTTGGTCCGGGAAATACAACTTATGAAGCAAATAAATAATAATTAAATATCCGATTATATGAGGGTCGTTAATCCGATTTTGGTACAAACGTTCGAAAATTGAAATCATCGAGGAACTTCAAAAGTCGTCTATGATATTTTAAGTTTCGACTATGTTTACCGATTAATATCAATATCAAATGTTGGATTACGTTGCAATGGATGATCATTTAGGTGATATTGGTCCACTAGATGCCCCTTGTGCAACAAATAAGTAATAATTAAATAACCTGATTATATGAGGATGGTTAATTCTATTTTGGTACAAGTGCTCTGAACTTGAAATTATCGAGAAACTTTAGAAGTTATTTATGAGATTTTAACGCTCGACTATGTTTTCCAAGCATTACCAATATCAAATGTTAGATTACGTTGCAATTGATGATCATTTAGATGATTTAGGTCCAGGGAATACACCTTGTGAAGCAAAAAAGTAATAATTAAATACCTGATTATATGAGGGTCGTTAATCCGATTTTGGTACAAACGTTCGAAAATTGAAGTCACCTAGGAACTTCAAAAGTCGTCTGTGATATTTTAAGTTTCGACTATGTTTACCGATTAATATCAATATCAAATGTTGGATTACGTTGCAATGGATGATCATTTAGGTGATATTGGTCCACTAAATGCCCCTTGTGCAACAAATAAGTAATAATTAAATAACCTGATTATATGAGGATGGTTAATTCTATTTTGGTACAAGTGCTCTGAACTTGGAATTATCGAGAAACTTTAGAAGTTATTTATGAGTTTTTAACGATCGACTATGTTTTCCAACCATTACCATTATCAAATGTTAGATTACGTTGCAAGTGATGATCATTTAGATGATTTAGGTCCAGGGAATACACCTTGTGAAGCAAAAAAGTAATAATTAAATACCTGATTATATGAGGGTCGTTAATCCGATTTTGGTACAAACGTTCGAAAATTGAAGTCACCTAGGAACTTCAAAAAGTCGTCGTGATATTTTAAGTTTATTATGTTCTGGAGATTAATATCAATATCAAATGTTGGATTACGTTGCAATGGATGATCATTTAGGTGATATTGGTCCACTAAATGCCCCTTGTGCAACAAATAAGTAATAATTAAATAACTTTGATTATATGAGGATGGTTAATTCTATTTTGGTACAAGTGCTCTGAACTTGGAATTATCGAGAAACTTTAGAAGTTATTTATGAGATTTTAACGATCGACTATGTTTTCCAACCATTACCATTATCAAATGTTAGATTACATTGCAAGTGATGATCATTTAGATGATTTAGGTCCAGGGAATACACCTTGTGAAGCAAAAAAGTAATAATTAAATACCTGATTATATGAGGGTCGTTAATCCGATTTTGGTACAAACGTTCGAAAATTGAAGTCACCTAGGAACTTCAAAAGTCGTCTGTGATATTTTAAGTTTCGACTTTGTTTTCCGCTCAATACCAATATCAATTGTTGGATTACGTTGTAATAGATGATCATTTAGGTGATATTGGTCCACTAGATGCCCCTTGTGCAACGAATAAGTAATAATTAAATAACCTGATTATATGAGGATGGTTAATTCTATTTTGGTACAAGTGCTCTGAACTTGAAATTATCGAGAAACTTTAGAAGTTATTTATGAGATTTTAACTCTCGACTATGTTTTCCAACCATTACCAATATCAAATGTTATATTACGTTGCAATTGATGATCATTTAGATGATTTAGGTCCAGGGAATACACCTTGTGAAGCAAATAAGTAATAATTAAATACTTGATTATATGAGGGTCGTTAATCCGATTTTGGTACAAACGTTCGAAAATTGAAGTCACCTAGGAACTTCAAAAGTCGTCTGTGATATTTTAAGTTTCGACTTTGTTTTCCGATCAATACCAATATCAAATGTTGGATTACGTTGCAATTGATGATCATTTAGGTGATATTGGTCCACTAGATGCACCCTGTGCAACAAATAAGTAATAATTAAAAAACATGATTTTATGAGGATAATTAATTCTATTTTGGTACAAGTGCTCTGAACTTGAAATTATCAGGCAACTTTAGAAGTTATTTATGAGATTTTAACGCTCGACTATGTTTTCCAACCATTATCAATATCAAATGTTAGATTACGTTGCAATTGATGATCATTTAAGTGATATTGGTCCACTAGATGCACCCTGTGCAACAAATAAGTAATAATTAAATAACCTAATTATATGAGGATAGTTAATTCTATTTTGGTACAAATGCTCTGAACTTGAAATTATCGGGCAACTTTAAATGTTCTTTATGAGAATTTAACGCTCGATTATGTTTTCCAATCATTACCAATATCAAAATGTTAGATTATGTTGCAATTGATGATCATTTTGATGAATCACTTTAAGAATTTTGTTGAGAGTGGCAAATAGGAAAAACGGGGTGGCAAATAGGTGAAGCTAACATTTGTACCAAAAATAACAAAAAAATCAAGTTTTTGGTGGTTACGACAATACGGACTCCAACCATTAACCCGATATCTATTGCCTCGTAAACTAACTGGACTTATCTAGATATGAAGTAATATAAAAAAATTGAAGCACCCTGTTACCTTTATGTACTTTTTACGTACACTTCATAATTTAAAAAAAAATGTGTATTTGTTGTTTTGATTTCAACAAAAAATTATAATAGTGCTACGTTCGCTCCCATTATAACCGGGAAAAATCTCGTGAAGGGGGCGGACAGAAAATGGGCAGTGGTACTAGCATTTGGATAGGTGCTAAAGGGTGGGTCCCTTATTCCAAAAAATTGGCACATGGTAGGGGTAGAAGAATGATACGAAGAAACAGTGGGAGGATGTTATCAGTCCATTATTTTTTGTTTGCTTTTAATATATTTTTTTATTTGCTTTTTAAGAAGACTAGAGTTACTTTCCTTTTTTTTGTTTTTTCTCCAAATCTGTTGCTGAAAACATATCTCGAAATTTCAGCACAGAATCTCAACAAAATCATCTCTAAAAATCATACTCAAATTATCCCGCGAAATTAACCCGCGAATTTTCGATCTCCCCTAAAATTTCTCTGAAAATCTCCTAAAGAAATGCTACATAAATCTCTTCACTTTTCTCTCACCATCCCTAGAACAAACCTTCTCTGGTTATTCATTCAGATCGGTCTTCATAGCAAGGTTAGGTTACTTCTTAAACCTTTTTAGGAATTGGTTTTGCTTTTATTGAGTCAATTTCTATAAGTTAGGATTTTTTGTTTTATTGTCGCTGGGTAAACATTCTAGATCCAATTGTTTAACTATTATTGGAGAAAAGAAAATCGATCTCATAATCGTTTTCAACCGTATCTCATAATCGATCTCATAATCGATTTCGTAATAGGAGAATTATTCATGGGTGAAAGGGTGGTGCAATTGCTGGGAAAACATGCTAGATCAATTAGATTTGTTCCTTCAAAATTGGATTATTCTCATCTAGCGAAAGGGTGGTGCGATTGCTGATGCTAGGCAGGTGTTTGACAAAATGGCTAGACGAAGAAGGGACTAGGATTGGTTGGTTTCATAACCAAGTAATAAATTTTTAACTGTAAATTTTTTCATCATGGCATTATGAGAATTTAGCATATATAGAGCAGGATTTTGGTTCAATGAACTCAATGTTAGTAATGAACTTACTGTTGGCTATGCTAGGTAGAGTTATGTAATTGCAAATGGTTTTGCAGAGTTTGGTTCTTACAAGTTATCTGGTGCATATTTTTGATATGTGCATTTTTATTTTGGTTATGATCTGTTTTTCGATTTGTATTGGTGGAGACCGTTGTTAATCCCTACATTGCTGAACTAGATAGGTGACCGTTTATATGAATTCTTCGTTTCTTAAAATTTTAATGTACTTACCTGCAATGGGTTTAGAAAAGTCTCGTTCCTTTTGTGTTTAACCAATTTATTTTCTTCGGCCAGATCTCTTATCAATATTTTATTATTTGCTTGTCTTAGGTTAAAGAGATAACCTAAGGTGACACTATGGATTTCCAAGAATTTGCATCTAATTCTTTTGGAAACGACATTGATGTATATTTGCAACTTATTATGGAAGAATTGAAAGAATTATGGGGCGTCGGTGGTAAGACTTACGATTCTGCACTAGATATGCTCTCTAGGCGGAGCACCAAGAGGCAGTTGGAACTGCCAAGAAAGAAGTATGTTTTATTACTTTTTTTTTGTACAATATTTTAGTATAATTTTACTCAAATTGCAGACTTTGAATTCTAATCTCAGTTATGCTTTTAGGTATCTGCGGAACAAACGACATCTTGTAGGCTGCTTGATGGACCAAATAATGGAAGAGGACTTGCTCCACTTGACTTCGAGATACTTGAATTATGCTGAGACACAACCTGCTAAAACAACGGAAGAGAGTTGTATGACTGCACTCCATTAGGCCAAGAGTTCTATCTTTCTGTGTTAATTCAAACTAGTCATGATTCAGGTGGTCTCAAGTAACTCATAAGAAACAATGTCGTCTTAAAATACCTTTTAATTCTTATTTCATGTAAGTTGATTGATTGTACGGATACTAAAATTTCCGGCAGTCATTAATAATAATAAATACATAAGATCACTTGTTAAGCTATTTTACTTCATCATTCTTAATCCTTCTTGTTAAGATGATTTTGGATTGAAATGTATGGTTATAATAGCATTTTTGGTATGTGCGGCTATATTACGGTGGCTCATTCATGTATGCATTAGTCATTGTTTTTCTCTTGGCGGTGAAGTAGGTTTAGGATTGCACTCTGGGCCCGGGAATTTACCTGCTGAGTGGTTCACAGTATTGGTATCGCAGATCACTTCATGCATTGTAAACAAGCTGTAGTCTCTATCTGTTGGTGATCTGCAGATCCTGGTGATACTGATCTTGGCATCTGCATAACGATTCTGAACATTTACAATGAGTTTTCTATCTCTGCAGCAATTTCCAGATTGATGTAGGCATGTTCTCGCACTGCAAACTGCTGCAGTTTATATGTATTTGGTATGCAGTTGCTGTGATTACATTCTTGGAGCGGGGTTTTGATGTATATCAAATCTGTGTTGGTCGGCAGTGTAGTGCTTTCACAGGCATAACTTGTTTTTATTTTGCAGTCTCATTCCCCGTCCCAGTTCTTGTCTGTTGAGATTGGATTTTGTTTATGACATACCTTGTATTTGGCTTAGCCTTTTCTTTCAATTTAACTGTTCAATTTCGAGAAAAAAATAGCATTTGCAGTCTGTGTTCCATCTTAGCCCATAATAGCCAAGATAGCCTGCTAAGTGCTCGATGCTCCATAAACTTAAATATAAATATGCAATGCGACCCCCATCACTCAAAAAATTTCCTTTATCCTAGACGAATGACAAATGTGGACCGGGTAATTACATCAGTAGCACTAGTTTTTGTTAGCTAATTTCCCTGCAGAGGTACTAACATTACTGGCACTATCAAATATAGGAGACGGGCGACAGCTGGAGTGCTGGACCCAATGATCTCGCCTTATATTTTACCAAACACGTGCAAGATACTAACTTCAATTCTTAGATTTTATTTCTTTTTTATCTCGTTGATCGTTTTACAAACCCGGAAAGATTTGATATGATCCAAAATTCTCCATGCTAGTTTTCCCTCCATCAAAATACTCCGCCTTGTTTTCCCTCCATTATTTTCCTTTTTTAGGATCTTCGTTACTGACTCATTATTTTTAAGTGTTGAGACTTGGAAGAAACACCAAAAAGTAGAGGAGGTATGTTTTTTTCCCCGTAGAAGTTGAATGATTAAACTTCAATTTATGTGATAATAAAGCATGGGATAGTTGCGTTGTATGTCAATTTTATGTTTATCAACTCGAATCGTGTTATCAGTCAGTTTGAATGGTTAGTAATGTTGGGTTTTGTTTGATTTAAAGCTTCTTGTGTACCATTGGAGAATGTATTTATGCATATAACATGTTTGTAATATCACCTCTATTATTGTTGGTACTTGAGTTTCATGTTAGAGTTACTGGAAACTTAGTCTTGATGATGAAATCTTAGCACGACTGCGAATCCATTTTTCTGAAGTTTGCATTTCTTTCTCCTATAATATATTTCTGAACTTTCTCATTGCCGGTGGTAGTGCTAATCTCATTTTACTGTTTTCCAGGGATCCCTCCTAAAGTGCATTTGTAAGCTGCTGCCCAGATTAGTTGGACTCAAAGAGATTACCCTGGCGTTCAATATGGATTTCCAAGAAGACGAAACTATCGACAAGAGTTGGTTGGAACTTCCAAGAAACCATCCGGACTATGAAGCCGGTGTCAAAAATTTCATGAAATTTGCGTGTCGCGACTTAGAACCAGGGGAGGAAATATGGTGTCCGTGTAGAAGGTGCAATAACAAATACTTATTGAACCCAAGAAAGGTGGAGGGACATAGTTGAAGATACTTGAAGATAGTTGTATGAGTGCACTCGATTAGGCCTGGAGTTCTATTTTTCTGTGTTAAAGGACAATGGTGGTCGATTATGCCAAAATACCCTCAAATTCTTGTTTCTTTGTAAGCTGATTGATTCTACGAGTACAAAATTTCCGGCATTCATTAATAATAATAAATACATTAGATTAATCTCGTAAGTTATTTAACTTCATCATTCTTAATCCTTCTTGTCAAGGTGATTTTGAATTGAAATGTATGGTCATAATAGCATTTGCAGTTTCTGTATAACAAGGAATTGATTACTCTCGTAAGTCATTTGCAGGTGTTTGAAACCCCAAGTGTTGCCAGTGTGCCGGGTTGGTCGTTTGATCCGTTGAGCTTGCCTAATACTCGGAGGTGTATGAGGTTCTGTAATCCACCCTGCTATGGTGGAGAATGCACCATAAGAAGAGGTGTGATTGCTACTGTGAATAAGACATTCCTCCATGGGGAACCTGCTATGCATGTGGATTCAAGAAGACTTTTGGTCAATAATCTAGTGTAATGAAATAATTTTTTTTTTTAAGCTTTCTCCACAAATAATGAGCAAAACCAATCGATTAGCCTTTTATCCCCGTACTTTTTTGACATCTTTAGTGAAGTCTTATATTTAAGTTACAACTGTAATGTAAAAAGTGTGATTGCCTTTGTATGCGTGCCAACTTTTTTCGCATTATTTATTATTCCTTTCAAATTGGACCGAAATGTTATAATGCCGCAACCGGCACTCAGCAGGCCATCTCGTGTTCCATTTGAAATTTCGATTTTTTTTTTTTTTTTTCAAATATAAGTACCACTAATTTTAATATTTTCTTGGGTATTGATATTACCAATTGGCTTGGTAATTGTTAAGAATGGTTTAGCACTGACGCATGGTGTTCTATAAATACTCGATAAACAAACAGCTTTATTACTAAATTACTCAACACAAATATCATCTATACAAATTTACACTGCGATAACAAATAACATGCGTGCCTAGATTTTGATCTTAGAGAACTAATTAGGGATAAATTAAGCTTCACTATACCAACAGCTTAGTCACTCCTTATTAAATTAATAACTCTTCTTAAGTTAAGCTACTAAGAATCCTAAGTTGTTTACCAGAAGTAGCTCAATGAATATACCTACTGTAGTTGGCATGGTTAGTTCCCAAAGATCTATTCAACTAGGCTTTCTAGTAGTTGTGTTATTTTAGTGGTCAATAGAGGTTAGGCAACTAATATCCGTAGTTGTTTTTTCCAAGTGGTTGAATGTCTCAAGCTACTAGTGCATTTGTTTAGTTGTCGCATACTTATTTCTAATGGGTTTTAGAAACTATGGTTGCTTACGGTTTAGTGGCTCAAATCAATACACAACCCCAGTTGCCTTTCCTAGTGGCTTAAACTGTCAAGCAACTAAATTTTTTCCGCTGTTGCAAAATTTTAGTAGCCTTTGGTCAATTTTTTTGTAGTGCTAGGAGAGTTGCGAGATTATATATTTGTACACTTGCGATATTTCGCAAGTTATTCCTGAAAATAAAGGACAGCTTAGCTGTCATCCATTATGTAATACCCTATATAAGGAGCCAAGCAGGCCTATTGTAAGGGATCTTTTTTCGAGTGTTTGGCAAGTCATTAAGAGAGAGAAAGTTTAGAGTGATTGTAATTCTTTAACTGATTTTAATTTTATCTTGTAAACATTTTAAGAGTTTAATCAATAAAAATTACAATTGTTCATCCTAAAAATAATTTGATTGTATAGATTCTTGTGAGGGGTGTAGTGTAGGATTTCCTGCAACTACAGGGCACGTGGAAGGAAATCATTACATCGGCCTCCGATTGCATGAAGGAAGCCCATTACCTCCATTGTGGGGGGAATTTGGTTGTGCCGGTGAACTCCCCAAGACTTGGTGCAATCGATTTGAGAAAAGGATTGAATTATGGAAGCCATAATGTTGTCTATGCCGAAGCAATTCATAGCTATGACCGATGAAGAGGATGCTTAAATGTTGTGAAGGGTGGTCAATACATTTTATATTTTGGTATTTTGGTATTTTGTCTAATTGTGATGTGATTAAAAGTGACAATATCTCATCTATTTGATTCACGTTATGAATGAAGTATTTTGTTCAATTAATATATATATCAAATCCATGTTCATTACTAAACCAACACTACAACCATTACAAATATAAATGACATTGCAACTCATTCATTCATGCGACTTAAAAGGGATACTAATATCCCAGGGTCTACGAGTGCGATAGAAGTCTTTAAGGATGTTGAAATCGGGTAAGTATTGAAAATTCGACCTTTTCCATCGTCTCCATTCTTGAATAGAGCTCTCTAAAACTTGGTATACGTCAGTTTACCCCTTAATAGTATTTCACCCATAATACGAACTAATGCCATAATTCTTTAACATTATCCCCGAATAGTTCCATATCGAACATACAACATAATTCCATCGCGGTATAAGGGTTGCTGTTTGAACAAAAGTTTTCAAAAAGAGTTCTCAAATAACTTGTACTCACAAAACCACATCGACGTCGTTCTTCTCCTCTTTTTGGATAGCATAGAACAAAGTTATGGCAAACACATAAATCTTCTTCAAAGTGAATTAGGGTTTGGAGCCATAATCTAGTTTAAGGTAAGAGATGATTCATGTGGAGGTGTAACTTCTAGCAAGGAGGATAAGCATATATATATATATATAACAAAAGAAAAATCTTCAATAACGGATCTATTTTTTGAAAATGAAGTTGTTGAAGGTCTCAACGGCTATATTTTCAAATTGCACAAGGACATGTCAGTGAAAACAATTATTTTTTTTGTGGGAAAAGTATAGTTACGGTTGGTAATCAGAATCACCATACTGAACCGTAACTCGAAAGTTTTTGAATTCGAGTTACGGTTCGTAACTATTTAGCAATTACAAACCGTAACTCGAGAAAATCAATTCCGAGTTACGGTTGATTAGCCGCATCGATTACCAACCGTAACTCTGTCAAAAACAAAATATACAGAGTTACGGTTGGTTACAAAAATAAACACGAACCGTAATTGGTGAGATCCGAAAATTATAAGTTACAGGATGTTTTACGGTTCGCTAAGGTGAAAGAGTTACGAACCGTAACTCAAGTTAGTAAAAAAAAATTGGTTCCAGTGTAATTTACGGTTCGTAACAAAAATTAGTTATGAACCGTGACATTAGTTAAGGTTCGTATCGATTATTGGTTACGAACCGTAACTTAAGTTAGTAAAAAATACTTCTTCCAGTGTGTGTTACGGTTTGTAAAAAAAATTAGTTACCAACCGTAATTGGCTCTGCAACTCAAAATTTCAAACCAAAACAGTCACAAATAAGTTCAAATATCCATAACTTCAAATTCATAGATAATATCCATAAGTTTAAATCCATAACTAACACAAATAAGTTCAAATTCATAGTTAATATCCATATGCTAAATTCCATAAGCTAAAATTCATAACTAACACACAACTATTACTTTGTCATAATATCCATAAGTCGAAATTCATAACTGTAGTAGCGGGATTTCCCACACTACACCCCTCACTATATTTTGTAGATCTAAATCATATTAATCACCTAAATTTTAAATATAAGTGCTAGAAATTTAAATAGACACATAAGATTTTTTACGTGGTTCGATCAATGTGATCTACATCCACGATTCTTCACTATGATTTTTGAGGTTACATTTGAATTACATTGATAATCTCCATTAATGGATATTTTCTAGAGCTCTAGATCTAATAATTTGGGGAAGAAGATGATAAAGAAAATAAATCTCTCTCTAAAAATATCTCTCTCCTCCTAAAAGTGTCCTCCCAAAATTCTTCCTCCCAAAAATTATTCTCCTCCCAAAAATTATTCTCCTCTTCTCTCTCTCCTGCTCTCCTCTTTATATAGGTGTTTACATAGTGGATGACAGCTCACATACAGCTCATATTCTCGCGAGCCCTTTAATGATTTCGCAGGCTCTTGCTACCTTCTCTCGAGACACTCTCTCGAGCCTTGCTACCTTCTCTCGAGACACTCTCGCGAGCCTTGCTACCTTCTCTCGAGACACTCTCTCGAGCCTTGCTACCTTCTCTTGAGACACTCTCGCGAGCCTTGCTACCTTCTCTCGAGACACTCTCGCGAGTCTTGCTACCTTCTCTCGAGACACTCTCGCGAGTCTTGCTACCTTCTCTCGAGACACTCTCTCGAGTTAAGAAAATAATTGAATCTCGCACGCTAAGAAAATATGTTGTGCGATATTTGAATCCTACATCTTGCCTCTTTTTCCTTGAATATTGCTTGAAGAGCGATCTTTAAGGAAAAATCTGTTGTTGTAGTAATCTTTGGTCTTTGTTGATGAAGGAACGGCGGAAGAATACTTGGACTTGAAAAGTACGTACTTGCCTCTATTCTTTTGCGAAGTTCAAGCTTTGAGAAGTATATATGAAGTATCGTTTCTTGAATTATGCGAAGTATGAAGTATCCTTGAAGAAGTATATGAAGTACTTAATCCTCGAATATATATATAAGAAGTATGAAGTATCCTTTGAGAAGTATAAGAAGTACTCAATCCTCGAAATATATAAGAAGTATTGCTAATCCATCATGCGAAACTCTCGCTCCATGTTCTTTGCCTCATGCTATCTTCAGTAATGCAAATAAAAATTTAGATTAGTACTCCACATTTCTTTTATCAAAGATATTTATTTAATTTCAAGTTCAAATCATTTTTCTTTGTTTTGATTTCCTTTGTATAACTTATTTCATTTCATCCGATAAACATCCTTCATGGAGATGATCCTAATAGGTACCCCTTATATGACGCACTTTAGGTACATTGCCTCTTGCGAAATCCTAGAGTAAATTCGCGAACTAGGGTGTACGCCATAAAGGTTTGCCCGCTACTACTCTCCATGTTGGATATCATTCTCATTTGAAACAAAGCGAGTATTTAAGGGAAATATATAAATTGATCCTTGCGAGATATTGTTCTCGGTTTCTCTTGTAATTGTATAATCTTTGTAATTCTGAAATCTTTGTAATTCTGCGATTGTATCGCGTTTTGTAAATCAAATCAAAAATCTTTTATTTTTTGTAAGTAAAATGTTTAAGGAAAGTGGTACTTAGCTTTTGTGGTTTGTTGTTGTCAATCTCGCGTAGCAAAAAGAAATGTAAGAAGTGAGACTTGAACCCTTGACCTGCCTCTTGCATATTCTCGCACCATACCAATTGTGCTAATCCTCATTTGCGAAATTAACTTGCGAGATAGTCATCAACTTTCTTCTTTGCGAAATAGGCAAAGTAATTGCGAAATTTCGCATAACAAAAATAAATGTGCGAGAGCAAGAATTGATCCTGCGACCTCCTGCTTGCATTCATGCCTCCTGACCAACTGTGCTAGCACTGCCTCTGCGAAGTGTTTCTGTGAAATAATCACTTACTTTCTTCTTGCGAGATACTGTTGCGAAAAATAAATGTGAAAAATACACGTTCGTTGAGACTTGAACTCGCGACCATGAACTCATTAACTTCGCAGGTGACCAATATCTTGCCTCTTGCTTGCGAGATAACGAAACAACCTTGCGAGATTATACATTTTTTTCCCCTTTTTGCGAAGCCAAAAATTCTTTGCGAGGAGGAGGTTCGAACCCGCGACCTCTCTGGTTTATACTCTTCGCCATGACCAATTGTGCTAGTGTCTGTTTGTGAAAGAAACACACAATACTATAACTTTATTCACTTCTTAACTCTCGGAAGTTTAAAAATATGTAAAAGGTGGGATTCGAACTCGCAACCCCAAGCTTGTTCTCTTCGCAAAACGACCATCTCAGGCTACTTGTTGCTTGCGAAGGAAACACACAATGCTATAGCTTTATTCCATTTTTTCCCCTCTTGAAAGTTCAAAATATTTGAAAAAAATATGATCATGGCGAGATTTGATCTTGCGACATCAAGCCTCTTCGCTCCAACTCAAACCATCTCTGCGAGCTCCTATTTGTGATAAAATTCACATTTTGTTCTTATCCTTTTCTTCATTCTTCCTTTATTTCCTTCAACAATTTTCCTCTTTTCTTTTTCTCCTGAATATGAAATCTTCCATTAAAAAATTAGCTTTCTTCCTTGAATTTCATCACATCAACCTATTTTTTTCTCTTCCTCTTTTCATGTCCTTGAATTGTTGACGGTGTTTTCTCCCTAAAAGTGTGATTTCTTCCATGAAACTTCCATTTTTGAACCCAAATTTTATAGATCTAAATAAAAAGTATGAACAATAACTACTTTTCATGGAAATTTCTCTTAAAGTTTATAGATCCAATTGAATTCATCACCAACAGTAGCCGTTTTTTTTCTAAACTTTCTTGAACCAACAAGATTAGGTCCCTGTTTCTAGCGCATATGTAGTTGCAGGAAATCCCACACTACACCCCTTACTCAGTTTTGCTTAATTAATTCATTGAAAGATGTATGATCAAGAATATTTATTGATTGATTTCATGAACTGTCTACACAGGAAAATAGAATTACACTAAGCAAATAAAACACTCTTAAACTTTCTCTCTCCTAATGACTTGCTTAACCCTTCTAAAAAGATCTCTCCCTCTACAACAGATTCACTCAGCCCTTTATATAGGGTAATATCTAGTGGATGACAGCTAAGCTATCCTTTATTTTCGGGAATGTCTCGCGAAGTGTCGCAAATGTGCAAATATTCAATCTCGCGACACTTCTTAACCTCTCTTTAGAGTTTTATGTCTTTCAATTGTTTTGTGTGTCGTTATTCATCGCGTCGTTTATTTTAGCTATCTGCGACTCCCTCGCGACACCGTCGTTTATTAATCCCGAGAACCTTGTACGTTGCGATATTATGATCCTACACTATAAATAGCTTACTGGAGTTGAAAGGTCATTCAGATAAAATGTCAATGCTGCTTATTGACTTTTCCAATGCTTTCAACATGGTGAGCAGATCTCATCTCATCAAAGAGGTTTGTCTTCATTGTCCAGGTATTTCTCGCTGGGTAGAGTTTTGTTATTTGCGACCCGCTAAACTCTATTATGACCAATATATCTTGTTATCTGCACTCGGGGTTCAGCAAGGGGACCCCCTTGGTCCCTTGCTTTTTGCATTGACTCTTCATCCTCTAGTGAAGACTATTGCTTCTTGTTGCACACTTGATTTGCATGCTTGGTACCTTGATGATGGTACCATTATTGGGGATAAGGTAGCCAAGGCCTTGAGTATAATAGAAGCTGAAGGACCTAGTAGGGGGTTACATCTTAACGTTCGAAAAACCGAAGTCTTTTGGCCATCTATTGACCCCAAAAGTACTTTGGATGGTGTTTTCCCCTCTGACAATGGTAGGCCCTCTAATGGCGTTAAGCTTTTGGGCGGACCTGTGAGTTTGGATTCGAACTTCATTAGTGATATAATGCTGACCAGGGTGAATAAAACTGTTCAATTGATGGATGCGATCAAAAAACTCAAGGACCCTCAGAGTGAGATGTTATTACTTCGTAATTGCACTGGTGTGTCTCGTCTATATTTTGCAATACGTACTACCAATCCAGTGACCTTGCAATCACCACCAACTTTTGACGACCATCTACTTAAGTATTTGAGACTCTTAATCACCTGGAGATGGTGCGGTTTTGGTCCTTTGACGGCGATTAACTACTTTTCCTATCAAGGATGGTGGCCTTGGCATCTACACCATGGCGGACACCGTACTTTCCTTGCTTCCTTGCCTCTCGAGAATCGGACCGCTTGATCTGAAGACAGTGCAGGTAGTTTATTCTCAACAAACAAAGGCTCACCTTATCGGTTGGCTCTTGAGAACTTTATCCGGTATGTGGATTACCTCCTTCTTATCAAGTTTGATGATATCGCCCACCCTTCCATGCATTCCCCGGGAGTCACTTATTTTGACGCGATTAAGAAGCAAATCCCAGACCAATTCTCTATGTCTGCAAGAGATTCTATTTTATGGCAAAGGTAAACTAGTATCAAGCACGCTCGAGATTATTTATTATTTGTACCAATCGGTGGGCTTAATCGATTGCATCGGGCCTAGACAGTTTCGAGCCATGCTTTGTTATCGCCTCGGTATCCCACTGTTTGTTGAGAATGGCTTATGCACTAGTTGCAACAAATCTATGGACATCTTTGGAGACCATGCGCTTCATTGTGCTAAGGATGTTGGAAGTAAGTTTCGACATGATCTTGTCCGTGATATTGTTGTTGATATTTGTTACAAGGCTAGTGTCCGCCCGAAGGAGAAAGTCTCTCTTGGTATGCTTTCTGATGAGGATAAAGACTTGAGGCCTGCCGATATTCTTGTTCTCAACTAGGAAAACGGGCAAGATGTTTGCATGGATGTTACTGGTGTCTCTCCCTTTACTAGTGATGGTGTACGTTCTTTTGTCCTAGGGAAATCTATTTCTAAGGCGGTTTCAAGAAAGCGTGCTAAATATTTAGACAAGTGTACTTCACTTGGTTATGGACTGGGGGTCATGGCTTTCTCTACTTTGGGGGAACTTGGTGAAGATACTTTATGTTTTTTTAAGCGTCTGAAGAATTATCTTGTTAATAATGACGCTAGTAGCGGTTTTGGTAGTTTTATTTTCCATAGATTAGGCATTGCCATTCAGAGGGGGTTGGTGCCCAGCTTGTTGCTAGGTTGCCAACCAATAGCTTTGTATGATTTTTATAGTGATTTTCGCATAAATCAATATTTTTTTATTTTTTTTTTAAATCTTTAAAATAATAAATTATTAACTTTTTTTTTCTTTTAGTCAACAAAAAATGAATCTCACAACAAAAAATAATAAATTAATTTATTTTATTAATTTATCGATAATTTAATATCTCTTTAAATTAATAAAATTTAGTGGTCCCAAAGCTATTTAATTATAGAGGTTTAAGTGTAGTACTACTTTCATCTTTTAAATTGTTTGGTATTTGATGTACTACCATCTTATGACCCATGAATTGGCGCAGTTAAATGATCTGTGATCAATTTCTCAAAACAGAGTCACCAAATTGGAGTGATGGAGAGAGAGATGGATGTCTGAAAGAATGGGTTGCTTGAGGGTACTTAGAGAAAGAGAGGCCAATTGAGAGGTTTGGAGATGGACTAAAGGAAATATAAACAAGTAGGAAACTTGAATGGGGTTTTTTATAAACTTTGGGAGAGAGAGGCCGACCATGAAAGTTTGTACATTTTTGCATCGAGTGTAAGGCAGGTATTACGAGTAATGCTACGTACACCGTGGGCTCGCCACAACGGGTTGTCCCGTGTGACACAACCTTGCAGGATCCACGGACCCGCTAATGCTGGAGTTAACAGGGGGTGGTTTTTGGTTGTGTGGGTCCCTCCAGGTTGTCTCACACGGGACAACCCGTTGTGGCGAGCCCACGGTACACTAAGCATTATTGAGGTATTACACAACGGCAGTCAGTGTAGGGCCAGCCTTGAGTATTATTGTTATTTATTTATTTATTTTGACTAGTAGCAAACATTTTTTTTTTTTGGTAATCTTGTATGTAACCACTATTTTGGTTTGACTGAAAAAAAAAATAAAAATAAAAAATCTTTTGTCCCCTATACCAAACACCACTTACTTACACGGTTAGTGCATACCGCTTACGTCTATCCAAGTATAAAATGAAAAAAAAAATGAATGAATAAAGTCATTACAAAAAAGACCATTAAGGTTATAAACACAAACTAACTTTTATTTTTTAGGAAAATTCTGATTACATTAATAGCTCTTATTCAAAATCAAGATCATTATAAAGGTTTTCTGTTACATAAACAACACAAATTAATGCAGCTGTAATATCACTGAAAATTTTCCATTCAAAGCTATTTGATTCTAAGAAATCAATCATACTCACACCAACCTTTCTAATAAACGAAAAACAGAGTTGCAGGACAAATTCAAATGGCCCTATTTGTTTTGTTCTAGACAATTCAAACAAAGTAACAATACTACATAGAGAAGATGTGTTCGGATCATCAAGTGATCCAACCATTTATCAAGGTTTTGAAGGAAGATTAAAATCTCTAAACTAAAGTAACTTTCTAATTTAAAACAAAGACTAATTTGCAAAGGTCGATTTGATATGAATCGATGCGAACGAACGGAATCTTGAAACAGAAGACTTTGTATCGATATTGTTGTTGTCGTTGTAGTGTGCATTGTCGAGTATTTCGGAATTGCAATTGTTGTTGAAGTAAGATAATTAAGTTCTTTGGATTTGTTGTTGGTGAAGTTGGAGATGAGGTGGTACGTTTGGAGAAACCAAACTTCCACATGTTGATCACCATTTTAAAACAATCCGAGAACTTGAATAAAATCGAGAACACTAACCAATCCAAAAATCAAAATGAAAACCTAAAAAGCAAGAAAGAAAATGCTTTAAGAAAAACCAAAATCTAATACGGATATTGGGTAAGAGAAGTTAAAGAAGATATCGATTAATTAGTTGTTTTGGTCTTCCCAAATCTGTTCCATATGAGCCGATCCCAGAGCATAAAAGATTTCGAGGTGGTGTTAGGGCTTATTATTGGTGAAGAAGGAGAAGAGGGGAGGAAAAAGAAATCAGTAAACACAAACTAACAAATTCTAATTTAAACATCTTTAAAATACTATATTCTAATTTGGACATGCAACAATGAACATTTTTGGGGAATAATAAATCTCACATGAAAATCATGAGACTCATTAGAAAAAAATGTCATATATTTTTAAAGTATCTCACCCTTAATGTTTTCTCAGACGACATTCTCTAGTAATAACTTTGTTTTGATATGCCTCTTACAATAACTATCATGGAAAATCCATTCAATTTGTTTTGATCAAGTCTAATGAATGGTGGAATCAATGATATTCCGGTTTTGGAAAAAATGTGGAATGTCAATCTTATGGGTTGAAAGTTGGGGTCATCCACACTTTTTTTAAGGCATATTCCGAGGTTTCGTGGAAGGTAGTTTGGAATCCAAACCAAAACAACAATTTGAATTGCGCTGAGCGCCATTCCGATTTTGCGCTTATTATTTTGGTAGAAATCTAACTGTACCTTTCTGACCGTCGATTTTGTTGATCATGATTGAACAAAATTTGGAATAACGCTAAATGCAGTTCAGAATGACATATTGGAATCAATTTCAAGCTTCCACTATTAGATTTGAAATCTCGTGATTCATTCCAAGTACTGCTGAGGTGCCATTGAACTTGAAAGATGAAGTTCTTCCACCACAAGACTTTCTTTAAAAATAGATAGTGAATATTTGAATTAAGCTTGTGTTGATGGTGGTTTTTTAGCTCGGGGATAAAATTGTAAAATCCGGCATTTAATATGCGTCACGTTGCAAAAGAGACGAGCCATATAAAAGTGATGTGTTCAACCTCTTCAATTTGGCACATTCATTGAGCAACTCAATATTTTCTTATGAAATTTACCCGAATGGTGCATGTAGCAACAATCCCGGATATTACGTAAATTTTGGCACCTTGCCTATATTCACTTAATATAAGTTTACGAATGCTTTCGTGCTATGTTCCCTTACTGAACCCTTTAATGTTGATATGGAATGAAAATTTGTGTTCACTCGCGGCAGAGTAGCACAATTTCCAAGTATCAAGGATAAGGTCTTTGCATAAGGTATTCAATCAGAAAGCATGCTGCTCTATGGCAATGAACTTAAAAGAACTCTACGTCAACACATAGAATTCAATCAATTACCCTGACTAATTTGAAAAAGTTAGGGTTTTGCGCCTTTCGCAGTATATCAGACCTTGCTTGTCGAAATTAAGCCTAGGCAAACTAGGTGATTAATCTGCCATGCATTAGGTGCAAAATCTTGCCCAATCGAAAACAAGGAGCCGCGAGGATAGAGCAAAGAAACAAAGAGAGGTGTGGCCATGCCTTAAGCCGGCCAGCGCCATTTTCATCTACCACGCCCATCCTAAAACGGCCTATTTCCCTCGACCAATCAGTCGCCTTAAACTCGCCACATGCACATAAGTTGTGGCTAGGCCCATACTTTCCGGCCCCATTTCCCATCGACCAATCAGGTCACTCTAAAGCCGCCACACTCACACCAGAAGTGTAGTCACGCCCATGCTTGGCCGGCCCTCTTTTCTGACCAATCAGGTTGCTCCAAAACTTGGCACATGTTAAAAAGGGGAAAGCTGGCCGGATGGTCAAGCCAATTGGCTTTCCAAAACTCTACGCCAACATGCCAAACGTGCCATGTTACGCCAATGAGATGAGCGGCATGCTAACATGCCACTTTGTGGCAGCATGCCAAAACATGTCATAAATAGCGCCCTACGTGCTAACCTACCTCATGTTCGTGGCCAACGCCATGAAAAGCTTAAATTAGGATATTCTAGTCAGAAGCACGACTCTACATTAACCAAAGCCCTAATTTCTAGTTGTGGCACAAAATATGCCACATCGACCCCACAACATGCCACAAGTCGTGTAGGACCCATGAAGCTCTAGGAATGGCGCCATATCATAGCCACCCACGACAGTCCTTACTCCTGTGTCCGTTTCCACACCATGGCCTTGCTATAGTTCCTTTTCCACAACTATGGCACCGTTTGCACAAAAAGTGCCTCCATGCCGCGTCCGCATGCCAGACACACTAATTAGGTTTCGGCATGCCAAACCTAATTTAGGCAAAGTTCTTCCTTAACCAAGCCAAGTAATGTTCCCGAGCATTGGGATTGATGTGGCAACAAGGCCAATGTTGCCACGCCACATTTGGGTCTAACACCAATGTGCCAAAATCTAGCGTCCATGGCTACGCCGAGGCACTACTTGCATCATCATGCCACCGGCATGCACCCATTATCAGCCGGCCACGCCGTCTTGCCGCAAAGACACATGCTAATTAAGGTTTGATACGCCAAACCTAGTTTAGCTAAAGTCGCCATGCCAACTAGGTTAAGTGATTCTCCTAAGGCCTTGAGTTTAACCTGGCAACAGGGTCAATGTTGCCAGAGCCATATTTGGGTCTAACACCAATATGCCAAAATAGCTGCCATGGCTATGCCACTGGCATGCCGTTATGCCATGGCTACACCCAGGCGCCACTATGCCAATGACGCCACTTTGCTATACAACAAGATATGGCCATAATCAATGGTTATCCTTTCTCATGAGATACAATCTCGGCCCATCCAAATTTGCCACCGGGAACCGGACTTGTGGCAATTTTTAGGCGACCAACCGCTTAAATCTCGTGGCCATGGCTACTCCAGGCGCCACTTATACCACCGTGCCACTGGCATGCACGAGCTATACCCGGTCATGCGCGGTGCCACTGGCATACACCAAAACGCCACAATGCCGTTACCAGGCGCCAACAGAAGGTAGCCATAATCAACGGCTACCCTTCCTCATGAGATGCAATTTCAGCCATCCAAGTTCGCCACCGAACTGACGGACTTGTGGCAAGTTTTAGGCGACCATCCAAGACGTGCCTAATAGCATCACATGCTATTTTCCTGCGACAAGACTCTTGACTTTGACTTGTCGCACATAACAAACTGCTACATGTTTTCCACGAAAACACTCGAGACATCAAACATGTCACAAACTAGGGGATACTCATCAGGGTATTGGTCTTGCGGTTTACAGCGTGCGGCGTGCAATACGCCCGTTATAAGAAAGTATCATGAAGCGAGACAATTAGTGGCGACAAGAAGTAACGGGTGTAAACGGATCCACTTCCTTCATCATGGAAGCATGGGTTTCTGACGGTTATATGTTACTCCACTCTTCCATCACCCAATCGTTCCCACTTCCTACGAGACCAGGGTACGTTTAAATATGACTTGTATAAATAGGCTTCACCTATTTCCACCAAACGAAAAGTTTTTGGTCGGCAAAACATAGTATCCGAGAAACCACCAAGAATCGATAGCTTTTCACTCTGCAAAGCCGTTCCACTTTCCGATACAAGTCATAAAACAAGCCACATCTTGAGAATTAACCATTACGGTCTCAACACTCTCTTCGCTTCCTCCCTAAGACCAACCCTTCTCCTTCACTTTATGACCGAATCAATCACGGAACGGCCATTTCTTGGTTTAGGCTAGGATTATACAGATTGATCTCTCGAATCAAAGTACTCCGTGCGATTGCATTGTTTAGGGTTTAGATTCGTTTCTCATCCACACACCCAAAATTACCAAAATCAGCGAAGCATTTTCACCCACAAACATTTGGCGACCACAGTGGGAGGTTAATCTCTCGGTTGCAAATTCAACTCTCAATTCCATCATCCTACCAGTGAATCCAATGCTTTGAAGCACATCGTCCAAGAAAAGATGGATTATGGAGAATTACGTCTGGGGACTTGAGATTCTCCGCCTTACCGCGGATCGACATAAATATGTTCCACAGACAATAAAGAATGGCTGGGGACTTCTCGCGGCAAGGAGGGCGTCACATAAAGACTCGGATTTAGTCCCTGAAGATTCAGTTTTGGTGAAAGACCCTAAAGTGAGTAAGTTTTGTCAGACAATGTTTACACGATCTATTGTTTGGGTTTTCACATTTACAATGAAAGCCGATAACCCAATCATCCTAAGATTTCATATCTTTCCTTTTCTCATGCAACATTCACGGTTTCACAATTTTCCCGAATGATTTTGTTATTTACATTCGCAATTCAGATTTTGACATATCGACAAAGGGCCATCATTCCAAAATAATCCAAAAACTTTTATAAGAAACAATCATCTATCAATCCAAAAACCGGAAAACCAAACCATAAACTAGGAGTTTCTTTTGCCTTTCAAAAAAAAAAAACCCTAAGAAAAGGAAGTTCAGAAAATAAAAACATTCAAGGAAAATTTCCTAACAACGACTCGTTTTTCTTGGAGAAAATGTCCTTCATATTTTGAAGAGCCGCCTGTTTCATCTTCAACTCCTGGGAAAACTTCTCGACTTCTGCCTCCTATTGATTAATCAAATCCGCGGAAGGACCATCAACCGCTTGACTGTAGCCTTTGGATCTCGGAAAACCCCTCACGGAACCCGGGAGGCGTTTAAACTTAAAGTTTACACACATATCCGGTGGAACTTCCCGACTTGAGATTACATCTCTAGAAACAGTGTGACCCGGATCACGTTGCACATATCTTGAATTGAAGATAATGTTTCTTCCACCCGCTTAACCAACGCAAACTGGGTTTGGTGATCTTTTTGGTTGTTGCGATATGACCATACCTTTCCCATATTACGGTATACAACTCTGCATACTTAGATGATACACTGAAGCCTCCGATCAGCACATGATCTTCATGGGGAGTCAAAAATGGAAGGTCAAAAGTAGCGCCTGCAACTGATTTCGCGACCATCAGGGATTCCTTGGCAACAATCGCACCTGCAGCCATGGGAGCGTTTTCCGTCATCTGAAACATAGCAGCATCTTCACGATGATCAATCTCCATCTCACGGGTTGCTAGTAGGGTACGACTTCCATGATTGGAGATAAAACCACATCTTCAATCACTGACGAACCTCCATCTCGGGGTTATCTTCGATGGCTTCTTTACTGTGATAACACCGATTGAGTATTTATTAGAATAAATAAATGGCCTAAAAAAAGTGTGGAAAACTCACCGACTTATTTGTGGGCCCAGGGAAGAAGACTATTTGTTATATTCGAAGTGCTCCTCTCTCCCACCGGGATCTCGAGCTTTCTTCCTCTTCGGATTCTTCTTCAAGAGAATCGGTCTCGTCGCCTCCTTTCTCAGAGGCGCCGTCTTTTGGCAGATGGGCAAGTCGGCAAAGACATTCGAGTTCTTGAGACACCGAGTCAAAAAAAAAAAAAAAAAAAAGCAGTCGGCGGCGAAATGGAGAATCTATGGGATTCAACCAAGCCAGAAACAAGATCATACGTACTTGCATATTGAAAGAACTGAAAGTCACAAGAGCCGACGAAGATTGGAAGCCACCTGCACGATTTTTCGACCTTTGCTCCCTTTCCTGAGGACTGTCTTCATCCGAGCTAGAGGATTTTCACTTGCCTAAAGGAAGCTGTTTCAACAATTTATGCTTTGCTAGAACCACAGAGGAAGGTTTTCCACGTGGATTTCTTACAACATCCTGTACGAACTGATGAATGGCGAGGAACTCATCTTGCCAGAAGATATTATATTTGGGAGTCGTCACAGGTTTTCGTTCTGAGAGCAAGAAGGGAAGGCTTTTATCCGGTGCAAAGACGCTGTAATCAAGAATGGCGGGTAGCAATTCACCTGGAGTTGTCAGTGGGCGACGGAATGGGTCTCCCTGATCGAAGCCCATTGATGAGTGCTAAATAGTGCATATTTATACACCTTTTTATTGGCATTTTACTCATCTTTTGCGCTTAGAAATCAGATATTATCCCAGTTCGTGTTTTCTTTGTTTTCAAGAATAAATATTTGTATTAATTAATTTTGTGTTTTTAGGTAATAAATAAAGCTCTGAGAATCGAGGAGCCAAGAGCGAAGAATTGGAGACGAGCATCTATGGAGCAGATATCCAAAGCCCGCGCGAATCGGTTGCAACCCTACAAGGAAGACATGGGCTAGAGCTACCCACGACCCGGATCCGAACCCGCTCATCCCGAGCCGTTAAGATCTTCACTCGCCACATCCTACGCTCGCTCCGACTTCCTCATCATCTCTTGATGTCTCCGCTCAACACCAAAACAACTCAACTCTCCCTGAGCCGTTCAGATCTTCTCCAGCTACATCCAACGCTCGCTGCGTCCTTCCCATCGTCCCTTCTTTGTGCCGCCACACCCTAGTTGCCTATACCTACACCATCAACAAAACCCATCGACCAAACCTTATTCTCGTTTCCATTTCTCTTTCTTCTCCCATACCTCTGCGAGCTCCACCTCCTTCCCCCATACCTCTGCAGAGCCACCACCTCACCACCTTCATCATCACCTCTCTGTCGGCGCCAACAACTCTATCGGCAACCACTCCTCCATACCCTAGTTACGCCTTCCTCCATCATTAGCTTCTCCCACCTTAGAAGCTAGGGTTGAGAAGCAGATTAAATTAGGGTTTTCGCCAACAACCCCCGAGGATGGAACTCGGCCAAGTGACGGAAGAAAGCGGTCGAGAGACGTAGGTGAGTGAATTTGATTTAGTTTCTATTTTTAAAGTGAAATTAGGGTTTATGTGTGCATGTATAAATAGAAGTGAGTAGAAGATGTTTGAGGCATGCCTGGATTAGCCAGAGCAGCAATTAGGTTTAATTTGTAGTTTAATAATTTCATTTAATGTTCTAATTAGTTTTGTTAGGGTTTCACCAGAAACCCTAACTCCATATTATGATTTTAACTCCGTTGAACTTTCTTGAGTGCTTAAAACTATAATTATGTCTTCAATTAGAGCATCAATACTTTTCTCTCACAATGGATGCCTTGTATCCATTGTAGTTAGGTTACATCTGTTTTGAGATTGCCACGGCTCATACTTTAGGCACAATTGCTAATTCCATTGACTAGTTGTACTTAATTAGACAACTAGTGCTGCAGGGTTAACACTTTAGGCTGATTAATTGAAGCATTACATGGAGAAACTCCTTAGATAGGAGGTAGACTTGACACCCTGCCCTTATCAGTCACAGGACAAGAACCTCAACTTAGCTGAACTCATAGTAGGAGTTAGTGGTGGACACTGAAGACCTTAACATCCCTTTTGTCACTGATTACCTTAGTTTAGAGTCACTTCAGTTCAAAATCAGCCGTATCGGCACAAAACATCTGTGTTACACATTGTCACTTGTTACTTCACTTGAATTCAGCTAGAACAAGCCTTAGATCACACTTTAAGCACACCCATTTCTCTGTGGATCGACCGTACTTGCCGTCTCAGATAGGCGTCGTGCACTTGCGGTTATCACTAGTGGCTAAAATTTATACACATCCCAAGGCCTACCAAGTTTTTGGCGCCGCTGCCGGGGACTTGGCGTGTGCTAAGTTGATAATTTGCATTCTCTACTGATTTTCATTTTACAATTGTATATATGTGTTGAGTTACTGTGTTAGCTTAGTGTTAAATGTAGTTTAATCCTTTCTATCACTGCATTATCATAGATTTTGCATAGTTAAGATTGTATTTGCATCCAGTGTAACATATCTTCACATACGTATTTTAGCCTTGTAGTTAGCTATAATTTTACAAGTATCATTTTCCCTTAGTTATATCTTAGTTAGTTCATTTGTACATATTCACTTTGAATCATTGCTTTTTATTCTGCCTTAGAGTAACTTAGTTATGTACCTTTTAAATTAGCTTAGCTTTTGCATTTAATCTTATATTGCATCATTCACTTGTATTCTCGTTAGTTTGCATCTCATAACACTCAACATTTGTAGCTTCAGTTGTACATACATGCATCATGCACCTTATTGCCTTAACATGTGTTACAGATGCTACTTTGCTATCTTCTTGTACTGTGAGCGGTAGAGCCAACCAAAGAAACCAAGGAAAGCCCAGAACTTGAGGTAAGCAAACATAGCATATTGCCATGTGCTTTGTAAACCCTGAGCATGCCCTGCTAGTCATGATGCTCATGTGAATACTTCCTTGATCTTTGACCTCACACATGCTAGCTGAAAATATTATGACAACGCACCGAATCGTATTGCATGAACTGTCATCACAATGAGTATGTATCAAACTGATCTGTGCATTGATGACTTATGCTTGACCACATTAATCGAGTCACTTTTATTGCATGAAGTTGCTTACTGCACCTTTTGTATCATGTATGCTCTATAAACTCACTGTTGAATTAGATACCTTGTCGGGCATTACCTTGATGCATGATAGCCACAACTCCCTTGCTAGCCCACGAAGCTACAAGTTTGAGCTACAATCATGTTGTGTGCATGAGCTGTAAATTCTTAGCTTGGATAGCCAAGTTGGCTGAAAGCTCAAGTGACATCAATCGAGTGAGTTGATGCCATACACCTACACTCTTGTGCATGCTTAACCTCGCTTGAAATGTTAGTTCTGTGCGCCAAGAGTCTTTGTCAACCTCATTTTTGCATCGAGCATGCCCTGTAACTCTTTGAAACATAATTGGTGATAAACTAGCTTCCTTTCTAGGTGTATAACCTCGAGCATTGAAATCATTGGCTTGATGACACCTGTGGCATTTGAATGAGCACTTTTATTGCCACATCACATGTGAGTTTGAGCAAAACTGAGCTTACCCAAGTGTATTGCTCTACCACTGTTAACTTGCTAGCCCCACAAAGGCGCAAGTTTAAACAACTGTGAAAACCAAAGTGTTCAACTGACCCTTGTTGTCATCCATTGCATGCTCCATTCGTGACTGTCTTGTATTGCCTGTCTTGGTGAACTCACGTGTCTTTGTGACCACCTAACCATCTTGTGTCTAAGGCGTGTTGTGCAAACTAGCCAAGTTGTACTTGAGCTGCCTGAAACCTGCCCTGTCTTTGTGCACACAACCTATGCATCAGCTGCCAGTGCATTTGCTTTGATTTGTCCAAGCTGAGTTTGCCTTGCTCTGTGTTTGCACAGCCATAAAAACCTTTCTTAATTGAAACCCACCCAAAGTTGGGGATGAATCAAATCAAGGTGTTACATTAACTTTCACCCCATTGAAGCCACAAAGCTGGGCTGTACACAACAACGAGCCCACACCCCAACTAGGCTTTGCAAAACAACCTGGGCTTTACATTTTCACCCAACTTTGGGCAGCAAACCAAAACGAAGCCCATTTAACGACACCAGAGACTCTGCTCCTTTGCAATCAAGTCGGCTGCAACCAACTAAGCCCACATAAGCTTGTGTGGCGGGCTGTGCATTTACACACAACCTGGGCTTTGCACATAACCAAGCATACAACCCACAAAAAACCAAATCCCAACCAAACCAAATCCCTCTTAAACCAAATCGGCCCATTTAAACCAAATGAAACCCAATAAACCAAAGCGAGTCCACTACCCGGGCTTTGAGTTCAATTTGAGTTGTTAAATCATGTCGAGGATTTTGGTACGCATCACAGGATGGAAACAAATCCATTAGAGAGCTTGCTTACGGGCATGCTTCACCATATGAAACCCCACGAGACCATAATGATTTTAGGGAGTATTATGAGCCTTCCCAGGGCCACGACCTTGAGTACTCATACCTAACCATCATGAGCACATGTATCGATCACCACGGTGGGGAGATGAACAATTTTATACTCCCCAGACACCTTGTTTACAATCACTAATGGAAACGCTCATGGAACAAAATGCTAGGCTTGACTTTCATACAATGCATAACCATCCATATAGCAACATGCATGATCATCCCTTCTCTAGTGAACCATGTGCACAACCATTTAATGATTATTCATATGAAACATGCATACCCACTGTTGAAGACTCTCCCTCCATTGAACAATGTCACATGTTCTTAAAGATGAACCTGATTCATTTAGAAAAAGAAGAATGGAAGGCGAGTTCATGATAGAATGATTATTGTCCCTAATAAAGAAAATCTTGAAAATAGTGTTTCTCTTCCTACTCATGCAACTAACACTCTAATATGAACCTAATCTAGAGGAAAATGAGTACACTAGAAATGTTACAATTTTGAATAGGAAATACATTTTTGTTATGATGACGAGGATGATTATGATATGTTAGAAGAGCATATGCATGCGAAATTATGATGGTTTCTTTTGTTTCAGAGACGTTAGGCGTCTCTTCTGTGAACCCTATGAATGATGCCTCTTCTAATATTCATACATGTGATATTAACTCGAGCTTGGTTTTGTGAAATTCTTCGGTGAATGTGAGCATGCTTCACAACTTGTTTGTGACTTAGGAAAGGATGAATCTTCTGTTGACACTAATGTTCTTTTGGATCATGATTTTATTGTTGTGTCGATTCCCTACCCATATCACAATATGTTGCACAACTCGATGATCATGACATGGTGATTGATGAATGTTATATCTTTGGTGAGCATGATTTACACGTGTCGACTTTAGGAAAGTGTGTAATGGTGCAAATGATCTTATGCATGAAAACAACTTAGATGTACCTACTTTCTTTCCTAAGTCACAAATTGAAACTCCTCCACCAAACCTAGGTGTAGTTTGTAACAAAATTGCAAAACCAACTTTTCTGAAAATGCCTAACTTAGGCTTAGAGCTTTGTGCTTCCCAAGTCCTCTTGGACTATTTCGCATCAAAGTATAACACTTTTAAGGAACCACAGTTGGAATGTGTATGTGCACTTTGTTCTTAGCAAAACTCACTTTGAGTTGGACCTTTTACATGACGTACCTTTAAAATTGTAAGATTTTGTGCTCTCAAACACACCCGCTGATAAGTTTAGATTTGGGGGAAACCCATTCTCATATGTAGTCTTACTTGCACTATCATGTTATATTTGTGTAAGGCTGTTGTTGTTTGTATATATTTTTCTATTGGGTTGATCCTCAACTCTTTAGGATTTATTAGTGTATGGTGAATTTTCATTGTATATAATCCAGTAGGACTTGTTAAATTTTTCTTTCTTGAATCGGTTGAGTCTTCTTGTGCATACTTTGTGCTAATCAGATATGATCTCCATTGAGAATGTTGGATTCTAGCCTTGATTAATGAAGCTCAACCTTGCTCCCACCGACATCCAGGTAATCTCTTCCCTTTTCTCTACTCAAGCATAGTTCTCTTGGTATGTGATTTGTTTAATTTTTCCTATTTGTCGACACATTGAGGACAATGTTTGATTTAGGTTTGGGGGTGCATTTGCATATAGAGTTTTTAGTCTTTTTAACCTTTTATTTTCATTAAAAAAAAAAAAAAAAAAAAAAACTCTTTTTGTAAAACCTCAAACTTTTAGAGATTTTAGAGTCACTAGCATGCTTCTAGCTATGTTTACATAGAGAATCGACCGAAATATCGGAAGTTAGAAGTGCGGAGAACACAATCGGGTTCCTTAGTTGATTAGAGCGTTAAAGTTGGATTTAACCATCTTAGAGGGCTAATTAGGTCTTTGTTTTAGATATTCGGTAGTAGAATTGTGATCACCCATAGTGGAGACTACCCATTTTACATCAAGTGAGGCACCAACCTTCAATTTTTTGCAACTTTCTAGAAAAGTGTTAGAGTGTGTGTCACCGTACGTCAATTCGGGTAGGAATGGTGAGCTACCCAACTTCGCACCAATTTCGGCACTACTTTTGATCTCTTGAGTGCTAGTTTTTGTCAATCATGAGGGTGACGTCTATAGATGAAAACTCCTTCTAAATATCGATTCTGATTAGCATCACTCTCTCTCTCCAATCAGCAAGACCCATAGAAACACATCATCGTCGGCAAACGGAAAGACATCGAATATTGAAAGAAAAGTTGACATAGTCCAAGGTTTATATGCAACAAAACAAAAAAAGAAAATAGGATGAGAATTAATGAAGTTTGTGAAAAATTGAGTTTATCGTTTTATTGTAATTTAAAAAAAAAAAAAAAAAAAAAAAAATTGTGTGTTGTATTATTATTATTTTCATTTCATGTACTTAAAAAAAAAAAAAAAAAAAAAAAATATATTTCAAGTTTTTGTAAAGTTCGAAGTTCACATCAACGGTGAAGACCAAAGACCGAAGAGTGAAGACGTTTCTATGGTTTCTTATGAGAGAGTGATATTAATTGCCGATCGGGTGAGAAGGTAAGTGAGTACTCCCATCCTTGATAATGGTTGATTTCCTTTCTTAGAGATCATCGAAAAAGATTCTTTTTGTCCACACTTCCGTGGAGTCTCAGTTTTATTTCGGAAGGTTATCCTTCTTACCTACAACGTGTGCGGGATTTCTCTCTTTATTCCTACACACGCATGAGAGACTAAAAGCGATCTTTTTGAGTGCAATTATCATAAAACCTAATGGTGAGGCGAAGTCGAGGCTTATGATCACAATCGAATCCGAATTCTTTCATATGGTATGGTTACTTCTCGCTCGGCACTTAAGGATGAGAATGCGTTCTTTGGTAGTTCTAACTTCCTGTTACTAGCATGCGAAACTCATGTCCTCGTAGCTTCTTGGAGGCTTGAGACACTTTTACACTGACGAAGTTGGAGAAGGTTTTGTGGGTACACCTCGATAAACCCTCACGAGACTATAACTCGTCCACTAGGGACACCTAGGGGTTTAAAGGCTTAGTGCATACGGTAAATGCATTCGAGAGACTGCTGACGGGGGTATAGTTAGGATTTCTTATTTTGTTTTTACTTGAGGACAAGTAAAATTCGGGTTTGGGGTATTTGATGAGCGCTAAATAGTGCATATTTATACACCTTTTTATTGGCATTTTACTCATCTTTTGCGCTTAGAAATCGAGATATTATCCCAGTTATGTGTTTTCTTTGTTTTCAAGAATAAATATTTGTATTAATTAATTTTGTGTTTTTAGGTAATAAATAAAGCTCGGAGAATACGAGGAGCCAAGAGCGAAGAATTGGAGACGAGCATCTATGGAGCGGATAGCCAAAGCTCAAGCACATGATCAGTTCTAACCCAACAAGGAAGACATGGGCTAGAGCTACCCACGACCCGGATCCGAACCCGCTCATCCCGGGCCGTTAAGATCTTCACTCGCCACATCCTACGCTCGCTCCGACTTCCTCATCATCTCTTGATGTCTCCGCTCAATACCAAAACAACTCAACTCTCCCTGAGCCGTTCAGATCTTCTCCAGCTACATCCAACGCTCGCTGCGTCATTCCCATCGTCCCTTGCTGTGCCCGCCTCACACCCTAGTTGCCTATACCTACACCATCAACAAAACCCATCGACCAAACCCTATTCTCAGTTTCCATTTCTCTTTCTTCTCCCATACCTCTGCGCGAGCTCCACCTCCTTCCCCCATACCTCTGCAGAGCCACCACCTCACCACCTTCATCATCACCTCTCACAACGGCGCCAACAACTCTATCGGCAACCACTCCTCCATACCCTAGTTACGCCTTCCTCCATCATTAGCTTCTCCCACCTTAGAAGCTAGGGTTGAGGGCGATTAGAATTAGGGTTTTATATGACAACCCGGGATGGAACTCAAGGCCGAAGTGACGGAAGAAGCTATTCAAAGACGTGGGTGAGAGTGAATTTGATTTAATTTCTATTTTTAAAGTGAAATTAGGGTTTATGTGTGCATGTATAAATAGAAGTGAGTAGAAGATGTTTGAGGCATGCCTGGATTAGCCAGAGCAGCAATTAGGTTTAATTTGTAGTTTAATAATTTCATTTAATGTTCTAATTAGTTTTGTTAGGGTTTCAGTGAAACCCTAACTCCATATTATGATTTTAACTCTGTTGAACTTTCTTGAGTGCTTAAAACTATAATTATGTCTTCAATTAGAGCATCCAATACTTTTCTCTCACAATGGTTGCCTTGTATCCATTGTAGTTAGGTTACATCTGTTTTGAGATTGCCACAGCTCATACTTTAGGCACAATTGCTAATTCCATTGACTAGTTGTACTTAATTAGACAACTAGTGCTCTGGGTTATCACTTTAGCTGATTAATTGAAGCATTACATGGAGAAACTCCTTAGATAGGAGGTAGACTTGACACCCTGCCCTTATCGGTCAGGGACAAGAACCTCAACTTAGCGGAACTCATAGTAGGAGTTAGTGGTGGAAACTGAAGACCTTAACATCCCTTTTGTCACTGATTACCTTAGTTTAGAGTCACTTCAGTTCAAAATCAGCCGTATCGGCACAAAACATCTTTGTTACACATTGTCACTTGTTACTTCACTTGAATTCAGCTAGAACAAGCCTTAGATCACACTTTAAGCACACCCATTTCTCTGTGGATCGACCCGTACTTGCCGCGTCTCCGATAGACGCCGTGTACTTGCGGTTATCACCGTAGGCTAAAATTTATACACATCCCAAGGCCTACCACCCATATGTCGAGAAGCCCTGTCAATGTTGTAAGAGACTACTCCACAATATCCTCTGAAAAAAGATGGCACATACCCAGGTATGCAGCTTCGCAAGAACATAGTTTCTCCAATGCTCATATTCCAGTCAGAAGAATGCAATATCACGTTCGGTGCGGAAGCAAAAGTGTCTGGTTGAACTATGGAGGCATGGACCGGAGACCTAGGACGAAAGTTAACTACATGCGCGTTGTCAACAAAATCAATGAGATTTGAGCCAGGTCTTGGACGCCTCTCCAACCAACGGAGTATCCTAGAACCGCCATATGTATCAGGAAATGAGTTTTTCGGGTTAGGAGCGTAATTTTTGAAATGCTCCCATAACTATGCTTGGAGAAAGGCGACATGGATATACAAGTCTACTTTCATATACCCATTAGAGACGTAAATGTATGCTACTAAGTGATCCAGATGGGTGTACAAAGAGCCAAGAAACAAACTGCCGATGGGAAGAGCAACTCCTTTCGCTAGTTTGATAGCAAATTTGATGAGCCACGCCCTTATCTCCTTCTTACGAGCCATCATCAAAAATGTCTCGGATAGCCATAGAACTAAAAATGCAGCAACATGGAGTGTATCATCCAGCACTTGATCCGACTCCGGCTCGTGGGAGAACCACTCGAGACACCCACCAGTTATAGAAGCACTTTTCCTCATAATTCTTTCGAGCATATCCTGTTGCTTTCGTGACAAAAGTGTCATGTATTTCTTCTTCTTCCTCAGACAAGACAACGTCAAGTTTCCCAATTATTGGAAGACTCAACAGAACGGCAACGTCATCTCACCCCATCTACATATAGCCGTGTGAGTTTCCGGACACAATCTGGAGATGAAAGTAATCAAGCATGCAGCGACTTTCCTGATTTGAAGTGTTGCAGAATCCATGATATCATTCACGATTTGCGCCCCATTCATATTATCTCTTACATGATCTCGGATCATCATGAACTTCATCCATTTTTCATAAGAGCGCAATGGACTATGACAGATTTTGAAGTCTATGGGAGAAGCCGATACTCTTTCTTACGAAGGAAAACCTCATTATACGCCTGGATAGACTGATTGGACTTCTCCATCATTCTCTGAATCAGTTAGAAGAGTTGCCACGAATTTGGGATGGGTCCTTGTAACCGTAGCAGACTTCGTAAAAACTTCATCATCTATGTTCGGCTTGGAGTTGTTAGCACTTCTCGATGCGGCGGCAGAACTGCTTTCAGGTGACATCTTAACAAAATTCCTTATGCTTTTAAAGTAACTACAACGAAGCAAAACAGAAAAGTTACTACTTTGGAGAAAACCGTGCATGAAGGTTTTGTCAAAATCAAGTACGATGATCAAAAATCCACGGCAAGTTTTCAATGGGAAACTTTGTTTGGCCACAAGTCGTAGCACGCATAGCCAAAAGGAGCACGCATAGCCAAAAGGAGCACGCATAGCCAAAGGAGTGGGGACTGATACTCGCTTCAACAAGCCATGTTTTTCCACGGGAAAATGCACCCCAAGCCAAAAACGTGTCTCTCGGCCAAAGGAAGAGTGTGTCCCACCGCGGAAATTGTGTGCACGGCCACAAAAGGAAAAGGGAAACCCTAAAACTAGGTTTTCATGGGAAAAGAATTAATGGCAGCCACCAGTCCGTGCACGCCTACTTTGCATAATAATTGGCTTCCTTACTAACAATGTGATGACTAATATTACTACAATACTGCTAGCAGAGAAGAATCATTCGTATGGAAGTATTTCTACGAGTTTATGGAAGATATGCCTATGGCTAGGATTTACACCAACATGAAAAAAAAAAGAGGGGAAAAAACGTTGGAACACATACCTGGATTGCGCTCGCCTGCTCTTCTGCTTTGCTGCTACCGCGGAGACGTGGAAATAAAGCCAATGTTACAAAAAATAAAAGATGGGCGATGCCTTTTATATACATATTACTTTTGGAGTTTGAGTAGAAGAAGGTTTCCTTTTTATGCCATGAACAGAAGAAGGCATCTGGGCCCGTGGAGTCAATGCCCCACGGCCAAAGCCACGACACCATCTACTGCACGCGGCCAAGGTTGCGGCCACCGCTCCATGGACCAAGCAAGCCAGCGCCAACGCTCCATGGCTCCATCTTTACCACTCCCAGTGGCGCCATCTCAGCCCACCCCACCCAAGCTACCATTCCAAGCTAGCCATGCAATTCACCATTCCAAAGGAGCGCCATCCACCATTCCAAGCTAGCCGTGCCATCCACCATTCCAAGCTATCCGTGCCATCCACTATTATAAGTTAGCAGCGCCATTCCGAGGTTAGCAGCGCCATCTCCGCACAACCAAGATTGAAGCGCCATCTCTGCCAAGGTTGCAACGCCTTCCACATTCCACGAACCAAATCCACCGGCGCCCTCTTTGCCATTACGTGTTTGGGCCAGCCAACAATGTTATCATTACCGTTCCATGACTAAGGTAGCAACGTCGGCATCGGCGGTTCATGGAAGAAGTTGCAGCGCCAAGATCGGCACTACGGGGGCCAAGCCGAAGTATGTCAAGCCGCCAGTGTAAAGATTATGGATTCCTCATGCCTCCTGCCAAAGGTCAGACGAATTTTCTTAGCCATCTCTTCATGTCTTGCCCTTTCGATTTTACTCTTGTCTGTCACCATCTCATGCTTACCCCTTGATGCCATTGTTACGTGTTAGCGGGGACTTAATGTTGATGGTGGTTTTTAGCTCAGGGCTAAAATTGTAAAATCTGGCATTTAATATGCTGTCACATTGCAAAAGATACAAAGCCATGTAAAAGTGATGAGTGTTCAACCTCTTCATTGGCACATTCATTGAGCAACTCAATATTTTCTTATGAAATTTACCCAGAATGGTGCATGTAGCAACAATCCCAGATATTCTGTAAATTTTGGCACCTTGCCTATATTCACTTAATATAAGTTTCTTTGAATGCTTTCTCAGTGCTATGTTCCCCGGCTGAACCCTTAATGTTGATATGGCATGACAATTTGTGTTCACTCGTAGCAGAGTAGCACGAATTTCCAAGTATCAAGGATAAGGTCTTTGCATAAGGTATTCAATCAGAAAGCATGATGCTCTCTGGCAATGAACTTAAAAGAACTCTGCGTCAACACATAGAATTCAATCAATTACCCTGACTAATTTGCAAAAGTTAGGGTTTTGCTCCTTGCGCAGTATATCAGATCTTGCTTGTCAAAATTAAGCCTAAGCAAACTAGGTGATTAATCTGCCATGGATTAGTAGGTGCAAAATCTTGCCCAGAATCAGAAAACAAGGAGCCGCAGGATAGGAGCAGCAGCAAAGAGAGGCGTGGCCATGCCTTAAGATAGCCGGCACTATTTGCCATCGGCCACGCCCCATCCTAAACCGGCCCTTTTCCCTCGACCAATCAGGTCGCCTTAAACTCTCCACACGCACATAAGTTGTGGCTGGGACCATACTTGCCGGCCCCATTTACCATTGACCAATCAGGTCGCTCTAAAGCCGCCACACTCACACCAGAAGTGTAGTAACTCCCATGCTTGGCCGACCCTCTTTTCTGACCATTCAGGTTGCTCTAAACTTGCCACAGTGTTAAAAATGGGAAACTGCGCCAGATGGTCACGAAGCCAATTGGCTTTCCAAAAACTGCGCCAACATGCCAAACGTGCCATGTTGCGCCAATGAGATGAGCGGCATGCTAACATGCCATAAATAGCGCCCTGCGTGCTAACCTACCTCATGTTCGTGGCCAATGCCATGATAATCTTAAATTAGGATTTTCTAGTCAGAAGCACGACTCTACATTAATCAAAGCCCTAATTTCTGGTCATGGCACAAATTATGCCACTTCGACCCCACAACATGCCACAAGCCGTGTGGGACCCATAAAGCCCTAGGAATGGCGCCATATCATAGCCACCCACGACAATCCTTACTCCTGTGGCCGTTTCCACACCATGGACTTGCTATAGTTCCTTTGGCACATCTATGACACCGTTTGCACAAAAAGTGTCACCATGCCGCGTCCGCATGCCACACACACTAATTAGGGTTTCGGCATGCCAAACCCTAATTTAGGCAAAGTTGCTACGCCAACCAAGACAAGTAACGTTCCCCATAGCATTGGGATTGATGTGGCAACTGGTAGGCCTCGAAGATGGGTAAATTATATGGCCTACGGTAATACCGCAAGTGCACGGCGTCTATCGGAGACGCGGCAAGTACGGATCGATCCCACAAGGACTTGTGGTGCTCTAAGGTGATCTAAGGCTTTCTTCAATCAATCCCAGTGACATTGTGACAAACGGGGGTTTTGCCGAAACACGGCTAAGTTGTAATGTAGTAAAGTGAACCTAAACTAAGGTAAACAAGGACAAAGGTATGCTTGGGTTATCAATTCCACCACTAAATTCCTAGTATGTGCTTTCAACTAAGTTAAAAGTCTTGTTCCTATAGTAGCTAAGGGCGGTGTGTCAATTCCGCCACTTAACTAAGGAGTTTCTCCATGTAAAACTTCAAATACCAGCTAAAAATACTAACCCCGAGCATTAGTTATCTAATCAAGTATAACTAATCAAAGGAATTAGCCTTTAATAATTGAAACAAAAGTCATAACACACTCAACATAGATAGAACCTAACTACAATCCATACTTGGCATGAACTCAGAGAGAAAAACATTGAGGTGTTAGAATTGAAGTTATCTAATCAATATTAAGCATGCAAGAACATTTCAACCGAGTTTAAACACAACCTTGAATTAGGGTTTCATTGAAACCCTAGCAAATTAAACTAAAACAACAAATAACAACAATTAAATCTAATTGACAGCACTGGCTAATCCAGGCGTAACCCACAACACAGTTCATCCTCCTCTATTTATACATGCAAAAGAAGAACAAAATACCAAACCCTAATTCTTCAAAATCGAGATTAAATAAAAATAAATCAAACAACTCGCACCCATACTCTGAAACGCTGCTCTCCCTTGTCACTTCGTGCTCAGAACTCTATTGCTTTGATTTTTTTCCAACTGTGATGAAACCCTAGCCCTAATCTTCTCTATCTCGACCTTAGCTCCTAGGGTAGAAGCTAAGACAGAGCTAGAGATTATTTGGGAGGGGATGGCGAGGCGGCTTGGTAGGAGGTAGCTATAGAGGTGACATGAGATGGAGGTGGTCGGGAGATGGGTTTTGCAGAAGGAGAAGAGTTTGCAGAGGTGAGAGCGACGGGAGAGGAGGAAAGAGAAGATGGAGGAGTAAATGGGTATGGCTCGATGGGTATAGGGTTAGGTCAATTTGTTGTGAGGCAGGGATATCAAGATTTGATGGGGAAGCTGCAGCGAGCATTGGATCTAGCTGGAGAAGATCTGAACGGCCGAGGATGGTAAGCGGTTTTGGTATGATCTGGTGTTGAGCGGAGTATCGAACATCGATGCTAGTGGGAGCAGCGACCGTAGGATGTAGAAGATCGAAATCTCGACGGCTTGGAGTGGACGGGCTCGGATCCGGTCGCGGTGTCAGGACTAGCTCAAGCCCATGTCTTGTAGATGAGTTGCTACTTGTTGGGTTGCAAGCATTCTTGTGCGACTTTGGCTTTCTGCTCCATAGATGCTCGACTCCAATTCTTCGCTCTTTGGCTCCTCAAATTCTCCGAGCTTTATTTATTACCTAAAAACACAAAATTAATTAATACAAATATTTATTCTTGAAAACAAAGAAAACACAGAATATGGGATAATATTTGATTCCTAAGCGCAAAAAAGATGAGTAAAATGCCAATAAAAAGGTGTATAAATATGCACTATTTGGCACTCATCAAATACCCCCAAACCTGAATTTTACTTGTCCTCAAGTGAAACAGAAATTAGGAAATCCTAACTATACCACATGTCGTAGGTCTCTCGAATGCATTTAGCGTATGCACTAAGCATTTAAACCCCTAGGTGTCCCTAGTGGACGAGTTGTAGTCTCGTGAGGGTTTGCTGAGGTGTACCCACAAAACCTTCTCCAACTTCAGAGTGTAAAAGAGTCTCAAGCATCCAAGGAGCTATGAGGACATAGAGTTTCTGCATGCTAGTAACAGAAGTTAGAACTATCGAAGAACGCATTCTCATCCTTAAGTCTTTGAGCGAGAAGTAACCATACCATATGAAAGAATTCGTATTCGATTGTGATCATAAGTCTCAACTTTCCTCCTCACCATTAGGGTTTTATGATAATTGCACTCAAAAAGATCGCTTTTAGTCTCTCATGTGTGCAGGCAGGAATAAAGAGAGAAATCCTGCACACGTTGTAGGTAAGAAGGATAACCTTCCGAAATAAAATCTGGAGACTCCACAAAAGTGTGGACAAAAAGAATCTTTTTCTAATGATCTCTAAGAAGGGAAAATCAACCATTAGTAAGGGGTGGGAGTACTCACTCACTTCTCACCCGATCGGCAATTAATATCACTCTCTCATAAGAAACCATAGAAACGTCTTCAATCTTCGGTCTTCGGTCTTCAAATGTTGATGACGAACTTCTAAACTTCACAAAACTTGACAATTTTTAACTTTTCTACTTAAATTCCTTGTTGTTTGGATTTTTCTTTTTAAATTCTTCTTTACCATGGTGGTAGCAAAAATAAGAAAATAAACTACAATATTTTTTTGACTTTTGATTTTTTTGATTTTTTTGATTTTTTTTTTTTTTTTTTTTTATAATAAGTGAAAATAAAAATAAAAATACAAATAATGAAACAACTAACTCCATGGACAAAGGACTTTATCACTCAATTTTTCCACAACTTGTATTGTCTTGATTTTATAAATTTTATTAATTCTCATCCTATTTTCTTTTCTTTGTTGCACATAAACCTTGGACTATATCAATTTTTCTTTGAATATTCTGATTCTGCTCCGGTTGTTGTGATGATGTGTTTCTATGGGTCTTGCTGATTGAGAGAGAGAGAGATGCTAACTGCAAATCGGTATTTAGAAGGAGTTTTCATCTTTAGACGTCACCCTCATGATTGACAAAAACTAGCACTCAAGAGATCAAAAGTAGTGCTGAAATTGGTGCGAAGTTGGGTAGCTCACAATTCCTACCCGGAATTTACGTATGGTGACACACACTCTAACAGCTTTTCTAGAAAGTTGCAAAAAATTGAAGGTTGGTGCCTCACTTGATGTAAATTGGGTAGTCTCCACTATGGGTGATCACAATTCTACTACCGAATATCTAAACAAAGACCTAATTAGCCCTCCGGTATGGTTAAATCCAGAACTTTTAACGCTCTAATCAACTAAGAAACCCGATTGCGTTCTCCCAGTACTTCCAATTTACGTTATTTCGGTGATTCTCTATGTAAACATAGCTAGAAGCATGCTAGTGACTCTAAAATCTCTAAAGTTGGAGGTTTTTACAAAAGAGTTTTTGAAATTTGAATTTTTTTTTTTTTTTTTTTTTTTTTTTTTAAATAAAAGGTAAAATAAAAGACTAAAAACTCTAAAAGGTAAAATAAAAGACTAAAAACTCTAAATGCAAATGCACCCCAAACCTAAATCGACATTGTCCTCAATGTGTCTACATATAGAAAAATTTAAACAGTCACATACCGAGAGAACTATGCTGAAAAGAGAAAAGGGAAGAGATTACCGGATGTCGGCAGGAGCAAGGTTGAGCTTCATTAATCAAGGCAAAATCCAACATTCTCAGTGGTGATCATATCGGATTAGCACAATATACGCGCAAGAAGATTCAACCGATGTAAGAAAGAAAAATTTTAACAAGTCCTACAAAAATTTACTAACAATCTAAAGAGTTGCGGGTCAACCTAATAGAAAATATGTACAAAGACATAGAACATGAAAATGGGCTTTGGTTTATGTGGGAATTTGGTTTATTGGGAATTTGGTTTGTGTGGGTTTTGGTCTCTGTGGATATAGCTCAAAGTTTGTACACAGCCCAGAGAGACTGTGGGCTCAGTTTGGTTTAAGCCCAGGATTAGTGAAAACTGCACAGCCCAGTTTAGGTTGAGTTGGGCTCGGTCTTGTGCACAGCCCAGAAGTGAGTTGATTGTGAGCAGCCCAGCATTTGAAAAAGTATAGCCCAGAGATGAATTGATTTGGGCTGAGTTGGGCTCGGTTTGGTGTAAGCCCAAGTTATGGGTTTAGTTAGCCCAGTGGAACTGGGTTTCAGTTATAAACAGCCCAGGATGTGCAGCCCAGGTTATGGTTCTCAGCCCAGTAGTTATGTACAGCTTAGTTTCTGTGGGCTTCTTTTGTTTGCAGAGCCCAGATTGTGTTAAGCCTAGTGGTTGTGTAAAACCCAATTGCTCAGTTTAGTTTGGCAATTGGTAGCCCAGGTGACAGTTTGGTTGATTGCAGAGTTCAGTGAGTTACAATTCACACAAAATACCAATTTAAATAGCACGAAGTTGCTCGAGAATGTTAGCAAAACAACAATTCAGCCAGCAATTATAAAGGGCAATCAATTCCAGAGAATAAGAATACTCATGCAATTCAACGCTTCACAGGCTAGCACATCGAAACAATGAGTTCATCTAACTGATATTTCACTCAAGTGCCACAGATTGAAACACAAAAATACCCTGGCAACTAGTTCAGAGACAAGCGCTAATGGCAATCAGCCAAGGCAGAGCAACTATCAAAATGTTATGGCTAAGACAACCAAGCACTTCACACTTACAGGGGAGCAAGGACTTTTTGCAGCACATATTCAAAAAGTGATGGATGATGTTTAGCGTGTGATATGCAACGATCAACAATAACTCAGATACAAAGTCTCCGCATTTTCAAAACAGACTTGACATGCTACAGAGGGTCAACAGCATTTTCACAGGTAATGTTCTGGTTGCACACAAACACAGGCTTCAATGGATGCAACAGATTATAGCTTCTCAGTTAGCAGAGGTTCAAGGCTTTGCAATGCTCCAGTTATCATGCATTCAGGGTTGTGCTTAGTAGGGTCTCACACAGGCACACAGGTTAAGCACAAAGATTCAGAGTAGATGGTTGATTGTAAGCTCAGATTAAGGTTTGCCAGAGTAAGGCTTGCCAAATGGGTTATGCACAACTAACTTATCATGTGAAAGGGGCCTAGCATGTGACAGTTCTCAGCTCATGCATGGGATGTCAACGGGGTTTGTTCAACCACCCGGTTTTCACAGTGACACTCAAGCTTGTAGCTTCGGGGCTAGCAAGTGAGCAGGGTCTGGCATTCAACACAAATTGCAGGCTTAAAAGCACAGGCTATGCTCAAGGTTGGTTATCTAAGTTCAAGCATGCATAAGGGGTACAGAGCAATTATAGCTGGGCTTTGTGATCACACACTACATTCAGAGTCAAGCCCTCATGGTAATTTGCCAATGAAGAGCAACAATTCAACAAATCTATCTAAATTATCACGGGGAATGAGCAAACTACAAGGATTCAAATGAGCAATGTTGGTTGACAGGCTGATCATGCGAAGGGGTTGTCGCAAACAGCTCAACGACTCACACAAGGCACACGGCACTTGGGTGAGTCAAGTTTGATTGGTATCAAGTGAATCTTAAAAGTGCGGTGCGGGGTTAAGCAAGGTTTAAGAATCACAGCACATATCAAAATTCACTTATGGCTTATACACAGTACCTCAAGTTCGGCTCAAATATCACTCAAGCGCAACCGTGACGTAAGCAGCGGGCAAGCGGCATGGCTATGTTGATCCTTGTCTTCCCTTCCTTTGGCCTTTGTAGAATGCACCCGTGAGCTCAACGAGGTCAAACTCGGTTCTCAATACAATAAGCAACGAGCTATTGTGTTATAATGACGAGCTAAGCTCCGAGCAAAGCACTCGAGCTCGGGGCTAGGCAACGAGCTCAATGTCAAACTCGGTTCTCGGTGCTACGGGATATGCACCGAGAGTATCTTGGACTGAAAGGGATCAAGAGTTACAAGGTAGCACTAAGATACAGGGCTGCTTAGTCTCCTTGTAAACTAATGACAAAGCTCCAGCTGAGCTAAAAGTTACAGGGCTAGTGATGACTACAAGTTATACTAAGACAGGGTGAAGATTGAAATAAGATGCTAAGTTATAGAAATAGAAGCTAAGTTATACTAACACTAAGCTACAAATGATATGTTTGAGATGCAAATTAACAATCTTTGAGTTATACCAATGCTAAGTTATACCAATGCTGATGATATGCTGAGATGATAGATGCAAAGTTATAATATTCAAAGAGTTACAAGAAACAAAACAAAACATGCATATACAGGGATAATTGAAAAACAGTGAAGCGAGCCAATGAACACAGGGCACGCGCCAAGTCCCCGGCAACGGCGCCAAAAACTTGGTAGGCCTCGAAGATGGGTAAATTATATGGCCTACGGTAATACCGCAAGTGCACGGCGTCTATCGGAGACGCGGCAAGTACGGATCGATCCCACAAGGACTTGTGGTGCTCTAAGGTGATCTAAGGCTTTCTTCAACTGAATCCCAGACATTGTGACAAACAGGGGGTTTTGCCGACACGGCTAAGTTGTAATGTAGTAAAGTGAACCTAAACTAAGGTAAACAGTGACAAAGGTATGCTTGGGTTATCAATTCCACCACTAAATTCCTAGTATGTGCTTTCAACTAAGTTAAAAGTCTTGTTCCTATAGTAGCTAAGGGCAGTGTGTCAATTCTGCCACTTAACTAAGGAGTTTCTCCATGTAAAACTTCAAATACCAAATAAGGGTACTAACCCGAGCATTAGTTATCTAATCAAGTATAACTAATCAAAGGAATTAGCCTTTAATAATTGAAACAAAAGCTGTAACACACTCAACATAGATAGAACCTAACTACAATCCATACTTGGCATGAACTGTGAGAGAAAAACATTGAGGTGTTAGAATTGAAGTTATCTAATCAATATTAAGCATGCAAGAACATTTCAACTGAGTTTAAACACAACCTTGAATTAGGGTTTCATTGAAACCCTAGCAAATTAAACTAAAACAACAAATAACAACAATTAAATCTAATTGACAGCACTGGCTAATCCAGGCGTAACCCACAACACAGTTCATCCTCCTCTATTTATACATGCAAAAGAAGAACAAAATACCAAACCCTAATTCTTCAAAATCGAGATTAAATAAAAATAAATCAAACAACTCGCACCCATACTGAAACGCCGCTCTCCCTTGTCACTTCGTGCTCGAACTCTATTGCTTTGATTTTTTTTTCAATCGTGATGAAACCCTAGCCCTAATCTTCTCTATCTCGACCTTAGCTCCTAGGGTAGAAGCTAAGACAGAGCTAGAGATTATTTGGGAGGGGATGGCGAGGCGGCTGTGGTAGGAGGTAGCTATAGAGGTGACATGAGATGGAGGTGGTCGGGAGATGGGTTTTGCAGAAGGAGAAGAGTTTGCAGAGGTGAGAGCGACGGGAGAGGAGGAAAGAGAAGATGGAGGAGTAAATGGGTATGGCTCGATGGGTATAGGGTTAGGTCAATTTGTTGTGAGGCAGGGATATCAAGATTTGATGGGGAAGCTGCAGCGAGCATTGGATCTAGCTGGAGAAGATCTGAACGGCCGAGGATGGTAAGCGGTTTTGGTATGATCTGGTGTTGAGCGGAGTATCGAACATCGATGCTAGTGGGAGCAGCGACCGTAGGATGTAGAAGATCGAAATCTCGACGGCTTGGAGTGGACGGGCTCGGATCCGGGTCGCGGAGTGCGGACTAGCTCAAGCCCATGTCTTGTAGATGAGTTGCTACTTGTTGGGTTGCAATCTGTTCTTGTGCGCGCGCTTTGGCTTTCTGCTCCATAGATGCTCGACTCCAATTCTTCGCTCTTTGGCTCCTCAAATTCTCCGAGCTTTATTTATTACCTAAAAACACAAAATTAATTAATACAAATATTTATTCTTGAAAACAAAGAAAACACAGAATATGGGATAATATCTGATTCCTAAGCGCAAAAGATGAGTAAAATGCCAATAAAAAGGTGTATAAATATGCACTATTTGGCACTCATCAGCAACAAGGCCAATGTTGCCACGCCACATTTTGGGTCTAACACCAATGTGCCAAAATCTAGCGGCCATGGCTACGTCAGGCGCTACTTGCATCATCATGCCACTGGCATGCGCCAGCTATGTCAGCCACGCCACCGTGTCGCAGCGCACGTGCTAATTAAAGTTTCGATACGCCAAACCCTAGTTTAGCTAAAGTCGCCATGCCAACTAGGTTAAGTGATTCTCCTAAGTCCTTCAGTTTAACTTAGCAACAGGGCCAATGTTGCCAGAGCCATATTTGGGTCTACCACCAATATGCCAAAACAGCTGCCATGGCTACACCAGTGGCATGCCGCTACGCCAGATGCCACTATGCCAATGGCGTCACTTTGCTATACAACAAGATATGGCCATAATCAATGACCATCCTTTCTCATGAGATGCAATCTCAGCCATCCAAATTCGCCACCGAATCGATAACTTGTGGCAAGTTTTAGGCGACAGTAGCTTAAATCTCGTGGCCATGGCTACGCCAGGCGCCACTTATACCACCGTGCCAGCGATATGCACGAGCTATACCAGTCATGCCGCGGTGCCACCGCATACACCAAAAACGCCATTGTTCCATTACCGGGCGCCAACAGAAGGTAGCCATAATCAACGGCTACCCTTCCTCATGACATGCAATCTCAGCCATCCAAGTTCGCCACCGAACTGACGGACTTGTGGCAAGTTTTAGGCGACCAGCCACAACGTTCCTAATAGCATCACATGCTATTTTCCTGCAGCAAGACTCTTGACTTTGACTTTTTGCACATAGAAACCTGCTACACGTTTTCCACGAAAACACTCGAGACATCAAACATGTCACAAACTGGGGGATACTCATCAGGGTATTGGTCTGGCGGTTTACAACGTGCGCCGTGCAATACGCCCGTTATAAGAAAGTGTCATGAAGCGGGACAATTAGTGGCCGCAAGAAGTAATGGGTGTAAACGGATCCACTTCCTTCATCATGGAAGCATGTGTTTCTGACGGTTATACGTTATTCCACTCTTCCATCACCCAATCGTTCCCACTTCCTACGACACCAGGGTACGTTTAAATATGACTTGTATAAATAGGCTTCACCTATTTCCACCAAACGACAAGTTTGGGTCGGCAATAACATAGTATCCAGAAATCACCAAGAACCGATAGCTTTTCACTCTGCAAGCCGGTTCTCTTTCCGATACAAGTCATAAAAAAGCCACATCTTCATAATTAACCATTCTCAGTCTCAACACTCTCTTCGCTTCCCTCCCTAAGACCAACCCTTCTCCTTCACTTTGTGACCGAAGCAAGCTCGGGAACGGTCATTTCTTGGTTTAGGCCGGATTATGCAGTTGATCTCTCGAGTCAAAAGTACTCCCGTGCAGTGCATTGTTTAGGGTTTAGATTCGTTTATCATCCACACACCAAAATTACCAAAATCAGCAGAAACAGTTTTCACCCACAAATAGCTTGTTTCAACAAAAGCAATGGTGACTTATTTTTAGAAACAACCTAAGCATCGGTATAAGAAATTGATTGTGATCTAACAACAACACATACATCTACAGAAACACCAAAAATATCGATAACTCCCAAATGCTCAACTCCCACTACTTTCAATATTGGTCGGCATCCAGGCGGAATGTTATTGCACTGAATCTTAAAAAAAAAACCTAACTTATGCCAACCTACAAAAACGGTGGTTTGTCTTGTAAAAGGAGAAGGAGCCAGGAAATAGGGAAAAGAAGTAGATAGAATTCCATTAATATGTGCGTAGAATACAATGTTTAAGCCTCTATTTATATAGATAGAAGACTTGGTGTCCAAGACATGTAAACTCTAAACTTAGACACAAAGGGCATCTTAGTAAATAAACAATGGTTTATAACACTCCCCCTGATGACCACTGTGGCTAAGTCATTACAAGCATACCAGGAAAACTCAAAAGAGAAAAACCTGAAATTGCTTAAGCATGTAAAGACTCAGACAGTGTTGGACACGCATATGTTGCCTCGTTAAAACCTTGACAAGGAAAACCCAGTGGGACAAAACCTTGACGAAGGAAAAAGAGTACAACGCGATAAAGTCCAGTGAATACACCTTAATTTGATGATGGCGCTCCCCCTGATGAATACTTCAATCAAATCTTGGCGTGCAAATATTTGAGTCGAGACTTTCCAATTTTGAAGAACGAATTTCTTGAATGCAAAAGAGGACTGTAGTTTCATGAAGATGTCAGATAGTTGATGAAGTCTTTATTTGTGTTGCACAGTAATGCCTTCGATTATACTTTTGCGGATTCTACATACTTCTTCAACACATTGAGAACTTGTGTAATGGATCGATAGCTTCCCGAGATGATTTGCAGAAGTTGTTGATGTAGTTTCTTCAACATAGAGCCAAGATGTAGATAAATTACCATAAGTGAACAAAATTGAATTTGTGGTCATACCTTATATGGATCAGAATGACATCCAAATTACTAAGGGCTTGTTATGTTGATTTGGCCTAACAAAATGACCAAGTTAATGGTGGGAATCCACCAAATATTAGAAATTATACAACTCCCCTTGGATGACCACCATGTTGAATAAATTGCCTCACTAAAACCTTTCCAGTAAAACCCAATGGGAAAAAAATTTGGACGAAGGAAAAAGAGCACAAATATCAACATTTTGAAAGAAAATTAAACGTCAACAAGATGTTGCCTCGTTAAAACCTTGTCAGGAAAACCACATGGGACAAAACCTGAAACGAAGGGAAAAGAGTACAACTTTTGACGTATTTATCGATGCTAACCCAACTATATGAGTTTTATAAAAAATAAGCATCAACAAAATAACTCTAGTCTATCTTAAAGACTAGTTTATGTTAGCATAATTCTAACTGCAGATTTAAGAAAGGAAATAAAATAGAACTTATGCTGCTAAAGCGTGGATTTTTGTGTTTTTAAGGACTCCTCAAGAGACCTATAAAGTTGATATCATCAATCAACTAATCCGGATTTTTGGTTTTGTACAAATTTTTTAAAAACACATAAAGGATTGTTAAACCTTATGTAAGCAAATAAGGTGGTCGTCAATAAAATTTGAATCCTCAAAAGATTACAAATTAAATATGTTCGTCGACCACATTTCATGTGTCAATGCAATATGAGTCCTTCAGAGACTACCACGCCAAGTGCATTGTATAAAGAGAACAAATAATGAATCAATCTTAGGGTCTGAGAAAAAAAATGAAACCCTTAAAATCGTATTTACAACGAAAAATTTCCCGTATAACGCGTTATGACTACACTGGCCTGTAATTAATAGGCTTGGCATTTTTAAAGTGTTAAGTTTTCATCCAAAAATTGCGTTAATTGAGAAACTAATCCAACTTAATTTGGTTTGTATGCCAACCAATCACATATGTCGATATTCCTCTGCAGAGGGGTTAACAACCACCATTTTTTATTATTTTAGTAGCTACTGTGAATAATCGACAATCATATTAGCTTATTATGATCCCACATAATTCTCAAATGTATGCATATACTTAAAAATTCAATCAATATTTGGTACCAATACCAAGCTGCATTATAATCTCCTCATATTCAAGTAAGAAGATATTATAATTGAGAATGTGAATTCGGTACACTCAATTGGAGCATTACCTGTAGCCTCTTATAGAACACTACTTATCTGCTAGATGTGATTGGATTTCCTCTTAAAAGGAAAAAGCTTATATAAAAGAAAAATGAGAAATTTCACGCCAATCATATAATGACAGCCTAAATCAAATTGATTGTGATGGGAGAGATATTTATATAACTTTTAAGTTAATGAAAACCAACGTCCGGTAGTGCATAATCTCTTCTTAATTATGGCGTAAATATTTTCATTCATATACAAGTTTTATAAAGTATTATCCGATTAATTCGAGACATATACTTACGATGATTTCTGGATTTTAAGAAAACCACGTTGGATAGGATATATTGACTTCAAAAGCCATAAAAAAATGTCCAAAAAATTGTAGTTCATACAAATTAAAAATCAACCATGGATTTTATTGGTTACAGGAAAAATATGCAAATAAAATCTCTAATATCGTGACCTCGAGGGCCAACGAGATAATGGTTTAGATTGAAGTTATTGGACACTTTATTTATCAAAAAAAAATAAATCAATCAAGATCAATATAGTCACTACAAGGACTAATGATATTGGCTAACAAGCCGGGTGCGCACCCATTTGATCTTTTGTGTACCGTATTCCAACTACAAGTGGAACGGTCATGATTATGGAGATTAATACCATGAGGCAAAAATAAATTAATATTGCTCAATATCCCTCAGGAATGCAACAATTCCTCGTTTACTAGTGGCAATTGGCTTAACCAACAATAACGATATTTTATCCTTTAATGAATGAAATAAAGATAATGCTTCCTTAAAAAAATAATGAAGCTATTATCGTTATTATTATCTTTTTTTTTAGTGAAGAAAATAAAAATCACTTTGTGGTTGATCGATGGTTTCTTGTAAGGACGGGAAACCAATAAATAGAACCATATTTGATTGTAAAGGTTTATTAATCGGTACGATTAAATCACATCGACAAAAGAAAAAAATATTGTCCTTTTAATCATCGCAAAGGGAAAATCCACTTTGCGGTTGCGGATGGTTTCTCGTAAAATAAAATAGAAACCATATATGTAAATCACATGATCTTCATCTAATGGATGAAGATACCAAACTTAATTGGACGGAGGTTTATGAACCATGCATGTGAATCGCGATTATTTACCATGAAGGTAACCAAATACAATTTTGATGATTATAGTTTCACTAGTGGAATAGAAACTGTAAACCAACTTTCGATGGGTTTGTTTTTTTCTTTCTCAATGAAAAAATATAGAGAAGAAAGGAAAATCAACTCATCAACGGGATTGATTACCTTAATAAATACAATAACGAAAAAAGAATGGTAAAAAAAAAAAAAAAAAAAAACTCAAATAAAAAGATTTAATACTGTGGTCGACGGACGCCGCAAATGATAAATCCAACCCACAAACTGCTTTCATTCATCTTGCAAACCAAACAGTTAACTAGGATTGGAGAATTAAAATCTCCCTAGCTTATCGTGGGTGCAACAACTTGATCTACAAAAAGCCAAAAAGAAAGTTAGTTCTGAACGGGAACCCATATGCAACAAACCTTTGGTTTATGATAAAAGGGTATAATAAACTTAAAAACAAAGATTAAAAAATAAGATATTTCCCTAATGACTCTGTATTCGCATATGAGATTAAAAGTTTATCCCCGTCTTGGTAGAGTTACGTGCATGATAACGTCTTGTAAAAGGAGAAGGAGCCAGGAAATAGGGAAAAGAAGTAGATAGAATTCCATTAATATGTGCGTAGAATACAATGTTTAAGCCTCTATTTATATAGATAAAAGATTTGGTGTCCAAGACATGTAAACCCTAAACAAAGGGCATCTTAGTAAATAAACAATGATTTATAACAGTTTGTTTAATAACGATAAAATTAACGAATCTAGAATATTTTCTTTTTCAATTTTCAATATAATTCAACAAATTGTCTAACTCTACGGACTTGGGTCATTAAGTAGATTTCGAGCTATGACGTCATTAGGTAGAGTTTCGGTCAAGGTGCAAATTTTGGTCATGTAGCAAGTCTCCAATTATAATGCAAATTTTGTGTCACGAGGCTGTTTTAACATCACAATGCAAAAGTCGAGTCACCAAGGAAACATTGCTACCACAAGGTAGATTTTGGGTTATTATGGCAATATTAGGTACCAATAACCCAATCTCATGATATAAGGAGTAGGTTTTCTGTTACATGGCAAAGGGGAATAATGATGGTCATATCCATTTCATCTTTGATGGGCTAGTAGCATTGTTTTGTTGGGCTTAACTATTTAGCTTAAAGTAAGTTCCCAATAGTGGGAACTACTACCCCACCCATTTTTAAGACTTTTTTTATTGTCAAACCCACCATCAGAAAAGTTCACGGGTGCACCTATTTTTTGGTGAAAAAATTCGCCCGAGACCCATTATTTTCCAAAATTGTGGATTTCGTTCTATTTCTTCTCCATATATTCTGCTTGTGAACTGAGAGTTGAAATCGATATACACCGAAGGAAAGAGGGGTTTGTTTTTGGATTTGAGAGTTGAAATCGATTCAGGGTTTCAGAAGTGGATGAACCTTTTGTTGTTGTTGATGAGAGGAGATGGTGCTGGTTGATGTTAATGGAAGAAATTGGAGTTAGGGTTTGCAATAGGAAGAAGAAACATGATGAATGATGTGTTGTTAATTGAATCAGGAGATATTAGGGTTTGGTTGGAATACCAAGACAATATTGTGGTTCTCAGAATTGGAATTGAGATTTGAAATCTATATACACCAAAGGAAAGAAGGCAAGGTTTGTTTACGGATCTGAGAGTTGAAATCGATTCGGGGTTTAGAAGTGGATGAACCTTTTGCTGTTGTTGATGAGAGGAAATGGTGTCGGTTCATGTTAATTGAAGAAATTAGAGTTAAGGGTTGCAATAGGAAGAAGAAACATGATGAATGGTGTGCTGTTAATTGAATCCGAGGAGATGTTATGGTTTGGTTGGAACACCAAGACAGTGTTGTGAGTCTGTAATTGGAATTGCAGTCAGATTTGGTTTGTTTGAAACATGGATCAAGATATTAGAGAAGAACTGAAGATGGTGGTGGTTGGAGGCTATTTGAGATCGATAGAGAGTCTTTGATGGATAAAGCAGAGAGAATATGAAGTTGTTGTGATGAAATTGATGGGAGTATGAAATGATTGCAGATGGAGAATGATGTTTGAGCTGTTGGCTTGAGGAGATAATGAAGTTGGTGCTTTGAAATTGATGGGTCTTGCTGAAATCAGATGTTGATGCCATTGTCTGTTTCTGGTAGTTGTGGAACTGAAGATGAAATGATGTTCTTGCTGGTGAGTATCATGGGTACGAGTGATTATGATCTCAAGATTGAAGAATAAAGTGATAGAGATGGAGTTGGCGAAACTGTGAATGGAGGATAATGGTTGGATAAGCTGAGCTTGAGGAGTTGGTGTTGTTGGTTGGGAAGCTACAGATGTAATGGTGTTGGTCATAATGGTTGAATAATCTGTTATGCAACTATGAAAATGGTTGCGTAACCTGTTATGTATCTAAAAAAGTTGTTGCATAACTTGTTATGTAGTCCAGAAAATGATTGCATAACACGTTATGCAGTAACTTTTTTGTTAGTAATGAAACCAACAAAAAAAATTGACTGCATAACTTGTCATGCATCTACAATAATATCTGCATAACATGTTATTCATTCGTGAAAATGGATGCATAAGGCATTATGCATTAATCAAAACAATGGATGCATAACTTGTTATGTAGTTGAGAAAATGATTGCATAATTTGTTTTTTTTTTTTTTTTTTTATGATGTTATTTTTTTAGGCATATATTTAGTGGTTGCATAACTAAATTAGTAGATGCATGAACCAAAATATGGTTGCATAACTTTTTATGCATCTTTTGTTGTGTCTGCATAATGTGTTATGCATCTTTTTTGGTGGCTGCACAATTGTTATATATCAAGTTTTCGAAAATTTTGCCTAAAAGAACAATCACCTCCGACTTTTTCATAAAAAACTTAAATTTGGTATTGTTGTTTGTACTCTTTGCATAAATCTATTTAAAAGCTTTCCAACGAGATAAAATTTGTTAAATTCCAAGGCACGGTTTTTTGATATGTTATATTCAAGTTTGCTTGTCAATTGTACCCCTGAAAATTTAGGATGCATAATGAGTTATGCAGACATTTTTCATAATTTCGGATAATTATGGGTGTCACAGAAACAGAAAAATATTTTGGGCCTGACAATAAAAATAAAAATAAATTGGGCCTTAGCATAATTTTCCTTTCCCAATATAATATAATTTGTATTTTGAAGTTCAATTTGATGTTCTTGAATTCCATATCTCGATCTATTGTGTCATGAATGAAAGTCTTTAAAAAAATTATCAAAAAAGAAGTAAATTTCTTAAGGGATTAGATTTGGGGTCCCAATTTTGTGACCAGTCTTGCAATTGAGTCTCAGAAAATTTGAAATTAGAGTTTGGGTTCCAAGTTCATAGTTGACCGTCTAGACATTTAGGAAAAAATAACGCAGTCAGTTACACCCTTATGGAAAATTGCTTCACTTCCAACTAGGAAATTAATTTATATATTAAATTAGCGTCGTCAGTTACACCCTTAGGGAAATTGCTTCACTTCCAACTGGGAAATTTCAGATACCTACATACGAAATTTTCCCAAAATCATGCTTCCAAACCAGAAACTCAAAATCATACATACTCCATCTGATAATGATAATGATTTTCGAAACCCAGAGTCAATTAATTCCTCTTACCCAAAAAAACCCCAAAGAATCTTAGAAACCCAAGATTGTTTCTCAATTGTGGAAGAATACAAAAAGTTATAAAGTTAGGAAAAAGAATTTAAACCAATACAGTTGCATAGAAGGGTTAATTTCATATAAGAGAGATTTGTTTAGTCTTACAACTTTCTCATATCCCTCAATTTTATACAGGAAAATGATATAAGAGAGATTTGTTTGATTAAAGAAATTCCGGCAAGAAAAAATAAAGATGTTTTTAGTTGTGAGCATCTTAGATCTCTGATAATCTATTACTATTATAAAGGGAAGACCCCTTAGGCACTGTAGCAATGAAGCTGCAAATTTCGTTGGACCATTTTTCCCTTAATTCATTCCTATACAAGTTATGGGAAATAAATAATATAAGGGTATATTAGTAATTTAGTTTATTTAAAAATTAACTTTGTAAACTCGGACAAAAGTGATAGACCTGGACCCAGCTTGCGCGTGCATACGCACGTGCAGAACACTAGTGAAATGAAATAAAAACAGAAGAAAGAGAAGAAGAAGAGACCGACGTCACTGACCCCTCTCTTGAGGGGCAATTTAAGTTAGTTAACATGAAATTATTGGTACAATTAGTAAATAAAACCAAATCCAAACTTTATTTGGTCATTTCCACATTTAACAATTGTTTATAACTGTTATTTTGGTTAATCACTGTCTTGTGACCCAAACTCTAATTCGAACTTTCTAGGTCCCAAAACAACACTGGTCATAATTTTTTTTTTTTTTGATCAATAAAGAAAAGAATTAATTGATCAAAAAAGAGAGGGTATAACAGGATTACAAAGAAAAAGAGAAAAAAGAAAAATCTAAGATGTAATTGTCACATGCCCATTTAATCGCCTAAAATTTTCATGGAACATGACCGGCAATGATTGTGGTTCAGTGACTCAACATCACCCAAAATCATTCAGCCTTGCATACTTGCATCAAAGTACGCATCTGCCTTCACTCATAAGGCTTTGCACAACGGAAGTCTTCTCTTCTTTCTCTCTAACTCTTCATGCCCCCATAAGCATAAGAGGTTCTGCCATGCATCAAACCAATTGACAACTTCACAAGATCAGCAACATAATGAACACAAGAAACTAACACAATAAACCCATCTTATTGCATTAAGGAAGATTATACAAAACAGTCCATCACATGGACCAAACGTGCCATTCACCCTCTTGGTGAATGCCTAAAACTCTCTCTACATTAGTGGTTCTTCTCTCAAAACGAACAACACTAACATTATTGATTCCTAAGCTATTTATACATGCTAGGATCAGGCCAAAACTTCTGTGCAACCGCTGCACAAGCCTTGGACAACCAAGTGTCCAAGTAGTTTCCATAACCGCCACTTTCAACTGCCACCTTTTGAGTTGTCACGCCAACAGTGCCACACACCTGCTCTGGTGGCTATGAACACTCACAAATGGTTATAAACTCCTTTTATAACCGTTCTCCCTTGTCTCACACGTTTGGCATGCTTGTGAAGCTCGCAACCAACTTGTAACCGTCACTTGAGCCGTATTGCACCACTGTTGTGCTTTACTGAATTCTGCCTCGCCTCCAAGCTCAGCCATCTTGGCCCTGCGTGCTTATCACTCTAAGATAATGCACGGACAATCCTTGTGCTTCAATCACCGAGGCCATCTCCTTAAGCTCATTCTGGTTACTCATGCGTCATACGCTTCACTTCGCCAATTTGCTTGACAATAGTAATGCTACTCTTGCATTACTAGCTTGTTTGCATTGTTCAAGCTTTGGCCATCCTTGAACTAATGCCATAGACCAACTCCTGGCCTATTCTTCACTCTTGCATCATCCTTGAGTTTGGGCTAACTCAATTCCACGGATATGCATCGATGCCAACATCGCATGTTGCATCTGTCACTTTGGCCATGTCTTGCCAAACCTTCAATGAAGCTTCATTGTGTCGGCCAATAAGCTTTATCACTTATCCAAATGTGTTTACAATGTAATGCTGCACTTGCATTACATTGGCCCTGTGGGTTTATGCCATTCTTGACACTTTCCGGTCTATTCGCATAATACCGCTATTATGGCTTGCGTTGCGCTATTATAGCTTACGTTGCGCTATTATGGCTTCGCATTGCACCATTACGGCGGACCACAAACTTGGCCTGCAACTCAGAACGCGTGATCATTGTGCGTCACTTGCAGTACCGTCCGGACCTCCCCACCTAATCCGTTCAACGCCCTCGTTGAACGCAACAAAGTATACTCGTTATACTTGTTCTCTGGCCTCGTACGCTTCTGAGCCCTTCTCAGAAATCAGCAAACTTTGTTTGGCCTTCATTCTTGCCAAAACTTTTATGCCTAGTACCAAATGCCATCACTTAGCTTACCATTTGCCTTGCCATTGATCCTCTTGACTTGTATTGTTGTTGTCACGTTGATCAGACGTTCTAACTCCTACTACAATCGCATATCAATACCCAAATGCAACTTGGAAATTCCTCTTGCCAACTCCCTAAATTGAGCTTGAACTTCGCATGAATCATTTGTGCCTAAGTGTACACAAGTAATGATTCTTCCCAATTGATCACATTGATCATTGCCATTGTCTTATGCCTCCATTTTCCGACTTTAGTTGCACCACGCAACATAACAGGACTTATACAAGACTTGGCTTCATTCTTCAATCATATGCGCCTACGCCAAATCATGCCATGCCTTAAGGTATGCATGCTATGATTCCATACCACTTTGGTATGCGCCACAATCCATAGCCTTTGTCGTCTTCAAGAATGCAACAGAACTTACTTTAGATTTGGCCTCCAAATCATGTTGTAAACTTCACCTTCTTGAACTTGCATCATTTGTATGCCAAAGAACTTGCACCTTGTTTGTTCTTTGCTTGCATTGTCGCAACATCATGATTGAAATGCATGACTCGGTATAGTCATGACTTAGGATACCCGTGACATCACAACGCCTCTCTGGGCCAGACATCCTCTTCACGCGCCTTTGAAACCAGCAATTTAAGCATCACTTGCTCTTTCAAACTGCTACGCTTTAATGTAGCGGAAAAACAATATCATGTTCCTCCAAACTATGAGTTACTCTCAACTCATATACTTGATGGACTTACATCTTCATTCTTGCTGCGTTACTCCATGCATTCGCTGCCAAATGCCTTCGCACTTCCACATAACTCTCAACAGCAAACTCGACTATGACACCAACTCCTATATTTGCTTCTTTCACTTTCAGCGTCTTCTATTGCATATTTTGGCGTAATATGCTATGTAGCATCTTCCACGCGAACTAGCTCTACTTTGAACGAAAGAGGCAAGATCTTTCACTTCAAATACCCTCATTCACTACTACCTTACATAGAGAGACTTCATTCCAACACCAAGGTCCACTCGACCTAAACTGAAAGTATACTCAAACTTGAGCAAATACTCGCGCCAACTGATTGCAACTTGTAAGACCTAACAAGCCTTGCAATACTGACTTCAACTTCGCTTCTAAGCAACAAAGGAAGCGAGACAGCACCTACTGTCCCACATGCACTCTTCCAACTATCAACGTTCGTATGCCACTCCCATAACGAAGCACACTATAATTGACAATTAGTTGAATACTCCTTTAGACTGATGCTATCATTTTGCTTTAGCTTTCATGAAGATTTCTTCAATAATGGCCACATGCCATCATTATGCATCACCACCACTTTGTCCTTATCTTTCTTGCATCCACAATTTGCCTAACTTGCATTTCTTCACGCATTATGCATTCTGGCCATGCCCAAATCCCATTTGGCGCATGCTACTGTTGCATACATGCTATGCCAATTAGCACCCAAATCTTGATACAAACTTGTGCACCTTTGCACAACTGGAACGGACTTAACTTGGTGATTCTGAGCATCACCATAGAGCTCAGCAAAGTCATATCACTCAATGACTTCCGCGGACAATTATCTTGGACAATGTTAACAAGGCACAATCCTTGCAAATGAGGCGCCACTGCCTACGTTCCATGAAGCAAGAATGCCACATTCTTCTTCAAACTTGGAACTCATTTTTTTTATTGCCCATGCACATCTGGTTACTCTTGTCTTTCCCCTTCGCCAAAATCAACTTGAGTAGCAATATTGATTTGTAGTTGACAAGAACATCCGCTTGTGGTTATGATCAAATGCAGGTCCTTGGACACCCTTGTCCAAGCATAATGATCCCACACATAAACCAGTGCAAGCACACTCCTTGTGCGCATCTAGCATCAACGAAGAACTCTTTGCAAACGCAAGACCGTGGTGTATCGGTTTCCCCTAACTTGCGCTTTCGTCTTCAAACCTTTCTATAAGCTTTATGCTAGATAAGAATTGGCCATCCAATTCTTCTTTATGGCATCACATTGCCACAAAAATGCTTTGTTCGCAACCGAGACTTTGCATTACCACCAAGGTACATGCATTCGAGAGAGATAACTATAATCTTCTATCAATCGGCTATGATGAAAACACCTTCAATCTATCACATAGACATGTTCTTCATCTACTTTGCCACTGCAAAGGCCATCAACTTCTTTGTATTCGTGAATTTCCCTAAAATTCCCATTACCACACATGTAATGTACTCGCTACTGATAACACTACGAAGCAATGCATTCCAAATGCATAATCTTCGCATACTTGTGAGCAACATGGACTTTAAACACCTGACTTGCACCATAGAAGTCAGCATACTCCTTAGTTTTGTCATGCAATCACTTGAAAACCCGGTTTTCAATGACTCTCTCACGTTCGTCTAACACTTTGGGATGGAATTTTGACACCTTTGTCATAAACTTTCATGGCCTGCTGCTACTTCAAGCTTCAAGTTCATTCCAATTGATCTTTCCACACAAGATCAACTTCTTCTAGTCTCCATACTAGTGAAACCCAAACAATTCTCCTCTGAATTTGACAAACAAATGACATTAACTTGAGTAAAAGAGAGAAAAATCAAGAATCGTGTCCCCTAACACACTTCGATACACTACTGTCACATGCCCATTTAATCGCCTAAAATTTTCATGGAACATGACCGGCAATGATTATGGTTCGGTGACTCAACATCACCCAAAATCATTCAGCCTTTGCATACTTGCATCAAAGTACGCATCCGCCTTCACTCATAAGGCTTTGCACAACGGAAGTCTTCTTTCTTTCTCTCTAACTCTTCATGCCCCCATAAGCATAAGAGGTTCTGCCATGCATCAAACCAATTGACAACTTCACAAGATCAGCAACATAATGAACACAAGAAACTAACACAATAAACCCATCTTATTGCATTAAGGAAGATTATACAAAACAGTCCATCATATGGACCAAAACAGCCATTCACCCTCTTGGTGAATGCCTAAAACTCTCTCTACATTAGTGGTTCTTCTCTCAAAACGAACAACACTAACATTATTGATTCCTAAGCTATTTATACATGCTAGGATCAGGCCAAAACTTCAGGCAAATCACGCACAAGCCTTGGACAACCAAGTGTCCAAGTAGTTTCCATAACCGCCACTTTCAACTGCCACCTTTTGAGTTGTCACGCCAACAGTGCCACACTGCTCTGGTGGTTATGAACACTCACAAATGGTTATAAACTCCTTTTATAACCGTTCTCCCTTGTCTCACACGTTTGGCATGCTTGTGAAGCTCGCAACCAACTTGTAACCGTCACTTGAGCCGTATTGCACCACCGTTGTGCTTTCTCGAATCTGCCTCGCCTCCAAGCTCAGCCATATTGGCCCTGCGTGCTTATCACTCTAAGATAATGCACGGAAAATCCTTGTGCTTCAATCACCGAGGCCATCTCCTTAAGCTCATTCTGGTTACTCATGCGTCATACGCTTCACTTCGCCAATTTGCTTGACAATAGTAATGCTACTCTTGCATTACTAGCTTGTTTGCATTGTTCAAGCTTTGGCCATCCTTGAACTAATGCCATAGACCAACTCCTGGCCTATTCTTCACTCTTGCATCATCCTTGAGTTTGGGCTTACTCAATTCCACGGATATGCATCGATGCCAACATCGCATGTTGCATCTGTCACTTTGGCCATGTCTTGCCAAACCTTCAATGAAGCTTCATTGTGTCGGCCAATAAGCTTCATCACTTATCCAAATGTGTTTACAATGTAATGCTGCACTTGCATTACATTGTCCCTGTGGGTTTATGCCATTCTTGACACTTGCCGTCTATTCGAATCACTTATTATGGCTTGCGTTGCGCTATTATAGCTTACGTTGCGCTATTATGGCTTCGCATTGCACCATTACGGCGAACCACAAACTTGGCCTGCAACTCTGTAACGCGTGATCATTGTGCGTCACTTGCAGTACCGTCACAGTAATACACTACCAAACTTAGCTTGGAGGAAAATAAATATTACACCAATTGTTCATAAGTTCTATACAGTTTACATCTTTATAATCCTTGAAGGTCGGACCCCAAGAGAACAAACATTAAACTTCCTTATTTGCAACAACATGAACATTATGTTTGTTATCCGAAAAAACTCGCCCATTTCTCTCTTTCCAAATACTCCATAAAATTGTTGTTGAGATTAAGTTCCAAGTCAGCAAGTACTAATTTTATTGCGCCGCATCAAAAGCCATGCATGAAGGACAACAATAGTATCCGAAGGCATAGAGAAAAACAGGTTTAGCTTATCCAAAAAGTCTTCCCGGACTGGTCTAGCAAAACTATGGTGAAAGAACAGATGAGGAATAGACTCATTTTCATTACAAAACAAACAAGTGGCTGGAATATCAACACCTCTTCTGATAAGAAAGTTTCTTCTAGATATCCTGTTATAAGAGAAAATTCACAAAAAGAAAATAATCTTTGGGGGGGCATTTCAAACTCCATACAGATTTAAAGATAGAATCAACATGAACAACTTCATCCTCAAGAGTAAGACTATCATACAGGGACTTTACAGAGAATTGATTACTCTTAGTCAAAGACCAAAGAAGTTCATCCTCTACATTCTGAGTAAAACTAAAAGAAGCAAGACCGGTTGAACAAAGATTGAGTTCCACATTAGCAGCATCGTTGACTCTCCTAAGCAAACTGAAATTCCGGCTTATAGAGTTGTCAACAATGGTACCCATCTCAGCCACAAAAAAATTCTTAACTCTAGTGAGAGCATATAAGTTGGGATAATACGTTTTTATAGGAAAATCATATAACCAATTGTCATCCCAGAATCTAATATTCAAGCCATTATTAACTTTGAACTTAACATACCTGAGAAATTATTGAATTACACTTCATGATAGCTTTCCAGACAGATCTGCTATAAGAGCATTTTGGAGACTTTGAATCCCAAAAAATCCCCCCTCCACCATATTTTTCAGTAGTAATTGATTTCCACAAAGCATTTCATCAACTACATATCCCCAAGACCATTTAGCCAGAAGGGCCTGGTTAAATTTTTCTAAATTTTTTATACCCAAACTACCTGATTTTTTCCTTCTACATAAAACAACCCATTTAACTGAATGGATTTTCTTCCTCCCCTTGTTGTCACGCCACAGGAAATCCCTCATAATCTTCTCAAGCTTTTAAATCACTGAACAAGGCATATAAAAAAGAGACATATAGTACATAGGAAGGCTAGACAGAACACTATTAATAAGTGTTATTTTTCTCGCTCTTAAGAGTAATGGTTTTTTCCAACCAGCAAGCTTGATTAAAAACATTTCAATGATTTTGTCCAATTTAGCATTACCACCACATTTGTTTCCTAAAGGAAGACCCAAATAAGAAGTAGGCAATAAACCATGATAACAACCCAATATAGAGGAAAAGATAGAGAGATCCCCATCATATCCCACTCCATAAATTTGAATTTTAGAAAAATTGAACTTCAAACAAGTAAGAAGCTAAAAATAGAGTAACACCAATATGAAATTTCTAGCATGTTCCACATCAGCATCTAAGAAGATCAAAGTATCATCAGCAAATTGTAAATGACTTACCAACATTTCATCTAGTTTTACTTGAAAGCCAAAAAGGATACTTTGTTCATGAGCTTATCATGAAATTTAAAGCTTCTCCAACCAACAAAAACAAGAAAGGAGATTGGGTCACCTTGTCTTATGCCTTTCTTGCTTTTGAAATAACCTGTAGCACTTCCATTTACTAAAATAGAGAATCTAGCATATTCCACACACCTTCTAATCCAACCACTCCATTTCTTTCCAAATCGCATAAGAATGAAAATTTCTTCAAGAAAGTCCTAATTAACATGATCAAAGGCTTTCTCAAAGTCTATCTTACATAGAATCCCAGGCTTTCCACTCATAATTCTTGAGTGAATCAACTCATTAACAATCAAGACATCATCCAGAATCTGCCTCGTTCTTATAAAAGTCGTTTGATTAGAAGAAATAATATCATGAAGACATTGTTTGAATCTCTTAGCAAGAATCTTTGAATAAAATCTTGTAAGCACCATGCACTAGAATGATAGGCCTAAGATTTTTAATTTATTCAATAATGTCTATCTTAGGAACTAGAGCAATAAAAGTGCTCTTAATTTAATCTCCAATCAAGAAAGTTCTTTTGCTGCAGTTCTTTAATAATATTCATAAAATCTTCTTTAAGACATCCCAACACAGACAATAAAAGCTAATTGGAAAGCCAACTGGTCCTGGAGCCTTGTTTTGGCCAAGCATCTTCATTGCAGCAACACACTCCTCTTCATGAATGTCTCTTTCCAACCAAACACTTAGATCTTCAGAAATTCTATAAAAATATTTTTGAAAAAAAGATACAATACCATTCTTAATTTCATTCTCATCCAAGTCGAGTATCATTAACCTTTATAAAACCAATATAGCTCCTCCTTCTTTTATTTTTTGCAATTCTATGAAAATATTTGGTGTTATTCTCAAAGTCTTTGATATGATTAACTCTTGACCTAGGCCTTCACTTTTCATCTCTTGTAATTGTAAGATTACGAAACTCTTGCCTTGTTTCAATTATTTCATTCTATTTCTCCACAGTTAGACCATTATTAGCATCTTCCCCAGCATCCAACTCCACAAAGAAATTCTTCAGCTCCTCTAGCCTTCTATCAACATCACCATATTCCAGTCTGCTCCACTCTCTGAGTTTAATCCTAAGCAATTGCAGTTTCTTACAAAAAACAAAACCTGCACTACCAGAAACAACAAAAGAAGACCACATATCTTTTACAAACGTAACAAAATTTGGATGGGAAAACCAGTAATACTCACATTGGAATGAAGAAGTTTCATGCTTCAATCCTTCACAAAACAAGGCAATTGGATTATGATCAGAACAAGGTCTAGCAAGGGATTTTTGAATTAACATTCCCAAGAGGCAGACACCATCAATCTGTCAATTATACTTCTTTTAGACTGAAACTTGATTATTAGTCCAAGTAAAAGAAGCACCAATCAATGAGCAAATCCGATCTCATTGAAATCCCCTCCAATAACCCATGGGTAGTTCCAAAAACATCTAGCTTCTTTAATCTCCCTCCAAAACAACCTCACTTCATCTCTATTAGAAGCATATGGAGCATAAACTCCAGTAAACATCCACTTAAAGGAATTAGAAATAGATTTACAAAGAATTGTTATAGAGTAAGGACCAATTAGGGGATCCAAAACCTCAACTTTATCTGAGTCCCAAAGACAGAGAATACCCCAGAACATTAATATGTGTTGTAAAACACCTATATTTATATCTATTGTTTATGCTTTCTTTGTTATTTATCTTGTAAATTTTGTATCTTATGATTGTTTTTGAGTTTATTAGGTGCAATGGGTCATTATGAGCAAAAGGAGGAGAAATCATCCATTTAAAGCGAAAAGCGCAAAACTGGTCAATTCACAAGCGAGGAATGAGCTGTCAGTTCCCTACAACCAACAGTTGAGCACGGAAGAGAAGAGGCAGTCAGTTCACTGAAATTGATAGGCCAAATATCACTGCGTGCCCCTTATTCTAATCTGGGGGGTGCCTATAACAATTCTTACCATTACCTATGCCTAAAAACAAGAAAAAATGTATTTTCTCCTATCATTACACAAAAATTCAGAGAGATACACAGAAAGTGAAATGAGAAAAGCCTTGGCGGCGGCTGTAAGAGAGAAAAGAATGAAGAGAAAATGATGTTGTTGGATCGAAGGAGGATTTTGTGGTGTGGTGTGTGAAGAAGATGGATCTGGTGAGTCCGAGCAGTGTTAAGAGCTTCACAGAGTTGGGAGAAGAAAAACGAAACCGAGAAGGAAAAGGAGAAGGGATTGAAGATGTTAATGTTAAACAGATGAAGAAAAGATTTGGATCGAATTCAGAAGAGGGGTGTATGTTTCTGAAATTTTTAGATGATGGAGTTTCCATAGATTTGAGATGGGATTTTAGGTTTAATCTTGAAACCGAGAAGTAAGAAGAAGCAGAAATCAAAATTAGGGTTTACCAGATGTTCAATGGGGTTTCTTCTCAAATCAGTGATGGGTATGTGCTTAATCTCAAGAATCCGAGGTCTGTTATGAAGAAATTGATGTAAAAAACAGAGATGGGTTGCTTCTTTAACTCGTATTTGAAGAGAAGATATGGAATCACAAAGGCTATGAGGTTGTGGCGTATGAATTGGAGAAGAACAGGGCGCAAGGAGTAATTTTGCACCGATTTGTGTTGGGCCGAGAAGAAGGAGTTCTTACTGCAGTTGATAAGGAAGCTTGTAATTGAATCTGAGAAGGTTAGGGTTCGATTTATGAGGAAAGATTTGAGCAGATGGGTGTTTATGTTCATGGGTCTTTGATAAAAAGGAAAACCAGGGTTTGAGATGGAAGATGCAGGATATAATGCATATGATGATACTGGTGAATGAGGATGAGCACCTGATTCTGGTGGTATGTTGAGATAAAGGGTACTGTAAAAGAATTGGAGATTATTTTGAAGTTGACATTGCAGGGAAAGAGTTATGGGTCACTATAGTGGAATTGCAACTCAACCTGAAGCCAGGGATGGAGGAACAGGATGTGGTGAATGAACCCAAGTGAATAACTCGGTTTACGATTGCAAGTGGATATGGTTCTGTGCTTGATGAGCAATAGCAAGGTGTTGACGCATCATGGATTAGATGTATGTTTAACGCGATAAAATTGCGGGTTATGGAGGAATGGCTCAAATTGTATGTTATGAAGTTGCAGGCACATTGGATGTGTTGCGAGAAGAAGTGCAGTTTAGTTAGTATTGGCTGGCTGTACACTGGAGAGCAAGTGATGAATCACGATTGGTTGAGTTTTGAAGTCAGAATGGAATGTGGACTGAAGTGCGATTACATAGGCCGAGAGGATGAATCAAGCTAGGGAATTGGTTAGGTGATGCGATTTGCCGGTGTCTAGGTCAAGATGGTTGTTGTCGCAGGAAATAACGGAGTTGGCAGTGGTGAATGTATGGCATTGCAGGATTGAGTGAAGCTTTGTGTTTGCTGTGAATAGTGGTGTTGTGTTGCAGTGGAAGCAGCTGGAGTTAAATATGCAGGGTTCAGTTAAGGCATGAAATGAGACCAAGCCCAACAGGCAGAAACTGGTTCTAGTGAAGTGTCAGGTGGATTGTTTGGTATTGCAATGGAATGAATGCAGGAGATGACATTACAGATGGCCACGTGATGGCAGGGCTTGCAGGTGAATTGTAGGTGGTAACATGGAAATGTGAACTGAATTACAGGGAGCAGGTGATGTTGATTTCAAGGCTGGTGATGTTGTTGCAGCAGCTTGAGTTACACGATGGCATTGACAGTGGTGGAAGAGAGTATGAAGCTCAGGTTGTTATGGCTAGGAATGAAATGGATGGAAATATGAGCTGATCATTGCAGTAGTTGGCGGAGTTACAGAAATGGAATGTTTGAGATGGATGGAGCAATTGAATCTGGAGCAAAGAAATGGGATAATGGAACTGAAGGCTTGAGAAGGCATGTTGCATTGCAGCTAAGGATACTGGGGCTATTGCATCATCTTGGCGCAACAAAGTTCAGGTCTGCAAGATGGTTGTGGCTTAACCAATTCAGCCAAGTTAGCATCTGACTCGTACATCTGACTAGCAACTGACTCACATATGATCAAGTTGACTCGGTGTGACTCACTGAGCTTGACTATGTTGACTGAAACGTTTGACCGGTGACCGGGCGGACTATGCCGGTCACTTGAACTACTCTACCGACCACTTTGCCGGCCAAGTTCCGGCGTGTCATCAGTTTTTCGGCGACAATTTTTGGGGCATATTTTCTACATGGGTTTTTCTCACATATGGGCTTGGTGGATTTGTATCTATTGGACTCTTTGAAGACTTGACCTACGTTTTGGAAAGCAAAGGATATAAAAGAAGAGTCTTTTACAACTTGGAGTATCACATATTATTCTTGGAACTTGGGGAGAGCCGTTTTTGTTTACGCTACTAGGGTTTTCTTTTGTTTCATCCTCTTTATTCAATTAATATTTTTGTGATGAACTCCATAGCTATGAGTAGCTAAATCTTATATTATTGGTTAAGGATGTATTCCTATTTCTAAAACTTGTGCTTGATTAATGCATTAGTTTTCTCACATAATTAATGTATTGTGATAAGATTAGATGCTTGCTTAGTTAAGTGGCCAATTAATTGAACTTGCATCCTTGTCCATAGCTATTTTAGGGTTTTTAATCTAGCGATAACCCTGAATACAAGTAGCATGATATGATCACGGTTTGTAGTGATACACTCTTGTGATCATATGTAGAGTTTGACCATTGTCCGAATTGTTATGCGTAATGTTTGGCAATTGCATTGATTAGCCTATTTCTGAAACTTAATGCTCCTAGGAATTGAACTTAATTAGCGCAAGGCGTTAGGTTATTCTTTAGGTAGATTTCACGTACACAGCTCTAATGCGTGTGTTGATGAACTTAGGAAATTAATAGATTATCTTGCTCTCTTGATACTATAGGCTTTTGATGATAAAGAGATTAAATTGTAATTCTAATCATATATGCAGGCACATGTTTAAGATTGAAGATGAATTCCTTGACCAATATCTTTCTCTCATTGATTACTTTCTACAATTTACTTTGTTTTTGATTTACTTTTATTGCTTACACAAAAATCAGAAATCCCTCTAATTGGTTACTTTAGGAAATTGAATACATAATAACTACAATTGCCTCTTTGTGGAAACGAACTCTTTCTTATCATATACTTTAGGAAAGTGAAATTATTTTTGACGACATATGACAAATGATCAAATTTTGGCCACCGCCGGGGAGGCATACGGCTAGTTATTAAGTTTTTAGTTTCTTATTTTTGTTTTTGCTTATATCTTTGATTTTTGTTTCTTGTCTCTTGTTCTCACTTGTTTTCGAGAATCTTTTTTCAGGTACTAATCCCCGGCTCCTTAGAATTGGAACTATCCAAGGTGCGGGATAACTACTCGTGAAGGAACAATACTTCAAGCAATACTTGACGAGACGGAAGAACAAGAGTTGGAAGTAGAAGAAGAAGCAATAGGTGATGCAAACCGTACACTCAAGGACTTGGCTTCTCACAAGCTGGATACACAACAGTGGTGTATTCAAACAAACTCTACTTTCGAGATCAAGTCGGGGTTGCTTAGAGAATTACCAAAGTTCCATGGCATGGTGAATGAAGACCCAAACAAGCATCTTATGGACTTCCACACCATTGTCATGGCCATGCTTCCAGCGGATACTAATGCGGATGGTGCAATGTTGAAAGTTTTCCGATTCTCTTTGGCGGATAGTGCTATGGATTGGTTGTATTACTTGCCTTCCGGAAGTGTCACAACATGGAATGGGTTGAAGAAACTCTTTTTAGAGAGATATTTCCCAGCATCAAAGGCTACTCAAATTCGCAAGGAGATTTGTGGGATGAAGCAAAATATGGGAGAATCTTTATATGAATGTTGGGAACGATACAAGAGATTAGTGGCAAGTTGTCCTCACCACTAATTCAGTGACGCTATGATAATCCAATACTTCTATGAAGGACTCCAAACAAGTGATAGGAATCTTCTTGATGCTGCGGGTGGTGGTGCACTAGTGAACAAGACAGTGGCACAAGCTTGAGAGTTGATTGAAAACATGGCAGCAAACTCCAAACACTTACTGTAGTTGCAGGAAATCCCACAATACATCCCTCACAAGAATTCATAATAATCAACACATCTTTTAAGATCAACAATCACACTTTTTATTAATTGAATTAAAGAATTTTACAAGAAGGAAATGAAATCAAGAATACAACTACTGTTCTAGACTTTCTCTCTCCTCACAACTTTCTCTCCACTCTAAAAAGATCTCCCCTCCACCTTAAGCATGTTCGGCTCTTTACATAGGATATTACATAGTGGGTGACAGCTAAGCTGTCCTTTATTTTCGGATCTGACTTGCGATATTCTCGAAAGTATACAAGTGTTAGATTTCGCAACACTCCTAAATCTCGCTAGGTCTCCACATCTTTCTCGTGTTTTGGTTGTCGTCATCCTGTCGCGTCTATAACCAATCTGCGATGTCTTCGCAATGTGTTGTATAATGGTTTCGCAATGGTATTGATGTTGCGATATTCTGATCCTACATCTTGCCTCTTCTCATGTCTTCTCTGTGAAGGAGAGAATGTCATGAGAATTAGTGCTTCAAAATGCCGCATCCATTCATTTTTCCATATTCTTCTGTATTGACACGATTCTGTACTTTTACACAGAATTTATTACACGTATCTCTTCTTCCATCCATTTCTTGACACGTCCTTTTCAACCGCTATTTCTCAACCGTTCACGTCTACTCTTCGCATTAAATGTGCTTATCTTCCCGAGAATTATTCTCTCTATATATATTCTTCTCATTCTTCTCTTCTTCTTTTTTACTTTTCCTCTTATCTTTTCTGCAACTTTTCTTCACCGTTTCTCCATAAATTCCGCTCCTGCTGCTGTAAATTTTCTTGTTTCTACTTCTTTTGATCTTTAATTTGTTTTTCATTCCCATACTTAAAATGCCTCCAGCTGGTCGTAAATATGAAACTTCTCTTGAAGGAATTCAGAAAGATCTCGAAGGGAGGGGTTTTACATTAGCCACCATTCCCGATCAAGGAGCTAAATCTATTCTTTCTGCTAAATTGTTTTCTGATCATCATTGTAATGATAAAGAAATCATAGTTTCGCTTGGTAAGATTCTCGCTGTCCTTCCCATTCCTCTTTATGATCCTAACCTTCCTTTGTTTTACGAAATTCTTGCTCATGCGAACTTCTCGCGAGCCATCTACCAATTGAGTAGGGACTGCATTCGCTTGATACTTGAATTCGCCAACCGCGGTGCTGGTAAAGGATCTCTTTATCCAAAATAAGTTAGGGATCCTGAATTTGAGGATTTAGAAATAATTGCCGAAAAATACACAATAGAGAGCTTCTTTGAAAATTATGAAATAATAAATATGAAGAATGATAAAACTCGCTGGGGTATTCTCTTGAAGAGGAAGGAAAATGTTGCCAGTGATAAAACACTTATGCAGGACATTGATTGGCATTCTGGTAAGAATAATACTCCTCGCCAATCTAAAGATGACAGATGGTGTGTCTTTCCATTAACTCTGAAGGGGCCTTATATTTCTGGTTCAAATGTGCTTCCTGCGAATCTCGCTGCATATCAACCTTGGGTATTAATTGTCCCGAGAAAGAGAAAGAGGTATATTCCTTAAATTTCGCTCAGTATATAGTCTTCATTCCTCTTTATACCTATTAATCTTGCGAAAATTTCAGGTTAACAAGCTAAGAAGAAGCTACAAAAGGACTAAAAAGGCAAGCACCCTAGCAGTGCTTCGTTCGATCACGGATGAAGTAAGACATACTTTCTTTTATTATTTTTAACAATATTGTTTCCTCTGTTTCTTATCTTCATTCGTGTGCGAAGATTGGTGTTGTAGTTGTTGAAGAAGAGGGTTCTAAGGTTGCGAAGACCAAAGGCAAGGATAAAGGTTCTCTTCGCAAGGAGAAGTCCGCTGCCCCACCTTCAAAGAAGCGAAAAGTTCACTCTCCCTCTCCTTCAATTCTTCAGTCTGGCGAAAGCTCTAATGATGGTGATAATGATGATGTTGATACTTATTTTTCAAGGGAAGATTTTCCACCTGAATATTCTATGGCACAACTGTCTAGCATCTTCTCTGATTCGATACAAGGGATTGGAGATGATCATCTCACTAGCACATGCAAAGCTCTTGCGAATATCTGTGATACCTCTTTACTGGATGGTGATGATTCTCTTCATAGAGTCTCCAGATCAGTGACTCCTAGCTTTCTGAATTCACTTGGTATCTTGGTATGCCTTCGTTTCTCTATTTCTTCGTAATTATGATTTAAAGTTATACTACATCTTGACAATTTCTTCATTTTCCTTCGCAGACTGGGAAGGCTTCTTTCGATGTTGCCTCAGATTTGGAAAAAAGACGTGGGATTCTTGAAAAGAAGAATCTTCAACTTCGCAAGAGAAATGAAGAATTAGAAGCTGAAGCTGTTGCTCTTCGCGAAAACAACAAACAATTAGAAGTTGATTCTTCTTTTCAAAAGGACAAAATATCTTGTCTTCAAGATGCCAATAAGCAACTTTACGGTATGAAATTTTTCTCTTTTCCTTTATTTTGTTTTCTCATTATCCTCCCTCATCTGATTTATCATTTTCGCAGACGTCTATAATCTTTCTGATGAAGCCATTCTCCTTCACTCATTCCCCAATTCTATGGATAATAATACCCTTCTTGAACACCTTAATAATTCTTTGAATATTTTTTCAAATGACAAGATTAAATCTCTTCCCATAAATGAACTCAGATCCAAACTTCTCCTCTTAGAAATTGACCATAGATCCAGCTTGGGCTTAGCCAACAAATTTAAACGTTTCTATATTAACTCTAAAGAGGAAATCAATACTTTAAGAACCAAGATCAGTGATCTCATAGATGATAAATATCGCATCGCTAGATAAGGTGCTCAAGCGTTAGCGAAATTCCAAAAAACTCTTCTTGAGGTTCAAATTGAACGAGATGATTCTAACCGCAGAAATGCTGTACTTAGCTAAAGAGAGAATCAAATTCGCTCCCTTATTCTCATAAATAATGATGATGAATTCGCTTGGGGCTGCGAAAGTTCTAGATGACGCCTTGAGAAATAATTTAGGTGTAAATGTTAGTCTTCAAGTGAGCACACGGCCTTGGTTAGGGATATGATTTACGACGAGAGAAGGTTGTTAATTGTTCTTCTTTATTAATTGTTAAATCTTTCATAAATTATTATCAAGTTCTTGACACATTGTTATATGTTCTCGAAAGTTGAAGAGAGATTTCGCAAAGAGTCAAGAACTTGAGTCTCGAAAAGGAGCAAACTACAAAAGGATCTTTCTTCTCGCAATGATAAATGTTCCAGACTGAAGAGTCAATTAAAGATTATTGTTGCGAACTTTAAGAATGACGCTATTCTTTTTCACAATCAAACTATTAAGAAGGTCTGTGATGATAATAACATCCTTCATTCCAAATACCCTTGTCTCTCAAAAGAAATTCCAAAGAATGTACCCCCTCTGGATATCTCTGACAGTGATGCTAGCGAAGAAGAAGAAGAAGAAGAACTTGATGAAGATGAAGAAGAAGAAGAATCAAACAAGAAATAATTCTGTTTTCTTCTTTCTCTTTTTGTAATATCTGTATATTCGTTCTTTAATCTCCTATCTTTGTAATCTTTTGCTGCGAATTTCTTCAATCTTCAAATGCAAGTTCTACCTTTTTTTGTTTCTTCCTGCACATATTAAAAAAGCAATTATTTTTTGCAATGCGGTTAATCAATATATAACTATTAATCTTTCATTTCATGCGTGCGTAAATCTATCATATGGAGACAAATAATATGTTCTTATTCTATTCATTCCCATACTTGCCTCTGTTATTTGTATCCAAATGAAAGATTAAGCAAGTTATTTTTAAATATAAACATTTATTTATGCCTCAGTTTCGCAGATGTTTCTGAATTTTCGCGATTGGATATTTCTTGGTTTTTCCCAAGATTTCATTCTTTCTGATTCTCTTATGTGGTCTTATTTTTCCTTCCTAGTTAAAGGTCTTATTTCTCCACCCCTTGTCATTGCGACAAAATCGCAGGACGTCTTTGCACTTGCATGCAAAAACCCATTGATCTTGCCTTAACTTTTTTCTTTTGTTGTTTTTGTTGCGACAATATGACAGGCCTAAATATTCTCGCGAAAATAAAGCCCCATGGCATTGCCGTCGTGCGACGAAATTGCAGGACGTATTTACACTTTCATGTATTGACCCATTGATCTCGCCTTATCTTTCTCTTTTATATTATTGCCTCTTCAGGATTGTCGCACAAATATGACAAGCCTAAATATTCTTGCGAAAATAAAGCCTCGTGACATTTGCGTCTTAAGACACTTATCAGCTCCCTACTGGAGGGTGCCGCCCTTATCTTCCCCCTGGTTGCCCCTTCAAGGAGGCGTACCTCTACCATACAAGGTTGGCTCCTCCCATCCGGTCTTAACAACAACCAGTTCTTTTCGCAGCCTCTTATCCCTTTTGCCTATATGGATTATGGTTACAAGATTGCACCATAAGTGGGGTTTTCTTCGGGCCGAGTGCAGCATACGTCAAGACTTGCCAAGAATGGCCGAGATTCTTCAAACGCTCAGGCACTCTTGGATCAACCGTGTACCTCGGCGCCTTGATCAGATGCCGCACTCCTTAGAAGAGACCCTCGGTCGTCCAACCTAAGTCATAAGCTTAGGTTGAAAATCCCAGGTACCTCTCCTGGATGGGCTTTATTGACCCCAAATCTCCATGACTCGGGTTGCGGGGCGGTGTAACCTTTTCGCTGAGCCATGCAATAGGTACCCCCTTCTATGACGCACTTTAGGTCTTACATTTGCCGCTTGCGAAATTTTGATTTCACGAACTAGGGTGTACGCCATAGTAGGTTCGCCCCTTTCTGATTGTTTTGTTTCTTCTTCTGCACATCAGCTCTTTTGTAATTTCGCAATCTCATCTTTGTCATTCATAAAATATATTTTCTTCTTCTGCATATCAGTTCTTTTGTAATTTCGCAATCTCATCTTTGTCATTCATAATTTTTTTTTTAACAAATCAGTCATACATCTTTCTTTCTTCTCCCAATTTTACTTTTGCAGTCATAAAATCAACAAATACATTCACTCTTTAAGTCTCTTACTTCTACTACTTTCTGCCTCTCGCATTTTTGAAATTTTCATTATTTTCTTATCCTTTATGAAATCTTTGTCGCTTCTTACCTTCAAAGATGCATTGGTTTCGCAGCGTTTCTTCTTCTCTCTCTCTTCTATTGCATCTACCATCAATCTTTCACTTTTTTGTTTTTCTATGATGTTATGTTTCAATTCTTCTTCTTTTCGCTCTTTCTTAGCAAGATTCTACATCAATTTCATAACACTTCTTTCCTTCAATCCAATCTCCTTTTACGATGCCAATACCACTGGGATGAGGGAACTTGATACATTGATGGGAAGTCGATGCTACACCTAGAATCCCATGTAACCAAGGTCGTCCGATCAATGCATTGTATGGTGATTCCACATCGACTACACATAATAGAATTTCAGAGGACAATCCTTTCAGTGGAATTCGCATATTGACTTCCCTTTAGGTTTATTGGCGGTACCATTAAAACCATAGATTTTGTAAGTTGAAGGTATTAGATCTTCATCTTTTCCTCCCATAGTTTTATAAGTATGATAAAAAGGATATCCACGGAACTTCCAAGATCGATTAAAAATCCGTTGATTGCCCATGAATTCTCACTTCATCATCTTCATCATCACTAGGTTTTGGGTTAATCTCCAATTTTACCACTAATGGGTTATCGTGCATTTCTCCACCCTCAGGTACTTCTTCTGCGGTGAAGGAAATAGTCTTCTTTTGCCATTCTTTCAGTGGCGATGCCTTCGCAATGTTCATTATTTCTCTATCATCGGCATCTGGTAGGCCTCTAAGAGTGTATATATTTATGGCCTACGGTGATAACCGCAAGTGCACGGCGTCTATCGGAGACGCGGCAAGTACGGGTCGATCCATAGAGACGAGGGGTGCCTACAATGATCTATGGCTATGCTTAACTGACTTCAAATTAGTAACAAAGTAACAACAGATGGTAATACAGATATTTTTGTGCCAATACGGCTGATTTTTAACTGAAGTGAACCTAAACTAAGGTAAACAGTGAGATAAAGGGTGATACTAGGGCTGCAAATCCACCACTAACCTCTATTGTGCTTTCAACTAAGTTAAATGTCTTGTTCCTATAGTAGCTAAGGGCAGTGTGTCAATTCTGCCACTTAACTAAGGAGTTTCACCTTGTAAACCTTCAAATACCAGCTAAATTGCTAACCTAGAGTACTGGTTGTCTGATGAAGCACAACCAGTCAAGAGAGTTAGTATTATTAACAGAAACAAGAGCTGAAACACACTCAACTCAGTTTAAACCTAACTACAGTGCATCCATGGCGTTGGCATGCACTGTGAGAGAAAAGGGTTGAGGGGTTTAAATTTGAAGCTATCTAATAACATTAATTACTCAAGAACAATTTAACAGAGTTTAAACCCAAATTGGAATTAGGGTTTCATTGAAACCCTAGCACTTAAATTAAAACATAAAATTAACAAAGAACACAGAATTAAACCTAATTGACTGCACTAGCTAATCTAGGCGTGATTTCTATCAACCCCCTTCCCTGCTATTTATACATGCAAGAAATTCCCAAAACTACCAAACCCTAATTCAATTAAAAATAGAAATTAAAGAGTAAATAACTCAAACCCATGCTCTGAATTGTCGTTCTCCCCTGTCAATTCGGCTTCAACAGCTCCCTTGATTTATAGATGAGAAAAACCCTAGTCTTGTTTATCTTTAACATAGCTTCTAGGGTTATGAGAAGCTATTTTAGAGATAAACACAACTTGGGTGTGGCGGAAAAGGGGTGGTAGTTGGCTCTGGTGTCAGTGGTGGTGATGGTGACAGAAGAGGAGATGGTGGTGATGGTGCGGCTCTGCAAAGGCATGGGGGAGGAAGTGGAGCTCTGCAGAGGGGAAGAGAAGAAAGAGAAAGTGAGGAGAAGACTAGGGTTGCTCGATTAGGGTATAGGGTATGGAGATTTTGCTGTGAAGCAGGGACATCGAGAGTTGAAGTGCACGTAGGAGCGAGCGTAGGATCTTGCGGGAGAGATCTGAACGGTCGAGGGAGAACTGAGGCGATTTGGTGTTGAGCGCAGACATCAAGAGTTGATGCACGAGGCTGAGCGAGCGTAGGATGTGGCGAGTGAAGATCTTAACGGCTCAGGAATGATGGACTCGGATCCGGGTCATGGGTCGGAGATGGATAGCTTGGGCCCATGTCTTGTAGATGAGTTGCTACTTGTTGGGTTGCAACTGTTGCGCGCGCGGGCTTCGGCTTTCTGGTCCATAGACACTTGACTCCAATTCTTCGCTCTTTTGGCTCCTTAATTTCTCCGGACTTTATTTAGTACCTAAAAACACAAAATTAATTAATACAAATATTTATTCTTGAAAACAAAGAAAACACAGAATATGGGATAATATCTCGATTTCTAAGCGCAAAAGATGAGTAAAATGCCAATAAAAAGGTGTATAAATATGCACTATTTGGCACTCATCAAATACCCCAAACCTGAATTTTACTTGTCCTCAAGTGAAACGTAAAATAAGAAATCCTAACTATACCCCCGTCGCAGTCTCTCGAATGCATTTAGCGTATGCACTAAGCCTTTAAACCCCTAGGTGTCCCTAGTGGACGAGTTGTAGTCTCGTGAGGGTTTACCAGAGGTGTACCCACAAAACCTTCTCCAACTTCAGAGTGTAAAAGAGTCTCAAGCCTCCAAGAAGCTATGAGGACATAGAGTTTCTGCATGCTAGTAACAAAAAGTTAGAACTACCAAAGAACGCCTTCTCATCCTTAAGTGCTGAGCGAGAAGTAACCATACCATATGAAAGAATTCGGATTCGATTGTGATCATAAGTCTCAACTTTCTGCCTCACCATTAGGGTTTTATGATAATTGCACTCAAAAAGATCGCTTTTTTAGTCTCTCATGTGTGCGAAGCGTGAATAAAGAGAGAAATCCCGCACACGTTGTAGGTAAGAAGGATAACCTTCCGAAATAAAATCGGAGACTCCACATAGGTGTGGACAAAAAGAATCTTTTCTGATGATCTCTAAGAAAGGAAATCAACCATTAGCAAGGGGTGGGAGTACTCACTCACTTCTCACCCATCGGCAATTAATATCACTCTCTCATAAGAACCATAGAAACGTCTTCAATCTTCGGTCTTCGGTCTTCAAATGTTGATGACGAACTTCTAAACTTCACAAAACTTGACAATTTTTAACTTTTCTACTCAATTTCCTTGTTGTTTGGATTTTTCTTCTTGAACTCTCTTTACCATGGTGGTAGCAAAAATAAACTACAATATTTTTTTGATTTTTTGATTTTTTTTTTTTTTTTTTTTTTTTTTTTGATTTACAAAAAGTGAAATTAAAAATACAAATAACAAAACAACTAACTCCATGGACAAAGGACTTTATCACTCAATTTTTCCACAACTTGTATTGTCTTGATTTTATAAATTTTATTAATTCTCATCCTATTTTCTTTTTATTTGTTGCACATAAACCTTGGACTATCTCAACTTTTCTTTCAATATTCTGATTCTGCTCCGGTTGCTGACGATGATGTGTTTCTATGGGTCTTGCGATTGAGAGAGAGAGTGATGCTAACAGCAAATCGGTATTTAGAAGGAGTTTTCATCTTTAGACGTCACCCTCATGATTGACAAAAACTAGCACTCAAGAGATCAAAAGTAGTCTTTGAAATTGGTGCGAAGTTGGGTAGCTCACCATTCCTACCCGGAATTTACGTATGGTGACACACACTCTAATGACTTTTCTAGAAAGTTGCAAAAAATTGAAGGTTGGTGCCTCACTTGATGTAAAATGGGTAGTCTCCACTATGGGTGATCACAATTCTACTACCGAATATCTAAACAACACCTAATTCGCCCTCCGGTATGGTTAAATCCAACTTTAACGCTCTAATCAACTAAGAAACCCGATTGTGTTCTCCGGTACTTCCAATTTCTGTTATTTCGGTCAGATTCTCTATGTAATCATAGCTAGAAGCATGCTAGTGACTCTAAAATTTCTAAAAGTTGGAGGTTTTTATTTGCAAAAAGTTTTTGAATTTTTTATTTTTGATTTTTTTTTTTTTTTTTTTGATTTTTTTTTTTTTTTGAAAATAAAAGGGTTAAAAAGACTAAAAACTCTATATGCAAATGCAAATGCACCCCCAAACCTAAATCCAACATTGTCCTCAATGTGTCAACAGATAGGAAAAATTTAAACAGTCACATACCATGAGAACTATGTTGATAAGAGAAAAGGGAAGAGATTACCGGTATGTCGGCGGGAGCAAGGTTGAGCTTCATTAATAAAGGCAAAATCCGACATTCTCAGTGGTGATCATATCGGATTAGCACAAAAAATGCACAAGAAGACTCAACCGATTCAAGAAGGAAAAAATTAACAAGTCCTACTGGATTATATACAATGAAGATAATGTACAGAAACATTAACATTCTTACAAGTATAACAAAAAAAAAAAAAAATGGGCTTTGGTTTATGTGGGAATTTGGTTTATTGGGCTTTGGTTTTGTTGGGAGCTTTGGTTTATGTGGGAAGCCCAGGTTGTTGTGGGCTCAATTTGGTTTTGGTTTGTTTGGGATTTGTTGTTTGAAGTGGGTTTCATTTGGTTTTGTTGGGAACTTTGGTTTATGTGGGAAGCCCAAGTTGCTGTGGGCTCAATTTGGTTTTGATTGGGATTTGTTGTTTGAAACCCAGGTTTTGTGAAACTGCACAAAAAAGTATAGCCCCGAGGTGGATTGATTGTGAGCAGCCCAGATTAGGTTGAGTTGGGCTCGGTTTGGTGTAATCCCAAGTTAGATGAACATGTGCAACCCGGAAAAGGGGTATAGCCAGCGGACTATGGGCTCGGTTGGTTGCAGCCTGTGTTGAGTTCGGTGAGCGGCTTCAAGTGCTCACCCCAATATTTGGGCTTCAACTTATGCAGCCAGAACTGTGCGGTTGCAGCTAAAGGTTGGTTGAATATTTGGGCTTCAGATTTGGTTTTGTGTGCTTAGTTGTTTTGCAGCTTAGGTTGAGCCCAATGGGTGGGCTTAATTTTAGGCTGGCAAGTTAGCAGCCCAGTTGGCTTACAAAGCCTAGTTGCTCAATTTAGGGGAAACCTAGTGTATGTGAAATTTGGTTTATTGCACAGCCAAGTGCAACTTGTGCGGTTCAAACTTGTGCACAGATTGACACGGCTATTTGCAGCCCGGGTTCTCAAAAAATTTTCACAAGACAATGGTTGACTTATGTGCTCGGACAACACAAAGCTAAGCCTGATTCTCACTACTTGCTGCTTGGGGGCTGATGGTAGAGGAGTATAGACTGGGTGGGGTTAGCACTCAAGTATAACTTGGCTAGTTTGCCCAACACATGTCTAAGTGCACTCACAAGACAAAGAAAGTCACGAGTAAAAATAGCGCAGCCCAAGAACAATAACTCACAAAAGAAATGATACCCAATCGCTCAAAATTGAACACAACACAAGAATTTTATGCACAACATATGACAAGTTTGGTGCACAAAGAATGCCAGGTCTAGCACAAAGTTTATAGCACAAGGTATCAATAGCAGGGGCATGCGGGGTCTGGCACAACTTGGCTCACCAGGGCGAGATGGGTTATGCACAAAGCTATGCTCACAATTCAGCCTCGGGATTGCACCAATTTCGGATATTGCAAGTTTGAACAATGTTTAGCACAATGACTGGCTTATCATGCAAAGCAGGGTATGCAAAATGGGCTAATGGCTCATTGCTTGGCTCAACAGGGGTTATAGCACAGGCTATGTAAAGGCCAAGACTTCACAGCACAACTACAGCTCCACTCGCAGCTTCAGGGGCTGGAGTTTGGCTCAACAGGGTACACAGGAGATCATATGGCTCACAGGGCTTAGGGTATCAATAAGTCACAGTGCAAATGGCTCACTAAGGTTTACAGAGCATACAAGCTGAGTGAGCTTCAGGTGGCTCATGCAACTCAGGTGTATGCAACACCTAGCAGGGAAGCTAATTTCTCATGTGATAATGGCTCAAATGATTCAACAAGTCACATGATATTCAAGGTCTATTTCCGATTATGCACTGAGATATGGTTGACGGCCAAGCTTAGGATTGACAACACAAGACAAGTCATAGAGCATGCAAGGGATGTCAACAGGGTTGACAAGCGAGTCACGCACAACCAGGGATGGTGACCCAGCATGGTGGCTAGTGCATGATGCAAATTCTTGGCTAGATGGCACGTACAAATTCTTAAGCAAGGTTTAAATAGTTATGCTCAGGTGACAGCCTTACAAGGTCTGTTATCATCAACATTCAAACATTCAATGCTACACAAACTCACAAAGTACTGCATTTGGTAAGCTTACCTTATTCACATGTTAATACAAGGTTCAATTACAGCTAACCTCAAGTTCTCAGGCTCCTTGCCTTATCTTTCTTTGGTTGCTCAAAGAGCAGAAAGACAAAGAAGTGCAAGGCACAACGAGCTCGAGTACCTCACGAGTCGCAGGGCTTGCTCGTTGCATACCACATGCACTGTTAACTCAACGAAGAAGTTTCGGTTCAAGAAAGGTGCATGTTAAAGCAAAGAGATCGAACATTGGACCTGACAGGATTTGACAGCTGCTATACTAACACAAGGCTAGAGTTAACAATGCAAGGTGAACCGAGCTACAAGGTGAACCGAGCTACGGCTATAATGCAAATTAGAATGAAAATTACACCAAGTTACACTAAGTTACACTAAGTTAAACAAGAAAAGGAAGATTACGGATGTATGATGCTCTAACAGATGGAATGAAAGGTTGAAAAATTAACAACAATAGATGCAAGTAGATGCAAGTAACAAAAATAGATGCAAGTAATAAAGGATGCAAGTGATGGTTGAAATAACTAAGTTACACTAACACAGAGTTAAAGATAACAATGCAAGGCATATATACAGGGTTGAAAATCAGTAAAGCTTAGCCGAAAATCACAGGGCACACGCCAAGTCCCCGGCAGCGGCGCCAAAAACTTGGTAGGCCTCTAAGAGTGTATATATTTATGGCCTACGGTGACAACCGCAAGTGCACGGCGTCTATCGGAGACGCGGCAAGTACGGGTCGATCCACAGAGACGAGGGGTGCCTACAATGATCTATGGCTATGCTTAACTGACTTCAAATGAGTAACAAAGTAACAACAGATGGTAATACGATATTTTTGTGCCAATACGGCTGATTTTTAACTGAAGTGAACCTAAACTAAGGTAAACAGTGAGATAAAGGGTGATACTAGGGCTGCAAATCCACCACTAACCTCTATTGTGCTTTCAACTAAGTCAAATGTCTTGTTCCTATAGTAGCTAAGGGCAAAGTGTGTCAATTCGCCACTTAACTAAGGAGTTTCACCTTGTAAACCTTCAAATACCATCTAAATTGCTAACCTAGAGTACTGGTTGTCTGATGAAGCACAACCAGTCAAGAGAGTTAGTATTATTAACAGAAACAAGAGCTGAAACACACTCAACTCAGTTTAAACCTAACTACAGTGCATCCATGGCGTTGGCATGCACTGTGAGAGAAAAGGGTTGAGGGGTTTAAATTTGAAGCTATCTAATAACATTAATTACTCAAGAACAATTTAACAGAGTTTAAACCCAAATTGGAATTAGGGTTTCATTGAAACCCTAGCACTTAAATTAAAACATAAAATTAACAAAGAACACAGAATTAAACCTAATTGACTGCACTAGCTAATCCAGGCGTGATTTCTATCAACCCCCTTCCCTGCTATTTATACATGCAAGAAATTCCCAAAACTACCAAACCCTAATTCAATTAAAAATAGAAATTAAAGAGTAAATAACTCAAACCCATGCTCGAATTGTCGTTCTCCCACAATTCGGCTTCCCACCGACTCCCTTGATTGATAGATGAGAAAAACCTAGTCTTGTTTATCTTTAACATAGCTTCTAGGGTTATGAGAAGCTATTTTAGAGATAAACACAACTTGGGTGTGGCGGAAAAGGGGTGGTAGTTGGCTCTGGTGTCAGTGGTGGTGATGGTGACAGAAGAGGAGATGGTGGTGATGGTGCGGCTCTGCAAAGGCATGGGGGAGGAAGTGGAGCTCTGCAGAGGGGAAGAGAAGAAAGAGAAAGTGAGGAGAAGACTAGGGTTGCTCGATTAGGGTATAGGGTATGGAGATTTTGCTGTGAAGCAGGGACATCGAGAGTTGAAGCGCACGTAGGAGCGAGCGTAGGATCTTGCGGGAGAGATCTGAACGGTCGAGGGAGAACTGAGGCGATTTGGTGTTGAGCGCAGACATCAAGAGTTGATGCGCGAGGCCGAGCGAGCGTAGGATGTGGCGAGTGAAGATCTTAACGGCTCAGGAATGATGGACTCGGATCCGGGTCACGGGTCGGAGATGGATAGCTTGGGCCCATGTCTTGTAGATGAGTTGCTACTTGTTGGGTTGCAATCAAGTTAGCGCTTGTTTGCTTCGGATTTCGCTCCATAGACACTTGACTCCAATTCTTCGCTCTTTTGGCTCCTTAATTTCTCCGGACTTTATTTAGTACCTAAAAACACAAAATTAATTAATACAAATATTTATTCTTGAAAACAAAGAAAACACGAACGGGATAATATCTCGATTTCTAAGCGCAAAAGATGAGTAAAATGCCAATAAAAAGGTGTATAAATATGCACTATTTGGCACTCATCAGCATCTCTTGCGAAAACCCTGCTGAGAGTGTTATCGTGAAAGTCTTCAATCGTTTTATACGAATGTACAATAGAGTGACAAAACAGATTCTTTGCCTTTGATCCAACTTCTATTACAAATGTTTCTCCTCCTTTTGTTGTATTTACTCTGCGAATTTCTGGCGGTGGTGGTAATGGTTGAGACTGAGGTTGGTCTTTTAGAAAATGATTTAGTTTCCCTTGATCTATCATTCTGAGGATGATTCTTTTTATACTTCTGCAATCATTTGTTGAATGTCCATGAAAATGGTGATAAGAACAAAATTCATGACTTCTGTGGTTTGAGGTGGTTCAGTCCCCATGTTCCATGGTGTTGGTATATTTTCCATCAAGATTATAGCTTCCCATATTTTTTCCACACTAGCATTCAGAGGTGGCATCTTGATTTCTTCCCATATTACCTTGTGACTTCCCCTGTCCTCTATGATAGTTTTGTCTTTGACCTCCATAAAATTCTTGTGGTGATCAAGTCTTTGAATCTTATTATTCCCACCACGGTTATAGAAGTTTCTCTCCCTTTGAATTTTTTCTTGATCACGACTTCCCATAGCTACTAGCTTCGCCGACTATCACCCATTATCTTCTCTTGTTGTACTTGTGAAGTTCTCGCCACGTGCTTATCGGTTTGGGTAATAGGCTTGCATTCGTGCTTTGAACTTGCGTTCGCAATGGGTATGATTCCATGTCATTTTGTTTTTCCTCAAGAGCGATATACTCCTTTTGAAGCTCTCGCAACTCAGTCATTGTGATTGTATTCTTGATTCTGAAAACTTGAATATACAACAGATTGGTTGCGAACATTGCGTTAATGAATGATAAAATGAGGTATCTCTCATCCACCTGGCCAGCCATTTCATTACACATTGTCCTCCACCTCTTGGTTAGATGCTTCAAACTTTCGCCAATTCTTTGCTTTAGTCCAAATACATCTTCAATGCCAGGTCGCGAAGAATTGTTACTTATATACGCCCCCAATAATGTATCCTGCAAATGGTTGAAAGATGTTATAATATTCTTTGAAAACCTTCAAACCATTTTAAGGCCTCTCCTGTTAAACTTGATGCAAAATATTTGCACAACACAGCATCATGGTTTTCACATTGTAGCATACATATCACATAAGCTTTGATGTGTTGTACTGCACAAGTTGTTCCGTCAAAAATGCTGGTTAACGCAGGTAAGTTACACTTTGGTGGTATTCCTCCTAATTGTACTTCTTGTGTGAATGGAGTTTTCAGCAGACTTCCTCTATGGCTTCGTCCGATTGTCTCCTACCTCCTTCCCTTTTATCATTTAACATTCCTCTCATTTCCGCTAGCTCTCTCAAAATTTGTTTATTTACACCAGAATTTGGATCCATTGGTCTTTTTAACTCCGCTTTTCTTCTTCTGCGTTCATATCTGTTTTGATTTTCTTGTTCATCATTTTCTTCTCATCTTTCTCTGCGATCTTCTCTTTCATTTTTCATGAATTCGCACATGATTATATTTCTCATTTTCTCTTCTTTGTCGCCTTTCATCTCTCCTTTGTACTCTATCATATTTTTCATTGATATTACCATTATTGCGATTTTGTTCACGCCTTCTTTCTCGATTATCATGATTGTTCTGGAAAAAATGCCTCTTGGAGCTCTTGTTCTTCCACTTCCGCTCTCAGTCTTTCCCTTTCGCAAGCTAGACGTGCTTGTTCAGTGTAATGTCTTTCGATTTCATCTTCAATTATTTGTCGATTTCTTTGAACTTCTCTCCCATGTAATATTCTCCTTCCTTCTTCCTGATTTTCTTCACCATCTTGATTATTTCGCTCCTGACGTTGCCTATTTCCCTGATTTCTGTTGTTTTGTCCATTTTGAAGAATTTCACCATGTTGAATATAACGATCTTCCATTATTTCTCTTCTTTCACGACGTTCTTCGTCTGGATTTTGTACTTCCTCTCGAGTATCTTCATTAGCATTTTCTACAGGCAAATTTCGTCTTATTTATCCTCTAACTGATCTTGAACTTGATCTTGTAGTGCTTCTTGACTTTCTACTTTGTAATCTCATGTTTTCCATCCTCAATTCATGATTTTTCCTTGTTAGATTTGCACGTTCTTCTGCTTCTAATCACCTTTCTTCGTGTATTCTTTGCCTCAATGCCTCTAACGCTTCAATCTCTTCGTTTTCATGAATTATTCCTCCAATTACTTCTTGGTCTCTCTCCTCTCACCCATTGCTTCTTAATTGCTGCTCTTCTTACATTTCATCTACAGAATCTGATCGCCAAGTATGTACACTCACTCTGTCATAATCCACAGTTCTATTTTGTATTGGTGTACGTTGAATTGGTGGTTGAACTTTATTTTCTCCATTATTTCTTGTGTTCACTCTTAAAGATTCCTCTATTTCATCTCTCCCTTTTCCAGCAAGCTTCATACTCCTTCTAATAGTTGTTGGTTGTTTTGATGTATTTCTTCTTCTAGCCATTTTTCAACCTTAATGAGTTGTTGAAAATTATATGAAATTCTTTGCCTATTACTTCAAATTCTTTCAAATCACAATATCAATCTTCAATCCCTGTTTCTAGCGCCATTATGTAGTTGCAGGAAATCCCACAATACATCCCTCACAAGAATTCATAATAATCAACACATCTTTTAAGATCAACAATCACACTTTTTAATAATTGAATTTAATAATTTTACAAGAAGGAAATGAAATCAAGAATACAACTATTGTTCTAGACTTTCTCTCTCCTCACAACTTTCTCTCCACTCTAAAAAGATCTCCCCTCCACCTTAAACCTGTTCGGCTCTTTATATAGGATATTACATAGTGGGTGACAGCTAAGCTGTCCTTTATTTTCGGATCTTCGCAAGTATACAAGTGTTAGATTTCGCAACACTCCTAAATCTCGCTAGGTCTCCACATCTTTCTCGTGTTTTGGCTGTCGTCATCTGTCGCATCATTTCTATAACCAATCTGCGATGTCTTCGCAATGTGTTGTATAATGGTTTCGCAATGGTATTGATGTTGCGATATTCTGATCCTACACTTACAATCCGGGATGGAGAGATCACCCAAATTTTAGCTATGAGAACAAGTAAGGAGCGGTTCAACAACCTAATTTCAACCATTCGAGTGGATTTCACCCTCAACAACAATAATTCCAGCCGCGACAACAATTTTATCAACAACAACAACAACAACCTCAAAATCAGGGGTCAAGTATGGAAGAGTTGCTGAAATATTTTATGCAAAGAATGGAGAGTACGGTTAAGGAGTTGCAAACCAAAGTTAGTTCTATGGCTATTGAGTTGAACCAGTTGAAGGCACAAAATGGTGGGAAACTCCCTTCTCAACCTATCAACCCAAAAGAGGGTGTCAATGCAATTACGTTGAGAAGTGTTACACAACTTGTGCAACCCGAAGTTACTGATTCGGGCAAAGAGGAAGCTCCAAAGGAACCTGTTTTGGAGGAGAATAATGAGGATTCTCCACAAACTTTTGAGGTACCTATTTATAACTCTAAAACTCCAGTTTCTACTTATGTTCCTCCTTTACCTTTCCCTCGCAGATTTGCAAATTCCAAGAAGGCGGAACTAGAAAAGGAGATTTTAGACATTCTTAAGAAGATCCATGTGAACATACCACTCATAGATGCTATCAAGAAAGTTCCAAAGTATGCAAAGGTGTTGAAGGACTTGTGTACCAATAAAAAAGGCTCAAAGGTAATGAAGTGCTAAGTGTAGGGGAGAATGCTTCGGCAGTCTTACAACTCAAAATCCCACTAAAATACAAGGATCCCGGTAGCTTTGACATTCCAGTCACAATTGGTAACACCACATTTAACAAAGCTATGTTGGACTTAGGTGCATACGTTAATGTTATGCCCGCATCCATGTATAATTCACTCGATCTTGGTCCTCTTAAAAAGGCTGGAATTGTGTTGCAATTAGCCGATCGTTCTAATGACTACCCAATGGGTGTTGTTGAGGATGTTCTTGTGCAGGTTAATCAATTAGTATTTCCATCTGACTTTTGCATGTTAGTGATGGATGAAGGTTCACCGGACTCGTATCTTCCATTGCTACTTGGGTGTCCCTTCATGAAAACGGCGAAACCATTATTGATGTTGATAAGGGAACGCTGACTATGGAATTCGATAGAGAGATAATACGTTTCAATATTTTCGAGACGATGAGATATCCTAGTGATGTCCACTCTTGTTTCTCCATTGATGTGATGGACACATTGGCGCAAAAAATATTTGAGTTGAATGGTGTTGATACTTTGGAAACCGTGCTCACTACAGCCATTGATGATGGTTTGGAGTTTAGTGATAAGATTAAAGAAACCATTGGTTCTCTTGACTCATTACCGGAAAAATCTGCACTTAAAAATATTTCATATGCTTCTTTACCTTGCGGTGATGAAAAACTTGTGCCTTCTATTGTTAAATCTCCAAAGTTGGAATTGAAACCTCTTCCAAGTCACTTAAAGTACTTGTACTTGGGTGACAAGGAAGACTTACCCGTGATTGTTTCTAATGAGCTTAGTGAATTACAGGAGCAAAAAATTCTAAGGGTGCTAAGGACGTACAAGACGGCCATATGATGGACAATTGCCGATATCAAGGGTATAAGCCCTGCCGTTTGTATGCACAAGATCCGTTTAGAAGATGATACAAAGCATACAAGGGAAGCGCAACGTCGTTTGAACCCTACCATCATGAAAGTTGTGAAAAAGGAGATACTCAAGCTTTTGGACGTGGGTGTTATATACCCCATATCCGATAGCAAGTGGGTAAGCCCAGTACAAGTAGTACCAAAGAAATCAGGTGTAACGGTGGTGGAAAATGATAAGAACGAACTTGTCCCAACTCATGTGCAAACCGATTGGAGGGTTTGTATTGATTATAGAAAATTGAATGCTACTACTAGAAAAGATCACTTTCCTTCACCATTTATTGATCAAATGCTTGAACGTTTAGCTGGACACTCTTATTATTGCTTCCTTGATGGCTATTCAGGTTACAATCAGATTGTGATAGCGCCGGAGGATCAAGAGAAAACCACTTTCTCTTGTCCATTCGGTACTTTTGTTTATAGAAGGATGACTTTTGGCTTGTGCAATGATCCAGCTACTTTTCAAAGGTGTATGGTAAGTATCTTTTCAGAATATGTTGAAAACATTATCGAAGTGTCCATGGACAATTTTAGTGTCTTCGGTGATTCATTTGACCTTTGCTTGAACAACTTGTCTCTAATCCTTGAACGATGTGTTGAAACAAACCTTGTGCTGAATTGGGAGAAGTGCCATTTCATGGTAACTCATGGCATAGTTTTATGCCATATAATATCTTCTAAAGGCTTGGAAGTTGATAAATCTAAGATATATACGCTCTTTTCTTAGTCATGCAGGTTTTTATCGTAGATTCATCAAGGATTTTTCCAAGATAGCATCACCACTTTGTAACTTATTACAAAAAGATGTAGTTTTTAACTTTGATGAAAAGTGTGTGGCGACATTCAATCGTTTGAAAGAACTTTTGATTTCATCCCCTATCATTAAACCACCGGATTGGAGCAAGCCTTTTGAGCTTATGTGTGATGCAAGTGACTATGCGGTTGGTGCGGTGCTTGGGAAGCGTATGGGGAAGATACCTCATGCCATTTATTATGCTTCTAGAATGTTAAATGAGGCCCAACAAAACTACACAACCACTGAAAAAGAGTTGTTAGCCATGTTTTTGCTTTAGAAAAGTTTCACTCTTATCTAATTGGTATAAAAGTTGTTGTCTTTTCTGATCATGCAGCGCTTAGGTACTTGCTTACGAAGAAAGAGGCAAAACTGAGGCTTATACGATGGATTTTACTCTTGCAAGAATTTGATATAGAGATCAAAGACAAGAAAGGAGTTGAGAACACCGTTGCGGATCACTTAAGCCGTCTTCTTTGTGGACAAGGAGACTATCCCATTGCGTTAAAGTTTCCCGAATGAGCAACTATTCTCAATTGCCTTTGGAGAACCATGGTACGCTGATATTGTTAATTACTTAGTTTCTAAACAAATCCCAAAGAACTTGTCTCGTGCTGAGAGGGACAAACTTAAGAAGTTAGGAAATCAATACATATGGAATGATCCGTACCTATGGAAACATTGTAGTGACCAAGTAATACGAAGGTGTGTTCCGGAATTTGAATTTAATTCTATCTTGTCTTTTTGCCACTCATATGTTTGTGGAGGACACTTTGGGAGCAAGAGAACCACTCTCAAGGTACTAGAATGTGGTTTCTATTGGCCAACTTTCTTTAAGGATGCACATGCATTTTGTACCACATGTGATAGGTGCCAAAGAACAGGCAATCTAGGTGCTCGAAACCAAATGCCACAAACTATTATTCAATTTGTTGAGGTTTTTGATGTATGGGGAATTGATTTTATGGGCCCTTTTGTCAATTCTAGTGGGAATTATTACATCTTGATTGCTGTGGATTATGTCTCGAAATGGGTGAAAGCTAAGGCCACCCCAACTAATGATTCTAAAGTTGTTTCAGATTTTGTGCAAGCTAATATATTTGCAAGGTTTGGCATTCCAAGAGATATAATTAGCGATGGAGGTTCACACTTCCAAAACAGGTTCTTGCAAAGCTTGTTAAGGAAGTACAATGTGTCGCATAGGATTGCAACACCTTACCATCCACAAACAAATGGACAAGCCAAGGTTTCCAACCGAGAGGTGAAATCCATTCTTGAGAAGACGGTCAATCCAACAAGGAAAGATTGGAGTATGCGACTCAGTGATGCTTTGTGGGCTTATAGAACCGCATACAAAACACCTATTGGGATGTCTCCCTTTAGGCTTGTTTACGGTAAACCTTGTCACTTACCCGTTGAAATTGATCATAAGGCGTTTTGGTCTATTAAGCAATGCAATATGGAGTTGGATTGTGCTTTGGAAGGCAAAGGAAGTTGCAACTTCAAGAGCTAGAGGAGATCCGTAATGATGCATTTGAAAGCTCACAGATTTACAAGGAAAAGACGAAAGCATTTCATGATAGTATGATCACAAAGAAACAATTTTGCATTGGGCGGAAAGTGCTTTTGTTTAATTCTCACTTGCAATTATTTCTGGTAAATTAAGGTCACGTTGGATTGGACCTTTTATTGTGACTAATGTGTTTTCTCATGGTGTAGTGGAAATTCGTAGTTTAGCTACAGGAAATGAACTTACAAGAAAATGGGAACCTGTTGAAACCATATTATGAGAACTTCTCTTCGGATGTCGTGGAAGGAGTTAACCTTGTGGAAGTGCTCCCTCTGGAGGAGTCGTAGAAAGCAATGAGATAGTCGGGCTGACGACTTTAAACCAAGCGCTAAATGGGAGGCAACACATAGGATGAGTATTTCTTGTCTTGATTTTATTTTTTTTCTTGTCTTGTTTTTACTTTTTCTGATTTCTTGTCACATATCATTATTTTATTTCCCACCTTGACTTTCTTTGAAAGATTCAATTTACATTGAGGACAATGTAAAGTTTAAATGTGGGGGAGTGGTTAAGCATTTGCATTGTAAATTTTTCATAAATTTTCAACTTTTGTGTAAATTAGTGAATAAAAAAAAAGCTCCAACTTGTAGTTAGTTTAGAGTCACATAGTATACATGTCGCTAAGATCATATCGAGATTCTCATAAGAGTGGCTGAACTTAGAGACGACAGAGAACATGATCGGGTTTCTTACTTGTATGAGAGTTAAAGTTGGATTTAACCATGCCAGTGGCAAATAAGGTGCAGAATGAATTCCGTATTAGAGTTGTGGTCCCTTATAGTGGAGACTACCCATGTTACATCATGTAAGGCATCGACCTTCAAAAATTTGTGCTTTTAGAGTGTGTGTCACCGTATGTTAATTCCGGGTAGAATGGTGAGCTACCCAACCTCCCACCAATAGAAGCACTATTTTGATCTCTTGAGTGCTATGTAGGATCATAATATCGTAACAGACAGGGCTCGCGGGATTAATCAACGACGATGTCGCGAGGGAGTCGCAGGAAGCTAAAATAAACGACGCAATGAATAACGATGGCAAAACATAAAAAGACGTGAGACCTGGCGAGGGATAAGAAGTGTCGCGAGAGCGAATGTTTGTGCATCTGCGACACTTCGCGGGACATTCCCGAAAATAAAGGGTAGCTTAGCTGTCATCCACTATGTATCACCCTATATAAAGGGTTGAGTGAGTCTGTGAAAGGGGGATCTTTTTGGGAATTGTTGGGCAAGTCATTAGGAGAGAGAAAGTTTAAGAGTGTTTTACTGGCTAAGTGTAATTCTACTTTTCCTGTGTAGACAATTCATGAAATTAATCAATAAACATTCTCAATTATACAACTTTCAATGAACTAATTAAGCAAAATCGAGTAAGGGTGTAGTGTGGGAAAACCCGCAACTACATATGCGCTAGAAATGGAGGAGGAGCAGAATTGACGCAGCAATCGAAAGGAATTTGGATTAATAGAGAAAAGATTTGGAGTGATACTCAAGAATTCAAAGAAAAAGAAAAATGGCTAGAAGAAGAAATGTACAAAGGCAACCAACGATTGTAAGAAGAAGTGGGAGACTTATTGGAGAAAGGAGGAATGAAACAGAGAATCGTCAAGGATGAATATGAGAAATGATGGAGAAGATCAAAATCAACCACGATTTCCCCGAGAGCAAATGCGGCTGTGGATTATGATAGAGTAAGTGTGCATACTTGGAGATCCGATTCGAAGATGAGAGAGAAGAGGAGCAAGAAATGGTGAGCAATGGACAAGGGGAGCAAGGGACGAATGGAGAAACCAATCCAGGAAACGAAGAAATCACAGCATTAGAAAGATTGAGACAAACAATACACGAAGAGAGACGGCTAGAGGCAGAAGAACGAGCAAACTTGACAAGACAGAATCATGAGTTGAGGATGGAAAATATGAGATTGCAAAATAGAAGATCAAGAAGTAGTGCGAGATCAAGCTCGAGATCGATTAGGGAAGAAAGAGGGAGAGTTCTACCAACAGAAAGTACCGAGGAAGGAAACCAACAGAACACAAAATCCAAGCATAGAGCATGGCGAGAGAAGAGGAGAAATGGAAGATCGTTATATTCCTCGGCCCAAAATTTTCAAAACGAGCGGAATAGGGAAAATCAAGGAAACATGCAACTCCAAGGGCCGAATGACCCAGCCGCTTGAGGAAGAATAATCTTGCAGGGAGAGAAGAATTGAGAAGAAACCGAGAGATCGAGGATGATATTGAGAGACACTACATTGAACAAGCGCGACTAGCTCGCGAGAGAGAAAGGATAAGAGCGAAATGGAAAATCAAGAGATGGAGGAAGCAATCCCCGTGAATAACCATGACAACCGCGAAAGAAGAAGGGAACAAAATCGTACCAATAGAAATATCAACGAAGAATATGAGAGGGTGCAGATGATGAGAGCTGAGAGGCAGCCAAGAAGAGAGAACAACCGATATAATGGCGTGCGAATTGACGAAAGAGACGAGGAAGAGCATCGCGGGGAAAGAAGAGGAGAAAATAACGAGCAAGAAGATCAAAATAGGCGGGAGCGAAGAAGGAGAGAAGCGAGCTAAAAAGACCAAGAGAAACAAACTCGAGGCAAATGAACAAATCTTAAGAGAACTGGCCGAGATGAGAGGATTATCAATAATAGAAGGGAAGGAGGAAGGAGACAATCGGACGAAGCCATCGCGAAGGCTGCGAAGAATCCTTTCACGCTAGAAGTACAAATGGGAGGAATACCTCCTAAGTGTAATCTACCCGCATTAACCAACATCTTTGATGGAACAACCAAATGCGATACAACATATCAAGGCTTATATGAGATGCATGTTGCAATGGGAGAATCATGACGCTATACTATGCAAATATTTTGCGTCAAGCCTAATAGGAGAAGCACTAAAATGGTTTGAAGGACTGCCAAGAAATACAATCACATCATTCAACCATTTACAAGCCACATTCCTAGGAGCATACATAAGTAACAACTCTTCGCGACCAGGTATTGAAGATGTATTCGGGTTGAAACAAAGAGTTGGCGAGAGTTTAAGGCGCTTGACAATAAGATGGAGGACCATGTGTAGCGAAATGGCGGGGACGTGTTGAGGAAAGATACCTCATCCTATCATTTGTGAATGCTCTCTTCGCGACCAATTTGTTATATATTCAAATTTTTAGAATCAAAAATACAATCACGATGGCGAATCTGCAGAATTACAGGAAGAATATATTGCCTTAGAAGAAAGACGAATGAAATGAATTCTTATCCGATCGCGAACACAAGCTCTAACGCTGCGAATGCAAGCTTGCTGCCTCAATTCATAAACACAAAAGTAGCACTTCGCAAGGACAGCGAGCAAGGAAAGCCGATGAGGGACAACGAGAAGATAGTAGCCATGGGAAGCCACGATCAAGAAGAGTTTGAGCGAGAAAGGAACTATTACAACCGTAACAGCAATAATAAGATTCAGAGGCTGGATCATGTGCAAGAAACTTATGGTGGACGAAGGAAAAATAACCGTGGAGGGCAGAGAAACCACGTAACGTATGGGAACAGTTAAGATGCCTCCACTGAATGCTAGTGTGGAAAAGATCTGGGAAGCTATACTTGTGATGGAAAATGTACCAAAGACCTTGGAACGTGGGAATGGAACCACCGCCAGGCGATAGAAGTCATGAGTTTTGTTCTTACCATCGCTTCCATGGGCATCACACAAACGATTGTAGAAACATAAAGAGAATTATTCTCAGGATGATTGATCAGGGGAAGCTGAACCACTTTCTAAAGGGGGAAGAAACGGGCCGGACATTACCACCACCACCAGAGATGCATAGAACGATGTCGGCGAAGGGAAAGGAATCATTTGTGATAGAAATTGGGACAAAGGCTAAGAATTTGAATTGCAACTCTATCGTCCACTCCTATCGCACCATTGAAGATTTTCATGACAATGTGCTCGGTAGAGTCTTTGCGAGAGATGCTAATGATAAAGAAATAATGAGTCCGGCGAGAACGACGCAGCTAGAGAAGTGGCGGTTGAAAGACTATTTCTTTCTCTGCCAGATGAAGTACCAAAAGGAAGAGAAACACATGATAGCCCGTTGGTTGTGAAACTAGAGATTAACCCAAAACCAAATTGATGGAGAAGATGATGAGGCGAGGCTTGTGCTGGGCGATCAACCGAATCTTAATCGATACTGGAAGTTCGGTGAATATTCTTTTTTACCATACTTATAAGACGATGGGAGGAAAGGATGAGGATTTGATCCCCTCAACATACAAGATATATGGCTTTAATGGCACGCAAACAAACCAAAGGGAGAGGTTCACATGAGAATACCTCTACAAGGGTTATCAACCCAAATTTTATTCTCGTGTGGTTGACGTGGAATCCCCGTATAATGCACTCGATTGGGAGGCCATGGCTTCATGAAATCTTGGGGATCGCATCGACGTACCACCAATGTATAAAATTTCCACATCCGAACGATATTGGTATCATCCAGGAGATTGGAAGGAGTCGCAACAATGTCATGAGGTCGATATAGAAAGCTACGAAGAAAGAAATGCCAAAAGAAAGGGTTGGAAGCAACATGTGAGAAATGAACAGAGAAAAGAAAAACTAATGGTAGATGCTATAGAAGTAAGGACTGAACATATCCCGCGAGGAGAATGCCAGGAGAAAGACAAATGTTATGACAACAAAGAAGCAAAAGATATGAGGAACAAAAGGCATAAGAAGTGAGCAATCAATAAAAGCAGGAGGCAAAGTAGCAAAATGGAGTAATGATGTGCGAGAATCTCGCAACCAAGAGTAAAATGAGAATTCGATTAAGAAAGAAAAGTGAAATACAACAAGTGAAACAAAACTATGCGAATACTTCGCAAACAAATATCAACAAATAATGAAATATGAATGATTGAATGATCTAACAAAAACAAATGCGCAAAAGAATGGGACGAACCTTTATGGCGTACACCCTAGTTCGCGAATAACATTTCGTAAGAGGCAAATGTAAGACCTAAAGTGCGTCATATAAGGGGTATCTCTCGCCATGGTTCGGGGGAAGGTTACACCGCTCTGAAGCTTCGAACCATGAAAATTTGGGGCCCATGAAAGCCTATCCGGGAGAGATACCTTGGATTCCCAACTATATATGTAGGTTATACCCTGGTTGGGCGACCGAGGGTCTCTTCCAAGGAGTCGAGTGTATGCACAAGGCGCCGAGGTACACGGTTGAGCCGAGTGCCTTGGGATGGATGAACCTACCCCGGCCATTCTTGGCAAGTCTTGGCATGCGTTGCACTCGCCCGAAGAAAACTCCACTTAGGGTGCGATCTCGTAACCATAAACCATATAGGTATAAGGGATAAGAGGCTCATAAAACAACTTGGTTGTTGTTAAGACCGGATGGGAGGAGCTAGTCTTGTATGGCCGATGTTTCGCCTCCTTGAAGGGGCAACCGGGAGATGATAAGGGCGACGCTCTCCATTAGGGGGTGTCAAAACAGACGCAAATGTCATAAGGCTATGTTTTCGCAAGAGAACGTAGGCTCGTCATATTTGTGCAATGATCCCGCAGAGGCAATAATACTAACGCGAGGGTAAGGCGAGATCAATGGGTCTTTACACGAAAGTGTACGGACGTCTGCGCGATTTCGTCGCACGACGGCAATGTCATGGGGCTTTATGTTCGCGAGGATATCTAGGCCTGTCATATTGTCGCAACTAAAACATCCTATGAGAGGCAAAAATACTTGGAAAATGATAAGACAAGATCAATGGGTCTTTACATGCAAGTGTAAGGACGTCCTGCGATTTTGTCGCCGTAAAGAGTGGCGAGGGGAGGACCTCTAATTAGGGAGGTCTAACTCTAAGACCACACAAAAATGATAAGGCAGGGTCAATGAGCCATCACATGAAAATGTAAAGGCGGTCTGCGACCTTGTCGCAACAAAAAGAGATAGAATTCTCAATTCATGAAAATACCCGCGACTCCATCGCGATGATCCATTTCAATCAACAATAAGATTATTATCAAATACAAGAAGATAACCAAAATCTTCCATCTGAAGATAAATAACAGAGGCAAGTATGGGAATGGAAAAGATGGAACATTGTTATTCATCTTCTGACGAAAGAGTTATACATCAATAACGTTAGCCAATTATATTACAAGGAAGAACTACCAAAAAAGGGGGAGTGAAGAAGAAAACAAAAATCCAAGAAGCTCACTATAACAAAGATACAGCAATATACAGATATTACACGCAGCAAAAGAAAACAAAAAGAGTTATATCTTTGGTGATTCTTCTTCTTCATCTGATTCCTCAGTTTTATTATTCTCATCGCCAAAATTTTCTTCTTCGCCGACTTCACTATCGAAACATCGAGACAGGTAGATTCTCGGGAACCTTTTCAAGAAGCCGAGGATATGTATGCAGAGGGATGTTCTCCGTGCTTACAAACATACTCCATGGCTCCATTGCGAAAACGAACAAAGATCATTATTAAAGTTCTCCACTGTTGTTTCAAATTGTTTCTTCAACTTGGAATACTTGTTATTACGAAGGAGAGACTCTTGGCGAGTTGTTGTTTTTCGTTTCGAGTTCTTCAATTCTCACATTTGGAAAATTCTGGCAGAAATTCCTTTTCGATTCAAGTTCTCTAATTCTAACTTGAAGCCTCTTCTCGGTTCTGCAAATAAGAAACAACAAGTTAATAATTTACGAGCAATACCACGAAGTAAGAAACGATGAGGTATAATAAGTAACCTTCTCTATCGGATATCATATCTTTAATCAAGGAAGTATGCTCGGCATGAAGACTAACATCAACACCTAGGTTATTCCCCTGGCATTATCTAAAACTTTCGCAGCCCAGTGAATTCATCATCACTATTAATAACAAGAAGAGAACGAACTTGTTCTTCTCATTTTTAAGCATAGTATTTTGATGAAGGAGTTCATCTCGTTCAATTTGCACACCAAGAAGAGATTTGTGGAATTAACGCTAATGCCTCGTGCACCTCTGTTAGTAATGCGATCGTTCTCATCTATGAGGTCACTAATTTTCTTCCTTAAAGTCTTGATTTTCTTCTCGGAATCAAGGTACATTCGTTTAAAGCGGTTAGTTAAATTTAAATTAGATCCGTGTTCGATCTTTAAAAGTCGATGTTTGGACCGAAGATCCTTTAATGAAAGGAGGTTAGTTTTATCCGAGGAACTACTCGTAGATAGATTGAGGTGTGCGAGAAGAAGGTCATTATCCATGGGTTCAGGAAACGTATGGAGAAGAATAGCCTCATCGGAGAGATTATATACATCTGCGAAGGTAATAAATTAGGTAGTAGTATGCGACCGATAAGATAGAAATAATAAAAGGAAGTGAAATCTTATACCATAAAGTTGCTTGATTAGCGTTCGAAGAGAGACACCCTATCCCTTTGGGAGTCAAGCTCGGTGTTTAATTTTTGAATTCTCTCGTCTTTATCGCGAGATGACGCAGCCTTCCGCCTCTAATTCTCGAATCTTCTTACTCAACCGCGAGTTCTTCTTTTCAAGATTGTTGCGTCTTCTCTCGAGATCCGAGGCAACTACAAAAGAAGTTCTTCCAACCTATGAAAGAAAAAAACGAAAAAGCACAAGTACATATATATTTAAAAATTTAAAATTAACGGGGAAATGAGACGGCATACATACCAAAGACCCAAGGGCGTTCAAGAAGTCGGGAGACACGATTCTAGAGGCTCCATTGAAAGAATCATTGCCTTCTAATAAAGTAGCGTTACACACGTTTGCGAGAGTACCGCAAAGGGAAGCTAGGAGCATCTCCCATTCCTTGGAAAGAGTCCGAGAAGATGCTAGATAATCGATCCATAGGAGAGCCGCCAACGGAATCTCCTTAGCAAGAGAGATTCGAATCATGGTTATCCTCATCAAAAGATTCGGAGCATGAGTTAAGACGAGAAGAAGATTGAACCTTTCGCTTCTTAGTTAATGGAGCAGAAGATTTACCCTTGCGAACGATAGTTTTGCCTTTACCTTTAGTCTTCGCGGCTAAAGCTTCTTCAACTCCAACCTTCGCATACGGTTAAAGATAAGAAACAGAGGCAACAATATTGTTTCAAATAACAAAGGAAGTGTTTCTTACTTCACTCGTAAGCGATCGAAGTATGGTCAGAGTACTCTCCAATGGATTATCCTTGTACTTTCTTCTCAATTTGGCGATCTGAAAAATTATACAAACTCAACATATATAAAAAGAAAGTTGCAGAGCAAGATTTAAAATGGGAAACATACCTCATTTGCTTTATCGGGCCATTTGAATTCCCAAGGATGATACCTGCGAGATTCGCAGGGAAGAACATGTGGGCCCGCGATATAAGGACCATTTAAAAACAAGGGTACAACCCACCATTTCTCATCTTTGGAGTGGCGAGGTAGTATTATTGCCCGGGTGCCAATCAATATCCTCATGAGCAATTTATCCTCGAGAGACATTATCCTTCTTTTTCGGGCGAATGCCCCAAAGACTTCGCATTAACCATCTTTATCACCAATAGTTTTCAAAAAGTTCTCTACGGTGTACTTCTCAAAGATTTATTTCCAAGTCTTTGAAATCGGGGTGTCTAACAAGAGAGGGTATAAAGATCCTTTGCCAAACTCCACGATTCGCGAATTCAAGCATTAGGCGAATGCAATCGCCACTCAATTGATAAACGGCCGAGAGAATTTTTCATGGGCCAAGATTTCATAAAATAGAGGCAACTCGGATCGTATAAGGAATGGGAAGTCCTGCGAGAAGCTGACCTAGCGAGACTATAATCCTTTGATCATCACATTGATGATCGAAAATAATTTTGCGAAAGAATGGATGAAGATTCTTGATCGAATGGTTGATAGAGTAAAACCCTTCTCGAGTAACTTCGTTGAACTTCTTCAAAAGAAGCTTTGTATGCACGATTGATGAAAGCCATTTATCAGTATGGGAATGGATGGAAGATTGGGGATTAAGAACAGCGCTAGAAAGGACGAAGAAAAGATTTGCGAAGAGCGGAGCGCAAATTGCGGAAGAAGAGAGTCAAAGAAAAATTGCAGAGAGAAACTAAAGGATGAAAAGAATAGAAAAAGAAAACTATATATAGGGAAAAAGACCCTCGAGAAAAACGAGGTCATTTAATGCGCGAAGAGACATGAACGGTCAAGAATAAGCGGTTGAAAGAGACGTGTCAAGAAAAGACATTAATAAATCAAAATCCGTGTAAAAGTACAAAACTGAAACAAATAAAAATAAGCAGTCGCGGTAAATCAAAAGAATCACTTTCGTGATACTCCTCCCTTCGCAGAGGAAATATGAGGAGAGATAGGAGACGATACTTCGTATATAGAAGCTTTGGAACTTCGCAAAAGAATAGAGGCAAGTACGTACTTTTCAAGTACAGTATTCTTCCGCTCGTTCCCTCATCAGCAAAGACCAAAGGTTACTACAACAACAGATTTTTCCTCAAAGATTGCTCTTCAAGCAATATTCAAGGAAAAAGAGGCAAGATGTAGGATCATAATATCGTAACAGACAGGGCTCGCGGGATTAATCAACGACGATGTCGCGAGGAGTCGCAGGAAGCTAAAATAAACGACGCAATGAATAACGACGAGGCAAAACATAAAAAAGACGTGAGACCTGGCGAGGATAAGAAGTGTCGCGAGAGCGAATGTTTGTGCATCTGCGACACTTCGCGGGACATTCCCGAAAATAAAGGGTAGCTTAGTCATCATCCACTATGTATCACCCTATATAAAGGGTTGAGTGAGTCTCGTGAAAGGGGGATCTTTTGGGAATTGTTGGGCAAGTCATTAGGAGAGAGAAAGTTTAAGAGTGTTTATTGGCTAAGTGTAATTCTACTTTTCCTGTGTAGACAATTCATGAAATTAATCAATAAACATTCTCAATTATACAACTTTCAATGAACTAATTAAGCAAAATCGAGTAAGGGGTGTAGTGTGGGAAAACCTGCAACTACATGCTATTTTGTCAATCATGATGGTGACATCGAATTGCTAACTTACATACCACTTGTAATCTTGTTCGCAGTTAGCACCATCCACTTTATCTCTCTCTACACCAATAGGTCCATAGAAACACCATCATCATCAACAAGAGGAGCATCACAAATTCGAAGGAAAGTTGAATACGTTCAAGGTTTACGAGCAACAGTACAGAAATGAGCAGATTTAAGATTCAAGTAAAGCAACAAGATAAGGAGCAAAATTTTTACAAGTTGAAGACTTTATGTACAAGAGCGAAGATTATCAAGGATGAGAGTTCGAGAAGTTTATGATATCAAGACATACAAGTTGTGAAGAATCAAGCGGTAAAGTACTTACACCATGGCCTTTGTACTTGTATTTTTATTTTATCTTTATTTGTATTTCATTTTCTCTTTATTTTTTAAAAAAAAAAATGAAAAAAAAAATTGAAGAAAAAAAAAGACAAGAGAAAATTTCTTTAGGTTCATTACTAGTTTTATTTTTTTGTGTCGTTTTGTTTTCATTTTGTATTTGTTTTATTTTTCTTGTCTCTGAAAAAAAAAAAAAAAAAAAGAGACAAGAAAAATTCATGTTATCATATTTTGGGTTTGTATAGTTCGTTTTTAGTTTTGTATTCTTTCAATAAAGCCAATGGAAGAAGGAATATCTACAATGAAGTTTCAAGCAATAAGCATTTAGAGGAAAAGAGTTACATTGTAAAGATTCTACGAAGTTCAAGAGTTATCATCAAGAGTTGAAGACCGAAGACGAAGATGAAGAAAAAGATTGAAGACCGAAGAGGTTTCTATGGATCTTTGTGAGAGTGGTGCTAGCTGCATGTCGAACGGATAACGAGGTAAGTAAGCATATTCCCACCTTCGTTAAGTGGTTGATTTCCTTTCTTAGAGATCCTCAGAAAATGGGTTTTCAAAATGAATAAAAGATGTGGGTTTTCAAAACGATTCGTAGGGTTTTGCCTTCCTACCATTCAACGTGTCGCAGGATTCTCTCTTCATTCCTACCTGGACACATGTGTGACCCATAAAAAAGCTGTTTATTATTGAGAAAAACTTCATAAAACCCTTTCTTGTGAGGCAGAGTCGAGACTTTTGATCACTCCGACCCGAATTTATTTCAATAAGGGATGGCTATTTCTCTCTCAACTTTTAAGGATGAGATTGTGTTCATATATATGTCTAACTTCTTATGACTAGTGTGCAGAATTTCTATGTCTTCTTAGCGAGTTGGATGCTATCATTTCGGAGAACTAGTAAGTTGGAAAAGTAGGTTTTGTAGGTATATCTCTAGTAAACCCTCACGAGACTATAACTCGTCCACTAGGGACACCTAGGGGTTCAAAGACTTGTTATACATGCTAAGTGTGACCGTCGCCTCGACGACACAGAGTTGTATGTATCTTTTTGAATTGTTTTGTTTGATTTACTCGAGGACTAGCAAAGTCTAAGTGTGGGAGAATTTGATAGGTGTTGTAAAACACCTATATTTATATTTATTGTTTATGCTTTCTTTGCTATGTTTATTGTAAATTTTGTATCTTATGATTGTTTTTGAGTTTATTAGGTGCAATGGGTCATTATGAGCAAAAAGGAGGAGAAATCATCCATTTAAAGCGAAAAGCGCAAAACTGGCCAATTCACAAGCGAGGAATGAGGCATCGGTTCCTCGCAAACAACGATTGAGCACGGAAGAGAAGAGGCGCCAACATTCATTTGAAATTGACATGCCAAATATCACTGCGTGCCCCTTATCCTAATATGCGGGGTGCCTATAACAATTCTTACCATAACCTATGCCTAAAAACTAGAAGAAATGTATTTTCTCCTATCATTACACAGAAATTCAGAGAGATACACAGAAAGTGAAATGAGAAAAGCCATGGCGGCTACTGTAAGAGAGAAAAGAATGAAGAGAAAATGATGTTGTTGGATCGAAGGAGGATTTAGTGGTGTGGTGCGTGAAGAAGATGGATCTGGTGAGTCCGAGCAACGGTGTTAAGAGCTTCACGAGTTGGGAGAAGAAAAAACGAAACCGAGAAGGAAAAGGAGAAGGGATTGAAGTCATTTTCATTAAACAGATGAAGAAAGGATTTAGAGGGGTGTATGTTTCTGGAATTTGTAGATGATGGATTTGCCATAGATTTGAGATGGGATTTTAGGTTTAATCTTGAAACCGAGAAGTAAGAAGAAGCAGAAATCAAAATTAGGGTTTACCAGATGTTCAATGGGGTTTCTGCTCAAATCTGGTGATGGGTATGTGCTTAATCTCAAGAATCTGAGGCTGTTATGGAGAAATTGATGTAAAAATCAGAGATGGGTTGCTTCTGTAACTCGTATTTGAAGAGAAGAGATGGAATCACAAGGTCTATGAGGTTGTGGCGTATGCATTGGAGAAGAACAGGGCGCAAGGAGTAACTGCTGGCACTGATTTGTGTTGGCTGAGAAGAAGGAGTTCTTACTGCAGTTGATAAGGAAGCTTGTAATGGAATCTGAGAAAGTTAGGGTTCAATTTATGAGGAAAGATTTGAGCAGATGGGTGTTTATGTTCATGGGTCTTTGATAAAAAGGAAAACCAGGGGTTTGAAATGGAAGCTGCAGGATATAATGCATATGATGATACTTGGTGAATGAGGATGAACACACGATTCGGTGGTATGTTGAGATAAAGGGTACTGTAAAAGAATTGGAGATTATTTTGAAGTTGAAATTGCAGGAAAGAGTTATGGGTCACTATAGTGGAATTGCAGCTCAACTGAAGCCAGGGATGGAGGAACATCCTGTGGTGAATGAACCCAAGCAGTGAATAACTCAGTTTACAGTTGCAAGTAGAGATGGTTCTTTGCTTGATGAGCAATAGCAGCAGGTGTTGACACGGTCATGGATTAGATATATGTTTAAGGCGATAAAATTGCAGGTTATGGAGGAATGGCTCAAATTGTGTGTTATGAAGTTGCGGACGCATTGGTCGTGTTGCGAGAAGAAGTGCGGTTCGATTAGTATTCTTTGGGCGGTACTGGAGAGCAAGTGATGAATCGATTGGTTGAGTTTTGAAGCTGCAGAATGGAATGTGGACTGAAGTGAAGTTACATGGGCTAAGAGGATGAACTGAAGCTGGGGAATTGGTTGAGTGATGCAGTTGCTGTGGCTAGGTCAAGATGGTTGTTGTCGCAGGAAATAACGGAGTTGGCAGTGGTGAATGTATGGCATTGTAGGATTGAGTGAAGCTTTGTGTTTGCTGTGAATAGTGGTGCTGTGTTGCAGTGGAAGCAGATGGAGTTGAAGATGCAGGGTTCAGTTAAGGCATGAAATGAGACCAAGCTCAACAGGCAGAAACTGGTTCTAGTGAAGTGTCAGGTGGATTAGTTTGTATTGCAATAGAATGAATGCAGGAGATGACATTACAGATGGCCAGGTGATGGCAGGGCTTGCAGGTGAATTGTAGGTGGTAACATGGAACTGTGAACTGAATTACAGGGAGCAGGTGATGTTGATTTTAAGGCTGGTGATGTTGTTGCAGCAGCTTGAGTTACACGATGGTTGTGACAGTGGTGGAAGAGAGTATGAAGCTCAGGTTGTTATGGCTAGGAATGAAATGGATGGAAATATGAGCTGATCATTGCAGTAGTTGGAGTTATAGAAATAGAGTGTTTGAGATGGATGGAGCAATTGAATATGGAGGAAAGAAATGGGATAATGGAACTGAAGGCTTGAGCAGGCATGTTGCATTGCAGCTAATTGGATACTGGGGCTATTGCATCATCTTGGCGCAACAAAGTTCAGGTCTGCAAGATGGTTGTGGCTTAACCAATTCAGCCAAGTTAGCGTCTGACTCGTACATCTGACTAGCAGCTGACTCACATATGATCAAGTTGACTCGGTGTGACTCACTCGAGCTTGACTATGTTGGGATCGACTCGTTTGACCGGTGACCAAGGCGACTATGCTGGTCACTGAACTACTCTTCCGATCACTTAGCCGGCCAAGTTCCGGCGTGTCACCAGTTTTCCGGCGACAACTTTTGGGACATATTTTCTACATGGGTTTTTCTCACATATGGGCTTGGTGGATTTGTATCTATTGGACTCTTTGAAGACTTGACCTAGTTTTGGAAAGCAAAGGATATAAAAGAAGAGTCTTTTACAACTTGGAGTATCACGTATTATTCTTGGAACTTGGGGAGAGCCGCTTTTGTTTACGCTACTAGGGTTTCCTTTTGTTTCATCCTCTTTATTCAATTAATATTTTTGTGACGAACTTCATAACTATGAGTAGCTAAATATTATATTATTGGTTAAGGATGTAGTCCTATTTCTAAAACTTGTGCTTGATTAAGGCATTAGTTTTCTCTCTTGATTATCTTTCAAATCTCTAGTGTTTTTAATAATCAAATGATTGATGTATTGTGATAAGATTAGATGCTTGCTTAGTTAAGTGGCCAATTAATTGAACTTGCATCCTTTTCCATAGCTATTTTAGGGTTTTTCATCGAGCGATAACCCTGAATACAAGTAGCATGATATGATCACGGTTTGTAGTGATACACTCTTATGATCATATGTAGAGTTTAACCATTGTCCGAATTGTTATGCGCAATATTTGACAATTGCATTGATTAGCCTATTTCTGAAACTTAATGCTCCTAGGAATTGAACTTAATTAGCGCAAGGCGTTAGGTTATTCTTTAGGTAGAATTCACGTACGCAGCTCTAATGTGTGTGTTGATGAACTTAGGAAATTAATAGATTATCTTGCTCTCTTGATACTCTAGGCTTTTGATGATAAAGAGATTTAATTGTAATGCAAGCACATGTTTAAGATTGAAGATGAATTCCTTCACCAATATCTTTCTCTCATTGATTACTTTCTACAATTTACTTTGTTTTTGATTTACTTTTATTGCTTACATAAAAATCAGAAATCCCCCCAATTGGTTACTTTAGGAAATTGAATACATAATAACTACAACTGCCTCTCTGTGGAAACGAACTCTTTCTTATCATATACTTTAGGAAAGTGAAATTATTTTTGACGCATACGACAGCGATCAAACATCCTTGATATGGAGAGTCCAACCATTCGACATACCGCTTGCTCCAACACTTGCCAAACTAGAAGATCTGTACATTGTTGTATTTTTGTTTCCTATAACAAAAAATGCACAACTTCCATTCTTGAATCTGCTTTTTCACAATATCCCTCATGTTTAAGTCATGAGACCACGCACATTCAACAAACTACTTGACAATTCATAAAAACTTTAAACAACCCGAGAAGCAACGAGTAGAAGACCCCTTATAAAGCAATTAGTTTCTCCATATCAAAATTTAGAAGATGAAGTATTATATAATCCATCATGGCATCATCCACAACTTCTTTAGAACCTTTACAAAGAATTCCAAGTTTTAGGCATATAGTAACCATTTAAAATAACACAATTTCAAATTCCTTTCTTAACATCGGATCAACTTTACTTTTAAAATGTTAGAGCATAGCTCGGTTGAACCCACCAAGCGTTGGTATGTCAATTTTGGTTGTCATATTTTAGTGAATCAAAACTCAATTAAAGAGTCGCTTGACTAAAAAGATTAGGATAAAGAGACATACAAGTATTACTCGAAGACTTGAAGAATGTGAAGAAGTAATAAGCTACATCGACGTCATCATCCTTCCTCTTGAGGTTAGTAATATTTTGACTTGAAATGTTTCATTCCCAACGTATCTTTCAAGTCGTGCTATATTGAAAACATAATCTGCGAAGTCATGAATGATTATACTCTAGTAGACATAGTGTTAAGGAATTACAATACGAAGTATAACGCTTATCTTTTGAACTTCGTATATAAGACAGCAACATAATTGTATGAATGCTATTGTGATTATGTGTATGGGTATGGTTGAAGATTTCGTCCTAGGTGTTGATGGGTGAAAACTACTCCTGTTGAATTTGGTAATTTGGGGTGTGGATGAGGAATGAATTTAAACCTACAACAAATGCACTGCGCGGTGAGTGCTTGTAGATTCGAGAGATCAATGTGCAAGTCCGGCCTAAACCAAGAAATGGCCGTTCCAGACTTGTTTCGGTCACAAAGTGAGGAGATGGGGTTGATCTTAGGGAGGGAAGCGAAGAAGGTGTTGAGATTGTGAAGATGTTGGCTTGCTTATGACTTGTAACGTAAATATGAGCAAGCTTACGGTTGATGCAAGCAAGCTCGGGTGTTTGAATACGATGTTGTATTAACACTTGGTTTCTCGTCGGACTTGTGTTGTTCTCGTTGTCTTGTCTTGTTTTGAAATAGGGCGGAGAACCTATTTATACAAGTCATTGAGCCTCATTCACGTTTCTCGTGGGAAGTGGAGGTAGTGGAATGATGGAGTGGTGGAGTTGTGTGTCGGTAGCATACGGCCAGGTCTTGCCCACTTCTCCAGTTCATCTCTAACCGTCCATGACTTCCTAACACGTTCTTGTAATGGCGCGCGTTGCACGCGGCACGTGTTGTAAACCGCCAGACCAATACCCCAATATGTATCCCCCGGTTTGTGACATGATTGATGTACGGAATGTGGATCGTGGATCCACGGAAGATAGCATGTAATGCTGAATTGAATAACTGCGTTATTCGGAAAGTCGATACTTGTGAAGTATCGTGTGTATTTCATGCGAGTGCTTGCATTGTGGTGTGGTAAAGTGATGGGTAATGACTCCTCACTAACCAAATAACTCCGACCGGGGTTGTATAACCAAGTCGGTGAAGTCGGACGGATGAGATGATGTTTGAGACACTCATCTGCGGCCAGATTGATGAAATCGGGGTTTTTAAAGAGGTGCGCAAGCATCACTCTTCAGCTTGGTCGAAACCAAGCATGGGAAGGATTTTGGAGAGGACCGGCCATACATGCGTGTTGACGGCATGATGGTGTAGGCGCATGTATTCCGTTCCCTCATGAAAGCGCGATCTGGGCCACTCAATTTGACCTGGTAAAGAGGAGTGGTCGAGATCGGTTTGCGGCGAAATCCCTTGCCGCAAAGGAGTTGGAAACCGGCGTGATATCCCTAGTTTGGGCACGCGTTTCGAGGCGACCAACATTGGTCGGTCTTGGTCGATCATACTACCGTGTAGGTGGTAGGTTGGTGTTCACACCTATACCTGATTATCCCATGAAAACGTGATCTAAGCCACTCAAATCTTCCGGTGAAGTTGAGCGGTCGAGATCGGTTTAGGATTTGGGAGTGTAACCGCACGAGTTTGGGCGTGCGTTTTTGGGTTGGCCGGGAATGATGTGCCTTGGCCGACCGCAAGAGGAGGTAGATGGGCCCACGGTGGTCATGCTTTGGTATGACCGGCCTTGGTTAATCCAATCTGTGACCCTCCATTCGTATGCGAGAAGATGGACGCGTGATGACTTGAAACCCTAATTTTAGCTTTCAAAGCCGCGCGACCATGCTCTTTTTGGGCGGGCCGATTTGTGTAACCAACCATGGTTGGCTTTGACCGATAGGTCAAGTGTGTAGACGACCACGCGGTGATCGTGTTGACATGCTCTGGGCCCTTTGAGTCTACATCTGCACCCTCCATCTATGCCTGCGAAGATGGACGGTTGAGACCGTTTTGCGGCACATGTAATATGCCGCAAACCCTAATTTAGGGTTTTCCGTCCATAACGCTTGGTATGGACGGTTTCTTGGGTGCGAAGGCCAATGGTCGACCATGCGGGGTCGGTTGTGTGTATTCCATACCGCTTGGGGTGATAGAATTGATCTTTGGTCATCCAATCATGCTTGTGGAGTTGGATGACTGCGATCAGGTCATATTTTGGCAAGCTAAGGCCGTGTGTATTCCATACCGCTGGGGGTGATGGAATTGATCCGTGGTCATCCAATCATGCTTGTGGAGTTGGATGATCTGCGATCGAATCATATCCGGAGACCGATATAGTCAAGTCCTGGATGCTCAATCGGGCTAGTATAACACACCGAGAGGGGCTCAATCGGGCTAGTATAACACACCGAGAATCGGCACATCGGGTATTTCGTACATGGATTCATTATAGTGCTTGGAGGTTCGTGTTACTCTTCTGTAAGAGTAACACTTAGTCGTCATGCCACACCGATAATGGGTACAGAAATACAAGGCCGATATGAAATTCACGAGGAAGGGATTGTTGCCGCATGCTCCAACCCTGGAGGAATTTCATGTATTCACGGAATGGGATTGTTGCTACATGCTCCATTCTTGGTGAATTAAGTGAGGAGTATCCGTCACTTATAAACGGCTTTATCTTTTACAAGATGTCGCCGCATGATTTTTTGGTTACTTACAAATTTAACCTTAAACGAAAATCCACCATCAACATTAAGTCCCCGCCTAGCATATAATGGTTACACTATTGTGTGGTAGGCATGAGATGGTGACATACGAAATGACCAAACTGGAGTGAATACATATTTACTGGGATAGTTTCACATTGTCGGGTGTTTCCACAGGAACTGGTTGGTCTTGATTGAGGATGCGAAGGAAGCGGGGACTTGATCCGGTGAGTCGCTTTGGTTTCTCTTGTACATGTATGAGCTCGACCGCCCCTTCGGTGTTTGAGTCGAGGATAGGATTCTTCTTCTACCGGATTAAGGGCGCGGTGCTTGCACATTGCTTGGTTGAATTGTTGTGTCCGGATGCTCTTCCGGTTCTTGATCGGGGCTCAAAAGAAATCCCGACTTGGTCGGCGTTGAATCCTCATATATCGGGCGTCGTAATCGTTTTAGGGTTTCCTCAGTATTTATGCAGGTGAAGAGATTTTTTGATCCGTTTTTACAGTAGAGCTTCCTTGCAAAAACTCTATTTCCCATCATGTCTAACAACAGTGGATCATCTTCTTCATACCATCCAGATCTCCCGTTAGCGTGTACGACCCGCGTCGAGCTTCATGATCGGTCCCACTGTTCGTGTTCTTCGAGTCGAGAATATCATACCGGTTTGTCTCTTCCTTCTTTTAAAACATTGTTTGTTCTTCATGACGGTCGGGTGAATAATCCCTTCATTCTTGCGAGAGATATCCTACCGGAACATGTGTGACGGTCATTGACGATGATGACTTAACCATTCCTCTCCCTTCAAACTCAAACACGCCTACCCCTGCGAACCTCGAAGACGCCGACCAGGTGTCTCATCTTATGAATATCCGAATGCGGGTCTTTCATTCGATGTTCGCATGAAATGCTTATCCTCCAGCCTACCGGGATGTCGGTGGATTCTTGGTGCGGAAGGAGTTTGTGGGTTTGTACACCAAGTTGTGGAGGAAGTACGGTCATATCGCAACCAGGGAATGTGGTCCGACATTGCTCCTCCGCCTTGGTTACCGCATGAACCCCGCCTTCTTCCCATGATTGCGGAGATGGAGAGTATTTCTATCCGCAACGTTGCTTTGAATCAAATCTCGAAAAGTGGGAGAATATGGTATCTACCTGTGAATCCATGAAGTTCAACGTGGGCTGGTTGCGGCAACGTCTTGATGTCATCAAGGTTGATCGAGTTGGTATCCTCGCAAATGTTGTTCCTACTACGAAAGCTATCTTGGAAGAGGAGAAAGCTCTGGCCGCAGAATCAGAGAAGGTGGAGCAAGGCATGCGGGACTTGAAGAAAAGAACGGAGAGATATCGGGCTAGAAGCTGAGATGATGTTCTCAAGGAATTATAATCTTCTAGATGGCCTCTTCTAAGTTGTACTCCTTATTGTTAATGACGTTTATGTCAAGAGTTTTGAACATCTTTGCGGAATAAATTGCATTGGGTTTTGATTGGTGAAACAGGTTTTTCATTGACACATCTCTCGAATATAGTTGATGATTCAAACATGTAATGAAAATAAATGCTGTATTGTTGACACAAAGCAGATAGTGGTCGGGTGTAATATGCCTTGAGCCACTTTCCATTGATGATTTGCTTCAAACTTGCCTCCGTCTACCTTAATGATCTTGTAGTAGCCAGTCTTTGTAAGCCTTGGTGATCTGCGTAGGGACCTTCCCATTTCGGTGAGAATTTTGGTGCGAGACATGTCTTGTTGGATGTGTTTGGCTGTTTTCAAAACCAAATCTCCTACCTTGAAAATGCGTGGTTTCATAATTTTGTTGTATGCCACGGAAATTCGATTCTGTACACCCGAGCGCGTTCTATGCTTTATTCCTTCTAAAATCCAGTGTCTAACTCTGCGATTCGGAGTCGAGATTTCGGCCTCGTCCCGGTGGATCCCGTTCTTCTCGCAATCCCGGCTGATGGGATTCTCGATCTCTATTTGGGAGAATTGCATCCGTTCCGTAGACGAGTGAGTACGGCGAGACCCCAATGGAGCTTACGGGTGACGTACGGTATGCCCATAGTGCCATTGGTAAATCGATCATGCCATTCTCTGGGATTGTCGTGTACTGTTCGACTGATGATCCGGATCAATGTCTTGTTGGTACTCTCGGCTTGCCCGTTCCCTTGAGGATAGTAGACGGTGGAGAAGACCTGTTTGCCGTACTCCTCCGGTAGCTCCGTACACGCTTGTTGGCGAAGGGAGTGCCATTATCGATGATGATATGCTTGGGCACGCCAAAACGACAAATGATGTATTCTTTAATGAAAGCCGCAATTGTCGCTCCCAGTAGTCCCCGTAGGGGAATGGCCTCTACCCATTTGGTGAAGTATTCCGTTGCGGTTATGATGTACTCGTCTTTGCTTTGATGACGGCGGATTGATCTTCCAGATAATGTCCGGTCCCAGTGGAGAATGGCCATGGGCTGCTTATAGAGTGCGAGAGGGGTAGAAGGCGCATGAACGAGGTTCCCATGAATTTGGCATGTGTGACAGCTTTGAACGAAAACGGCTGCATCATCCTCCATGGTAGGCCAATAGTATCTCTCGTGTATTTGGAGAAAAAGTTTCCTCTTCCCTTGATGTTCTCCTTCGTGCGTCTGTTTCAATATGATCGGGATTTCTTCTCCAGCCGAGCGGCGTAGCATATCGCCTCCGGCTCTTGCGGTATAGGATCCCTTCATGGAGTATGAACCGCTTGGCTCTCTCGCTTCATCTTAATAGCGTCCTTTTGACCTAAGCGAATTATCCCATCACGTAGATAACGATGTAGGGCTCTCTCCAGTCCCAGGTGCGGTTCACATTAAAAATCTCCAATTGGTGTGGTGGTGTCCGGCAATTCGAGCGGGACTTACAGACGATGCTTGATTGAGCCTCCATTTCTCGCGACAATAACCCGGGCGTTGAAGTCGCCGGTAAAGTGTTACCACCAATGATTGCCCACAAATTTCATTGTGAATACGATCCACTGCGAGTTGCGCTTCGTCACCTCCTAGACATCTTGACGAGGAGCCGTCTGGATTCCGATGATACGACATACCATGAAGCATGAAGAAGTTTTACGGGGTTTTGAGACTGACCTTTCCTTGGGAAAGTGAGCTGTTGAGCTCTTGAATGATCGGAGTTCGCCAATCGTCGGTCTTGGTGTCTTTGTGTTGCGGTAGCCATGTCGATTCTATGGTTCTCCTTTTCACCGGTAAAGTTTCTTCCGCCTCGAATTTCGCCTTTGGAAGCCAATGTTGCTAAACAATCGGCGTGTTTGTTGTTCTTTGCGACCGACGTGGGTTATGGTTGCATCGGCAAAGTAGTTTAGTAACCTCTCGTGCTTCGATCGGTGACGGGCTAGTGTTACTTCTTTTAATGCATATACTCCGTTCATTTGATTCACCAAAGTAACTTGGAGTCACCTCTTATCTCCGGACGTGTGACTCCCGCTTGTTTAGCTATTGAAAGCCCTATGAGGAAAGCTTCATATTCTGCAGAGTTGTTGGTGCATTCAAGTCTAACTTGAAGGAATGTGAAAATACTTCTCCGGTTGGAGAGACCAACACTACGCCCGCTCCTCCTATTATCGCTAGGGGGTAGCGGAGCCGTCAAAATACAAAAGCCACACCTCTTCTTCCCGAATGGAGACGTGCAGGAATTCTCCGGGGAGTTCTTCATGCGGTCCGTAGTACCTTCTCCTAGAAATGCTTTGCCCGATAAGTCCGCAACCGCTTGACCCTTGATAGCTCTAGCGATGCGCATGTTATGTCTAGTTCGACATTTGGAGAAGCCATTTTCCCGTCCTCCCCGTCAGGACCGGCTTTGAAAGCAAAAACTTTGCGGGATCGGATTTAGACACGTGTATCACCCCTGTTGGATAGCAGGTAATGCCTAAACTTAAATGGAATGGATTAAAGCTAAACACGCTTTTTCCGCTCTCGGGATATCGAGTTCAAGCATATCTCAATATTCGGTCGAAATAGTATATGGGACGTTCGATTCCCTCGTCGTCTTCCCGAGCGAGTAAGGCCCCTACGGCGGTGTCACTTTGAGGCTGTGTAGAGGACCAATGGTTTCCCTTGTACGGGGAGATTTCATGACGGTTGGAGATGATAGTATTCGTTGGACTTTCCGGAAAGCTTCTGTTGAGTTGTGGTCCAAACAAAGCTGGCTCCTTTCTTGACAAGGGGGTGAATGAGGCGGTAAGTTGGGCTAAACCCGGGTATGAAACGTCGAATGTAGTTTACCTTGCCCATGAAACTTTGGAGCTCTTTCACGATTCGGGAGGCGGCATTGTGAGGATAGCTCCGAGTCTTGACGGGTCTACTTTTATGCCTTCTGCGGTCACTTGGAATCCCAGAAATTTACCGGGGAGACACCGAAAGCGCATTTTAAAGGATTCATCTTTAACTTGTATTCCCGACACCTCTCAAATACTTGCCGTAAGACGTTGGTGTGATCGGCTCGAGCCTTTGACTTGACCACAATATCATCCACATAGTCTTCTACTTGTTTATGCATCATGTCGTGGAAGATTGCCGTCATAGCACGTTGGTATGTTGCGGCATTCTTTAAACCAAATGGCATAACAAGATAGTAGAAATTGCCAAGAGGGGTTCGGAAAGTCTGTCTTACTTGCATCATGCTCATACATCCTCATTTGATTGTAGCCGATGTAGCCATCCATAAAGGAAAACATGCCGTGTCCGCTAGTGGCGTCTACTAACATGTCGATGTTAGGCGGGGAAAGTCGTCCTTGGGGCAAAAGATTGTTCAAGTCTCTCAAATCCACGCAGATCGAATCTGTCCTCTTTTCTTTTTTACCGGACCACATTGGCTAACCAGTCCTGGGTGATGAATGGGTCTCGATGAAGCCGGCGGCTAGCGGCTTTCGAATCTCATTCTTGATTTGTTCTTCTACCTCATGTCCGAATTGCCTCGGAGATTGCTTGATTGGCTTGGATCCGGGCATGACGTGTAAGTGATGGGTGACCAATTTTTCATCTAGACCAGGGCATTTCTTCGTATGTCCAGCGAATACATCTTGGTATTCCTTGAGTAGTTGAACCAGGCTTGTACGTTCGTCTCGTGGATAGAGTCGAACCGATAGAGACCGGCACAGGAGATTCATCGATCCCCCGATGTTAACAATCTCGAGCTCGTCAGTCGTGGAATTGGTTCCGTCTTGTAGCTGTCGCGGGGCGTCCAATACCTCCTCTTGTATTCCGTCGTCCTTGCAGCATCCAATTGGGCGGAGAGACTGGACGGTCTCTCCTGCTAATTGCTAACAGCGGCGCCGGTATATTGTCTTCCCCTTCTGATCACGGCTTGCCTCGAAAGAGCGCACCCTTTTGGCGTGAGGATGGGCTGAAGTTTCACCGGTTGGAGATGGACGTCTCGTCGGAGAGAGTGTGTCGTGGTGTTTGGCCCCCAGCGATGTAAGTCGGTCTTCCTCCTGGATTGAAGCCCACGTGGGTAGTGGAGTGCACATGATTTTGTCGGACTTTCCCTGCGGAGCATCTTTTGACTCGAACAGCTCCACTCCGCATATTGGCGCATACGGAGACAATGATGCGGGAATACGGACGACCTCCTCATTTAGCACGGTTTTTCCAGTGCACTGTGATACGTTGAAGGAATGACCTTGTTGTGGTGAAGCCACGGTCTCCCCAGTATCATGTGGTAATCCCAGCTCCTTTTCTATGACTTCAAACTTTGCTCGTGATTTGAACAGTCCTACCGATAAATTCAAATTGACGTACCGTAGGTGCTTGGTTTGATTCCCTTCGAAGTCCGTCATCGTGGTGGGCTGTCGTACAATCTTGCATGGGCTGACCTTGGCTGTCTTGAGAGTCTTGAGAGTAATTACGTTCGAAGATGCCCCTGTGTCGACGAGGGCTCTCCTAACTCGAACCCTTGATGTGTGCGGTAACATGTAGGGCTCGGTTGTGACCTTCCTCTCTGCCATCATGTCATCTTCCGTGAATGTAACATTGTTTATGGATGTTTCCGACGCAGTTGAGACTCCCTGGACGAGAAGGAGCAAGGTGTGCGTCCGGAGATATTTTATTGATCTGCAACAAACGTCTCGCCCGTTGATCTTTTGAGAGGTGCAAGAGTTCACACAAGTCTTCCACTAGAGACACAGCTTTTCGATCTACCGCCTCGGTTCGTAGTAAAACTGATTGATCCGAGGGGAACTAGTCCCCGTGTAAAGGTCTCTGCACGCTTATTTCCGACGTCATCTTGATGAGGAGGTCAAGTATTCCGTTCACCGCTTCTTTGATCAGCTCCATGTTCCTCGTCCCGAGTCTCAAGTATCCGAGCCAACTCGCTCATAGTTGGGGTTCTTCTGTTGCGCCAAAGAGATGCGCCGTTGGGAAGAGGCATCCTCGTTGGAGGAACTTCGACCGGGATTTGGATTTTTTGAGGAAGTCCTAAGACCAACCATCTCGGAACTTAGCCAAACAGATTGGGTATTGAAGAAATTGATTTCACAACCGAGAGATTAATCTCCCACTATGGTCGCCAATTGTTGATGGGTGAAAACTACTCTGGCTTGAATTTGGTAATTTGGGGTGTGGATGAGGAATGAATTTAAACCTACAACAAATGCACTTTGCGCGTGAGTGCTTGTAGATTCGAGAGATCAATCTGTGCAAGTCCGGCCTAAACCAAGAAATGGCCGTTCCGGACTTGTTTCGGTTACAAAGTGAGGAGATGGGGTTGATCTTAGGGAGGGAAGCGAAGAAGGTGTTGAGATTGTGAAAATGTTGGCTTGCTTATGACTTGTAACAGAAATATGAGCAAGCTTACGGTTGATGCAAGCAAGCTCTGGGTGTTTGAATACGATGTTGTATTAACACTTGGTTTCGTCGACCGAACTTGTGTTGTTCATTGTCTTGTCTTGTTTTGAAATAGGGCGGAGAACCTATTTATACAAGTCATTGAGCCTCATTCACGTTTCTCGTGGGAAGTGGAGGTAGTGGAATGATGGAGTGGTGGAGTTGTGTGTCGGTAGCATACGACCGGTCTTGCCCACTTCTCCGGTTCATCTCTAACCGTCCATGACTTCCTAACACGTTCTTGTAATGGCGCGTTGCACGCCGCACGCCGTAAAACCGCCCGGACCAATACCCCAAAGATGTATCCCCCGTTTGTGACATGATTGATGTCCGGAATGTGGATCGTGGATCCACGGAAGATAGCATGTAATCTTTGAATTGAATAACTGCGTTATTCGTAAAGTCGATACTTGTGAAGTATCGTGTGTATTTCATGCAGTGCGCATTGTGGTGTGGTAAAGTGATGGGTAATGACTCTCACTAACCAAATAACTCCCGACCGGGGTTGTATAACCAAGTCGGTGAAGTCGGACGGATGAGATGATGTTTGAGACACTCATCTCTGCGACCGTTGATGAAATTAGGGTTTTTAAAGAGGTGCGCAAGCATCACTCTCTTGACTTGGTCGAAACCAAGCATGGGAAGGATTTTGAGAGGACCGGCCATACATGCGTGTTGACGGCATGATGGTGTAGGCGCTGTATTCCGTTCCCTCATGAAAGCGCGATATGGGCCACTCAATTTGACCAGAAAGAGGAGTGGTCGAGATCGGTTTGCGCAGAAATCCCTTGCCGCAAAGGAGTTGGAAACCGCGTGATATCCCTAGTTTGGGCACGCGTTTGAGGCGACCAACATTGGTCGGTCTTGGTCGATCATACTACCGTGTAGGTGGTAGGTTGGTGTTCACACCTATACACTGATTATCCCATGAAAACGTGATCTAAGCCACTCAAATCATCCAGGTGAAGTTGAGCGGTCGAGATCGGTTAGGATTTGGGAGTGTAACCGCACGAGTTTGGGCGTGCGTTTTGGGTTGGCCGGGAATGATGTGCCTTGGCCGACCAAGCAAGAGGAGGTAGATGGGCCCACGGTGGTCATCTTTGGTATGACCGCCTTGGTTAATCCAATCTGTGACCCTCCATTCGTACGGGAGAAGATGGACGCGTGATGACTTGAAACCTAATTTTAGCTTTCAAAGCCGCGCGACCATGCTCTTTTGGCGGACGATTTGTTTGTAACCAACCATGGTTGGCTTTGACCGATAGGTCAAGTGTGTAGACGACCACGCGGTGATCGTGTTGACATGCTCGGGCCCTTTGAGTCTACATCCGCACCCTCCATCTATGCCTGAAGATGGACGGTTGAGACCGTTTTGCGGCACATGTAATATGCCGCAAACCCTAATTTAGGGTTTTCCGCCATAACGCTTTGGTATGGACGGTTTCTTGGCAAGCGAAGGCCAATGGTCGACCATGCGGGTCGGTTGTGTGTATTCCATACCAGCTTGGGGTGATAGAATTGATCTGTGGTCATCCAATCATGCTTGTGGAGTTGGATGACCGCGATCAAGTCATATTTGGCAAGCTAAGGCCGTGTGTATTCCATACCTTGCTTGGGGGTGATGGAATTGATCCGTGGTCATCCAATCATGCTTGTGGAGTTGGATGATCGCGATCGAATCATATCCGGAGATCGATATAGTCAAGTCCTGGATGCTCGATCGGACTAGTATAACACACCGAGAGGGGCTCAATCGGGCTAGTATAACACACCGAGAATCGAGAATGCACGGGTATTTCGTACATGGATTCATTATAGTGCTTGGAGGTTCGTGTTACTCAGAAGAGTAACACTCGATCGTCATGCCACACCGATAATGGGTACAGGAAATACAAGGCCGATATGAAATTCACAGGAAGGGATTGTTCTTTGCATGCTCCAACCTCGGAGGAATTTCATGTATTCACGCAATGGGATTGTTGCTTTACATGCTCCATTCTTGGTGAATTAAGTGAGGAGTATCCGTCACTTATAAACGGCTTTATCTTTTACAAGATGTCAGCGCATGATTTTTTGGTTACTTACAAATTTAACCTTAAACGAAAATCCACCATCAACACTAGGAAACAATGTTTACATTCGTTTAAAGGAAGTACATTCATGAACTTGTTTTATGAATCGAAAGGGAAATCGCTAGGCTTATTGGTATTGTTATTCATTACATATCTTTGGATTACCAATATGTGTGAGTTAGTATAACCAATCATAACTTGTTATGTATCTTGGTAAAAATAGTCACAATGCCTGACTTATGTATTGGTATGACTTTTATTAGTATAACCGATCCTAAGTAATCACCTAAGATGGTATGATCGATATTTGTAATTGGTGTGACCGATCCTAGTAATTGGTGTAACCGATCCTAGTAATTAGTGTGACATCAAAAAAGAATGTGTAATCGATCCATGTAATTGGTGTAACCGGTCCTCAATTGGTGTAACCGATCCTCAGTAATCGGTGTGACCGATCACAAGTAATACCATGAGAATATGGTAACCGGTCCTGGTAATTGATGTAACCAATTTGGTAACTGATGTAACCGGTCCCAGTAACCATATTAAGGTAGAACCGATCCTTGTGTTTGGTAGAACCGTAAATCCATGATTAGTGTGTTGATTTGATCAATCACATAGTTCTTGGAAATCAGATGAACCAGTTCTAAACTTGTTTGGAAGTGTGGTATAATCGGTTCCAAGATTGTAAATATGAAAGAGGATTTACAAATAAATAAGATGTCGACATACATTGAACATGTTCAGTAACTCTTATCTTTTATTGTTCAAAGATATTCCTTAATAACTAAAGGAGATCCCGGACCGAAATAAGTTGAGAATCTTTTAATTAAGGTTGTTAATTTTATATGCTTTTAATTACCAACAATTAAAATGCATATCTATGTAAAATAAAAATTGGTAATGTGCATTTACTAATTGAATATTTTCTAGTAGGATTTCGGTCAATATTGGACAGAGCATTTCTAGGAATTATGAAAACCGGATTTGGAATTATATTGCATATCTTGAGAATATTTTCGGTTTTGAAAATTCCTTGCTCTATAAATACCCAAGTTTGCATTTCAAGCAAACTATCCTAAGAGCCATCAAAACTACCTTGTTGTGTTATGATTCGTGTCGTAGGTGCAATCAAATTAATTAATATTTCCACTCAATTAAAAATAATATAATGGAAGTCAAGTTCGTTCCCACGAGGAGCAAGAGATTCTAGTTGTAAAAATTGTCACAAAAAGGGGGGTGTAAAAGCAAAAGAAAATAAACAAAGCAATTAAAAGATAAAGTTGAAAGCAATAAGAGAAACAAGATCAAGGAATCCTTCTTCGTTGCAAAACAATGATTAAAGTTATGTTCTTTTGTACTTGTTATTAGTCACAGATTATCACCAACCGTAGGATAAAGCAGGTCCCGCTTAGCTAGTCCCAAAATCTCTTATTTCACCGAGTAACAAGTCCGCTTAGTTATCGATTCTATCCAAAAGAACCACCTTGAGGTTCGCTTACAAGATGTAATTCCCCGAATGCATTAAGATTTATGAATTTAGGTTTAGTACTAGTAGTTAAACTCTTAGATCAAGGTTTACTTTCTAGCGTTGTTTCTACACACAATTGCTCCACGGAATCCCTCCGCAAGGTCTTGTGTTTTCTACTTGTGTAAAATGTCGAGAACGATTACGTATTCCCTAACTTATACTAGATTTAGATCAATTAACAAATCAATTTAGCGTGCACTCCAAACAATCTATCAATCATGAATGAATGAATAAACATTCCTATTAGTAAAAACAATCGATAATCATGTGAAAAACCTCAAGATAGAATTGAAACAAAACTCAAATCATGAATTAAGAACTAGGAATTCATCCTCAATCAATAAGAAAATTAGCTACTCATGCTTTTGAAATTCACACAAATAATAATTATTAAAAGGAGAATTTTCAAGTTCACACAAATAATTAAGAAGAAGAATTTTAGAAAAGCAAAAAAACACAAGTGTTGTGTGTGTAGAGAGGTGTGTAAAAAGATGTAGAAAACTTCTCTATTTATAGGCTTCAATATTCTCCAAATCTTCCAAGGAATAGAATCCTTTCCTTTAGCAATTCAATTTCCAATTCCAAGCTTTTCTCAACTCTTCCATCTTCTCTTTCCAAGTTTGAGCCCAATTCTCCATCCAATTCCTAGTCCAAGTCTTCACACCCATGAGAGAAATCCATAGAAAATTCTGGAATTTTTGGCTCACGGAAAATCGGATTATGGCCGAATCCGGCGGAATAAGTCGCCGCCATCCGAAAATTATGTCCGTCGCTGGAATATTCGACGAATATTCCACGATCCCACCGTTAGGACTAACGGTCAAAAGTCAAACCGTCGATCAACCAGGTCAAGGGAAGTCAAGGGAAGGAGGAGTCGACTAGACGAGTCGCCTCCTAGGTGGTCGACTCGTCCCGATCGAGCCGAGTTAGACCGGTTCGCGGATCGGTCATCGGACTCGTTGAGTTGACTCGTCGGAGGGGAAATTTCGCCAGTTTCGTTTAATTACGGGACTTTCCGTGCCACATTCCGGCCTTTACTAACATCCATTTCTGTTAAGAATTCCTAGCACATACATCTATTGAGCATTTCATTCACACTCCCAAAGAACAGAGCCGCAATTTAATCTTTGCAATTTATCAAAGACAACCACTCTCTCAATCTTCCCCGAATTCATCCAATCTTCTTCCACAAAACCCTTATTCACTTCCATCATCAACAACTCCCATTCTCTCGAATCAATCGAAACCCATTTCAAATTGTAACTCCTTTCTCGCCACCGACCCAATATCAAAAACATCTCCGGCCACAAAACCCATTAATCTCTTCCTCTCTCGTGTTGTTACAACACCACCAACACTCATTACCGATTCGCTCATTCTCTTCCAAATTCACTCCCCGATTTCTTCTTAATCTATTGGTTCGATTCAAACCCAGCTGCCAAAACCCATCTCTGTTGCATCTGTCTTCATCTCCATTAACATCTCCTCTGTCCCTGAAATCTTCTCTTCAAATCCCATAAACAAGTCGAGCCCATCCTGTTTCATCAGCTCAGAACCCATCAACATTTCCTCTCGATCGAACCCATCTCAAGCATCAACATAATCGACTGAACAAATAGAATTGGTCTCAGAAACCCTAGTTCCACCAGCTACCAACTTCGATCAGCTCTTCCCTGAACTCATCATTAGCAATTTCAATTTCTCCCATGAATATCTCCAACTTCATTGGGAGATTCAACAACCTCCGTATCCATTTCTAATTCAACAAGTCTCACCAAATCACCATCTCTCGTGATTAGTTTTCACAATCCCGCTCGATCTCTCATTAATCCTCGCTTAAGCCTCTCAATTTTTGAATGGATTCACAAAAGAAGAACTCGTTCTCATTTTCGCATTAGAGAAATGAGTGAATGAATGATTGAGAGGAAAGGTTTCTCGATTTTAGGGTTGGTATAGATATGGTTATTCAAAGTTGTCCGGCCCTTTGATGAGGGCTAACCCGATGGCAGCCCCTTAACCTCATCTGGATCGCGTTTAGTATTCCTCCAATAGTTACCCCTTAACCCGGACTGGGCTCCAGATATCAATCGCCCGTAAAATGACCTTTTTGTCCTTTTGGCTCAAATTGGGTGATTTCTTCTTCTTTTCCTCCGTGCGACTCCAAAGTAGCTATAAAACTCAAAACAAGCGTAAAATACATAATTTACAAGAAAAATAACAAAGAAAGCATAAACAATAGATAGTAAATAGGATGTATTCTACACCCTATCAAATTCCCCCACACTTAGACTTTGCTAGTCCTCGAGCAAATCAAACTAAAAATTCACAACTTCAAAGCGTTCAAGCGTCCCAAGCATCCAAAGAGCTATGAGGACATAGAGTTTCGCATTCTAGTAATAAGAAGTTAGAAATACTAAAGAACATATTCTCATTCTTAAATGTTGAGTGAGAAATAACCACACCATAATGAGAGAATGCGTGTTTGAGAAACGATCAATAAGCATTTCGCCTCGACTTCTGCCTCACCAAAAAGGATTTTATGATAATTGCACTCAAAAAGACGACTTTTTTATGGTTCTCACATGTGTGCAGGTAGGAATGAAGAGAGAATTCCTGCAACACGTTGAATGGTGGGAAGGACAACTTCCGAAATATTTTTAAAAACCCACATCTTTTAATATTTTGAAAAACCATTTTTTCTAACGATCTCTAAGAAAGGAAATCAACCATTTATTATTGAGGATGAGATTACTTACTCACCTTCACATCCGATCGCCAATTATGATAACACCACTCTCACGGCATCCAATAGAAACGTCTTCCACTCCTCGTCTTGATCTTCTTGGTCTTCGTCTTCGGTTTCAACTATTGATGATAAACCCTCGAATTTCATAAATCCTTGACAATTTTTAACCTTTACCTTAAAAATCCTTGTCGCTTGAAACTTTCTTATAAATTTTCCTTCCCCACGGCTTATTAAATAAATAAAAACAAAACAAATATTTCTTTTGTTTTTTTTTTTTTATTTTTTTTCAATTTTTTTTCAATTTTTTTTTTTTTTTTTTTTTTTTTTTTTTTTGAAACAAGAGAAATAAAATACAAAAATAAACCATGGCCGTGGGAGAAGTATTTTACCGCTTGATTCTTCACAACTTGTATCGTCTTGAAATCATAAACTTCAAAAATTCTCACCTTTTAATTTTCTTCACTTTCATGAATAAGTCTTCATACTTGGATATAAAATTACCTCATTGTATTGTAAGTCCTCAACATATATGTGAAATCCGCCTTTGTATGTTGCTTTACTTGAATTTGAAATTTGCTCTTTTTCTCGTCCGTTGCTTGTAAACCTTGAACTTTTTCCAACTTTCCTTGTAGATTTTGATGTCGCTCCTTGTTGATGATGAATGTGTTTCTATGGATCCGTTGTTGTCGCGAGAGAGAATGGTGCTAACTGCAAATCGAACTACAAGAAGGTGGCTTTCATCTATAGACGTCACCCTTATGATTGACAAAATTATCACTCAAGAGATCAAAGAGTAGTGCTTCTATTGGTGGGAGGTTGGGTAGCTCACCATTCTACCCTAATTAACGTATGGTGACACACACTCAAAAGAAGCTCTTTAGTAGATGGAATATTTCTGGTCGGTGCCTCACATGATATGAATACGGGTAGTCTCCACTAATGATTGATCAGCAACTCTAATAATGCACTTCTCCCTGCACCAAATTCACATCACCGGCATGATTAAATCCATTATTTAACACTCTAACAAGCAAGAAATCCGAATGTAGTTCTCTAACATTTCCAAGTTCAATTATGTCGGTCAAAATCTCTATGTAAACATACCTAGAAGTATGCTAGTGACTCTAAAATCTTTAAAAGTTGGAGTTTTTTAAGTAAAACTTTTTTTTTTTTTTTTTTAAATTTTTAAATTTTTTTTTTTTTTTTGTTTTAAAATACATGCTTAACCACTCCCCCACACTTAAACCTTACATTGTCCTCAATGTAATTGAATCCTCCTAGTAAAGTCAAGGTGGGAAATTTTAACATGATAAGGAACAAGAAAAAGAAATAACAAAAAGCAAAAGGATAAGAAATACAAAACCGATGGGTTGCCTCCCATTAAGCGCTTGTTTTAAAGTCGACGGCCCGACTTAGCTCTTGCTGCATATTACTCCTCCAGAGGGAGTGAATCTTGAAAGCCAATCACGTCCACATGCTCCGTTGGAAATTTTTCATAATATGGCTTTAACCTATGGCCGTTGACTTTCAAATGTTGTCCTGTTTTGTCACTAACAATTTCAACTGCACCATGATCATAAACATTAGTAACAACAAATGGTCCCACCCAACGGGACTTAAGCTTACCCGGAAATAAACGTAAACGAGTATTAAATAAAAGAACTTTTTGCCCCACAACAAAACTTTTCCGCGAAATCATCTTGTCATGAAAAAGCTTAGTCTTTTCCTTGTAAATCCGAGCACTCTCGTAAGCATCATTACGTATCTCCTCTAACTCATGTAGTTGTAAATTCCTTTGTTTCCCCGCTTCATCATACTCCATGTTGAATTTCTTTATCGCCCAATAAGCCTTGTGTTCAAGTTCAACCGGAAGATGACAAGCCTTATCATAAACCAACCTATAAGGAGACATACCAATCGGTGTCTTATACGCCGTTCTATACGCCCAAAGTGCATCATTGAGCTTAAAGCTCCAATCTTTCCTTGTGGTATTCACCGTTTTCTCAAGAATGGACTTGATCTCACGATTTGAAATTTCCGCTTGTCCACTAGTTTGTGGATGATAAGGCGTACCAATTTTGTGTGTTATGTTGTACTTCTTGAGGAGAGCGTGGAAAGCCTTCTTGAAATGTGAGCCTCCATCGCTTATCACCACTCTTGGTGTACCATGCCTATTGAAAATGTTTTCCCTTACAAAATCACAAACAACTTGAGAGTCATTAGTTTTGGTGGCTCTATCTTCCACCCATTTCGAAACATAATCTACGGCAAGAAGTATATAAAAATTTCCATTCGAATTGACAAAAGGGCCCATAAAATCAATACCCCACACATCAAAAATCTCAACGGCGAGAATTGGTTTGAGTGGCATTTGATTTCGAACACCTAGATTGCCCGTTCGTTGACATCTATCACACGATTTACAAAAGACATATGAATCTTCAAACAAGGTGGGCCAATAAAATCCACTCGAGAACTTTGAGAGCGGTGCGTTTAGAACCAAAGTGGCCACCACAAGCAAAAGTGTGGCAAAAGGAGAGGATGGATTGAAATTCGGAGTTAGGCACGCACCTTCGCATTATTTGATCAACGCCATATTTCCATAAGTATGGTTCATCCCACACATATTGTTTATCTACCTTCTTAAGTTTCATCTTTTGGAAATTAGACATTGTACTAGGTACTTTCCTTGTCACCAAGTAATTCACTATATCCGCATACCAAGGTGTTGATTCTTCCATGGAGAAAAGTTGTTCATCCGGAAAGTGGTCATGTAATGGAAGTTCCTCTTGAGACATAACAAGTCTACTAAGATGATCCGCAACGGTATTCTCCACACCCCTCTTATCACGAATTTCTATGTCGAACTCTTGTAACAATAGTTCTTGGCTTAGCTTCTTTCTTCTTTATTAAGTGTCTTAGTGCGGCATGATCGGAATACACAATAACCTTTGTACCCACCAAGTATGATCGAAATTTTTCCAACGCAAAAACTATGGCCAATAACTCCTTTTCCGTGGTAGAATAATTGATTTGTGCATCATTAAGGGTCCTAGATGCATAATAGATAACATGGGACAACTTGTCCACTCTTTGACCCAAAACGGCTCCAACCGCATAATCACTAGCATCACACATTAATTCAAATGGAAGATTCCAATCCGGTGATTTGATAATCGGCGCACTTGTCAACATATCCTTTAATTTGTCAAAAGCATCCTTGCATTCCTTGTTGAAGTCGAAAGGTACCTTCTTTTGTAATAACTTGCACATCGGCATGGAGATTTTGGAGAAATCCTTGATAAACCGCCTATAGAAACCTGCATGACCAAGAAAAGAACGGATCTCCCTCACCGAAGTGGGATATTGTAAGTTTCTTATTAAATCTATCTTTGACTTGTCCACTTCGAGCCCTCGAGAGGACACAATGTGACCAAGTACTATGCCGTGGTTTACCATAAAGTGACATTTCTCCCAATTAAGGACAAGGTTTGTGTCTATGCATCGTTTAAGAACTAGTTCAAGGTTGTTTAAACAACCATCAAAAAGAATTGCCATAAACACTAAAGTCATCCATAAATACCTCGATGATGCGCTCCACATAATCCGAGAATATACTCACCATGCATCTTTGAAAAGTAGCCGGCGCATTGCAAAGGCCAAACGGCATCCGTCTATATGCAAACGTTCCAAATGGACAAGTGAAAGTTGTCTTCTCTTGGTCCTCCGTGCAATAACAATTTGGTTGTATCCCGAATAACCATCCAAGAAGCAATAATAAGAATGCCCCGCTAACCGCTCCAACATTTGATCAATGAAAGGTAAAGGAAAGTGATCCTTTCGGTTGCGGAATTAAGCTTTCTATAGTCAATGCACACTCTCCAACCGGTTTGAACTCTTGTAGGAACAAGCTCATCGTCTTGATTTCGAACAACCGTAACTCCGGATTTCTTTGGTACCACTTGAACCGGACTTACCCATTTGCTATCGGAGATTGGGTAGATTACCCCCACACTTAGCAATTTGAGTATCTCTTTCTTCACAACCTCCATCATGGGAGGATTAAGCCTACGTTGAGCATCACGTACCGGCTTCACGTTCTCTTCCATTAGAATCCTATGCATGCACATGGATGGACTAATGCCTTTGATGTCCGCAATTTTCCACCCAATAGCCGTTTTGTGCTCTCTCAAGACTCTAAGAAAACGGTCTTCTTGTACCGGTGTGAGGTTCTTAGAAATAATCACCGGAAGCTCATCTCCATCTCCCAAGAAAGCATACTTCAAATGGTCCGAAAGCGGCTTCAATTCTAGTTTGGGCGCCCCAACAATAGATGGTACAAGTACTTCATCATTCACGGGTAAAGAAATATAAGAAACATTACCCTTTTTAGCTTCTTGCAATGTCGCCAAAGCACCACACATCTCCACCAATTCCTTGGAGATTTCAACATCCAAGTTAGACAAGCCATGGACGTCCAATTCAATGCTCTTTTTGCAACACCACATCAAGTTCATCCTCTTGGTTCAATTCCACCATTTGTTGCGCTAATGAATCAACCACATCAATGGAGTAAACGGAATGCACATCACTTGGGTAGCGCATGGCTTCAAATATGTTAAAGTGTATTATCTCCTTTTCGAATTCCATAGTGAGTGTACCCTTATCAACATCAATCTTCGTCTTTGCGGTTTTCATGAATGGCCTCCCAAGAAGTAAAGAAGTAGATGATCGGTTCTCATTGTTATCCATATCCACCACAAAGAAGTCCACAGGAAAAATAAGCTCATTTACTTGCACTAACACGTCTTCTACAAGCCCCTTAGGATATATGTTAGACTTGTTTGCCAATTGGATAATAACTCTTGTCTCTTTCAAAGGTCCAAGATTCAAGGAGTCATATATTTCGGCCGACATCACACTAATGGAAGCTCCCAAATCAAGTAAAGCATGCTCAAACCTTTTCTTACCAATAGTAATTGGCACCGTGAAACCACCGGGATCCGTGCACTTTGTAGGCATCTTCTTCAATAACATAGCCGATGCACTCTCGCCAACTTTAGTAATTTCATTATCAAGCAACCTATCCTTCTTTGTGCATAATTCCTTCATGAACTTCGCATACCGTGGCATTGTCTTGATGGCCTCAATGAATGGGATGTTGATTTCAATCTTCTTGAAAATATCCATGAGTGCCTTGTCTTGAGCTTCTTTCTTGGATTTAGCAAAACGACTAGGAAAAGGAGGTGGAGTAGTGAAAGTAGGAACCGGTTCCTTGGATTGGTCGGTTGGTGTTGAATTCTCCTTTGGTGCGGCTTCCTCCTTATCTTTGACTACCTCTTCAATAGCTTCTTCATGATGACTTGGACCCTCCACTTGTCTTCCACTTCTTAGAGTAACCGCATTAACATTCTCTCTTGGATTCACAAATGGTTGTGAAGGAAGTTTTGTAGATGCTTGAGATTTCAATAAGTTTACATCGATCGCCAATTGTCCCATTTGAGTTTGTAAATCCTTGATAGCCGAATCGGTCTTTTGTTGATTTTGTTGAAACAATGACGTAATACCTTGCATCATGACATTAAGCTTATCATCTATTGAAGATCCTTGTTCCTTCACTTGAGGTTGAAATTGTTGAGAACCACCTTGTTGTTGAGGTTGGAAGCGTGATTGTTGAAAACCACCTTGTTGTGCATATGGATTAGGAGCCGCCGCTTGCTTGTTTGCATAACTAAAGTTGGGATGATCCTTCCAACCGGGATTATAGGTATTGGAGTATGGATCGTACCTTGGCCTTTGATTTGGATATAAAGCATTCACTTGTTCGGTCCCACCATCCGGAATAATTACCGCGGCCATCCTTTGAATCATTGTCTCCATGTTACTCATCCTTTGATCAAGATGTGATGATGAATCACTAACTTCATGTACTCGCCTAACCATGGGTTCATCTCTTGTGTAGAATTGTTGCGAGTTTGCCGCCATACTTTCAATCAACTCGGTAGCTTGGGTCACCGTCTTGTTCACTAGTGCACCACCACCCGCGCGCCAAGAAGAGAACTATCACTTGGGTTGAGAGCTTCATAGAAGTATTGGAGTATCATAACATCACTAAATTGATGGTGTGGACAGCTTGCCACCAACCTCTTGTATCGCTCCCAACATTCATACAATGACTCTCCCACATGTTGTTTCAATCCACAAATCTCCTTGCGAATTTGAGTAGCTTTGGATGCGGGAAAATATCTCTCGAGGAAAAGTTTCTTCATCCCATTCCATGTTGTGATACTTCCGGAAGGCAAATAATATAACCATTCCTTAGCATTGCCCGCCAAAGAAAACGGGAAAGCTTTCAACATTGCTCCATCCACATTAGTCTCCTGGTGGAAGCATAGCCATAACTATGGTATAGAAGTCCATAAGATGTTTGTTTGGGTCCTCATTCACCATGCCATGGAACTTTGGTAACTCTCTAATCAACCCCGGCTTGATCTCGAAGGTTGAGTTAGTTTGGATACACCATTGTTGTGTATCAAGCCTGTGAGAAGCTAGGTCCTTGAGTGTACGATCACCATCGTTTCTTCCTCTTTGTCCGAATCACTTGATGAAGAAGGAGGAAGTGGAGTGTTAATCGCTCGAATGAAATCCTTTAGTTGAGTGCCGGATCGAAGACGTATTGGACTCGGTCTGCCCTTCTTAAGCATTCACCAAAGGTATAACACCTGAAACAAGATTCTCAAAAACTAAGTTAGATATGGTATAAAATCTAACAAAGCAAGAATATAGCAAAAAGAAAAAATAAAAACAACTAAAATCGTCCGTTGCTCCCTAAGCAATGGCCAAAATTTGATGCGTGTCGTAGGTGCAATCAAATTAATTAATATTTCCACTCAATTAAAAATAATATAATGGAAGTCAAGTTCGTTCCCACGAGGAGCAAGAGATTCTAGTTGTAAAAATTGTCACAAAAGGGGGTGTAAAAGCAAAAGAAAATAAACAAAGCAATTAAAAGATAAAGTTGAAAGCAATAAGAGAGACAAGATCAAGGAATCCTTCTTCGTTGCAAAACAATGATTAAAGTTATGTTCTTTTCTACTTGTTATTAGTCACAAATTATCACCAACCGTAGGATAGCAGTCCGCTTAGCTAAACCCCAAAATCCCTTATTTCACCGACAACAAGTCCGCTTAGCTATCGATTCTATTTAAAAAACCACCTTGAGGTTCGATCACTCTAGATGTAATTCCAATAATGCATTAAGATTTATGAACTTATTAGGTTTATATAGTAGTTAAACTCTTAGATCAAGGTTTACTTTCTAACGTTGTTTCTACACACAATTGCTCCACGGAATCCCTCCGCAAGGTCTTGTGTTTTCTACTTGTGTAAAGAGTCAAGAAACAATTACTTATCTCCTAACTTATACTAGATTTAGATCAATTAACAAATCAATTTAGCGTGCACTCCAAACAATCTATCAATCAATCATGAATGAATAAACATTCCTATTAGTAAAAACAATCGATAATCATGTGAAAAACCTCAAGATAGAATTGAAACAAAACTCAAATCATGAATTAAGAACTAGGAATTCATCCTCAATCAATAAGAAAATTAGCTACTCATGCTTTTGAAATTCACACAAATAATTATTAAAAGGAGAATTTTCAAGTTCACACAAATAATTAAGAAGAAGAATTTTAGAAAAGCAAAAAAACACAAGTGTTGTGTGTGTAGAGAGGTGTGTAAAAGATGTAGAAAACTTCTCTATTTATAGGCTTCAATATTCTCCAAATCTTCCAAGGAATAGAATCCTTTTCCTTTAGCAATTCAATTTCCAAATCCAAGCTTTTCTCAACTCTTCCATCTTCTTTTCCAAATTTGAGCCCAATTCTCCATCCAATTCCTAGTCCAAGTCTTCACACCCATGAGAGAAATCCATAGAAAATTCTGGAATTTTTGGCTCACCGGAAAATCGGGTATTATGGCCGAATCCGCCGGAACAAGTCACCGCCGCCATCCTCGAAAATTATGTCCGTCGAAGGAATATTCGACGTCATTCCGTCACCCACCGTTAGGACTAACGGTCAAAAAGTCAAACCGTCATCAACCAGGTCAAGGGAAGTCAAGGGAAGTCAAGGGAAGGAGGAGTCGGAAGCCAGACTTGAGTCGCCTCCCTAGGTGGTCGACTGTCCTGATCGAGGTGAGTTGGACCGGTTTCGGATCGGTCATCGGACTCGAGTTGACTCGTCGGAGGGGAAATTTCGCCGAGTTTCGTTTTTTTGAGGACTTTCCGTGCCACATTCCGCCCTTTACTTCTTCTCCATTTCGTTAAGAATTCCTAGCACATTCATCTATTGAGCATTTCATTCACACACCCAAAGAACTAGCCGCAATTTAATCTTTGCAATTTATCAAAGACAACACTCAATCAATATCTTCCCACAATTCATCCAATCTTCTTCCACAAAACCCTTATTCACTTCCATCATCACTATTCCCATTCTCTCAATCAATCGAAACCCATTTCAAATTGTCTCCTTCATCTTTAGATCGACCCAATATCAAAAACATCTCCGAAACAAAACCCATTAATCTCTTCCTCTCTATGTTGTTCAGCACCATACCACTCAACACTCATTACCGATTCGCGATCATTCTCTTCCAAATTCACTCCCCGATTTCTTCTTAATCTATTGGTTCGATTCAAACCCATTCAAAACCCATCTCTCGTTTCTCATAACATTCATCTCCTTAACATCTCCTCTATTCACCGAAATCTTCTCTTCAAATCCCATAAACAAGTCGAGCCCATCCTCTTCATCTCTCGTAACCCATCAACATTTCCTCTCGATCGAACCCATCTCAAGCATCAACATAATCGGAGAACAAATAGAATTGGTCTCGTAAACCCTAGTTCCACCTTCTAAACTTCGATCATTGTCTTCCCCGAACTCATCATTAGCAATTTCAATTTCTCCCATGAATATCTCCAATCCTCTAGATTCAACAACCCCTTCCATTTCGATTCAATCGAACCCTAAATCACCATCTCTCCTGATTAGTTTTCACAATCCCGCTCGATCTCTCATTAATCCTCGGTTCGCCTCTCAATTTTTGAATGGATTCACAAGAAGAACTCGTTCTCATTTTCGAGAAATGAGTGAATGAATGATTGAGAGGAAAGGTTTCTCGATTTTAGGGTTGGTATAGATATGGTTATTCAATTGTCTGGTCCCCTTTGATAAGGGCTAACCCGATGGCAGCCCCTTAACCTCATCTCTGACTAACATTTAGTATTCCTCCAATAGTTACCCCTTAACCTGGGACTGGGCTCCGATATGCTCGCCCCGTAAAATGACCTTTTGTCCTTTTTTCTCAAATTGGGTGATTTCTTCTTCTTTTTCCTCCGTGCGACTCCAAAGTAGCTATAAAACTCAAAACAAGCGTAAAATACATAATTTACAAGAAAAATAACAAAGAAAGCATAAACAATAGATAGTAAATAGGATGTATTCTACACCCTATCAAATTCCCCCACACTTAGACTTTGCTAGTCCTCGAGCAAATCAAACTAAAAACTCACAACTTCAAAGCGTTCAAGCGTCCCAAGCATCCAAAGAGCTATGAGGACATAGAGTTTCTGCATTCTAGTAATAAGAAGTTAGAAATACTAAAGAACATATTCTCATTCTTAAATGTTGAGTGAGAAATAACCACACCATAATGAGAGAATGCGTGTTTGAGAAACGATCAATAAGCATTTCGCCTCGACTTCTGCCTCACCAAAAAGGATTTTATGATAATTGCACTCAAAAAGACGACTTTTTTATGGTTCTCACATGTGTGCAGTAGGAATGAAGAGAGAATTCCCGCAACACGTTGAATGGTGGGAAGGACAACTTCCGAAATATTTTTAAAAACCCACATCTTTTAATATTTTGAAAACCATTTTTTCTAACGATCTCTAAGAAAGGAAATCAACCATTTATTATTGAGGATGAGATTACTTACTCACCTTCACATCCGATCGCCAATTATGATAACACCACTCTCACGGCATCCAATAGAAACGTCTTCCGCTCCTCGTCTTGATCTTCTTGGTCTTCGTCTTCGGTTTCAACTATTGATGATAAACCCTCGAATTTCATAAATCCTTGACAATTTTTAACCTTTTACCTTAAAAATCCTTGTCGCTTGAAACTTTCTTATAAATTTTCCTTCCCCACGGCTTATTAAATAAATAAAACAAAACAAATATTTCTCTTTTTTTTTTTTCAATTTTTTTTTTTTTTTTTTTTTTTTTGAAACAAGAGAAATAAAATACAAAAAAATAAACCATGGCCGTGGGAGAAGTATTTTACCGCTTGATTCTTCACAACTTGTATCGTCTTGAAATCATAAACTTCAAAAATTCTCACCTTTTAATTTTCTTCACTTTCATGAATAAGTCTTCATACTTGGATATAAAATTACCTCATTGTATTGTAAGTCCTCAACATATATGTGAAATCCGCCCTTTGTATGTTGCTTTACTTGAATTTGAAATTTGCTCTTTTTCTCGTTCCGTTGCTTGTAAACCTTGAACTTTTTCCAACTTTCCTTGTAGATTTTGATGTCGCTCCTTGTTGATGATGAATGTGTTTCTATGGATCCGTTGTTGTCGCGAGAGAAATGGTGCTAACTGCAAATCGAACTACAAGAAGGAAGCTTTCATCTATAGACGTCACCCTTATGATTGACAAAATTAGCACTCAAGAGATCAAAGAGTAGTGCTTCTATTGGTGGGAGGTTGGGTAGCTCACCATTCTACCCGAATTAACGTATGGTGACACACACTCAAAAGAAGCTCTTTAGTAGATGGAAAATTTCTGGTCGGTGCCTCTCATGATATGAATACGGGTAGTCTCCACTAATGATTGATCAACAACTCTAATAATGCACTTCTCCCTGCACCAAATTCACATCACCTACCCATGATTAAATCCATTATTTAACACTCTAACAAGCAAGAAATCCGAATGTAGTTCTCTAACATTTCCAAGTTCAATTATGTCGGTCAAAATCTCTATGTAAACATACCTAGAAGTATGCTAGTGACTCTAAAATCTTTAAAAGTTGGAGTTTTTAACTTTCTTTTTCTTTTTCACTTTTTTTTTTTATCATTTTTTTTTAAATACATGCTTAACCACTCCCCCACACTTAAACCTTACATTGTCCTCAATGTAATTGAATCCTCCTAGTAAAGTCAAGGTGGGAAATTTTAACATGATATGGAACAAGAAAAAGAAATAACAAAAAGCAAAAGGATAAGAAATACAAAACCGATGGGTTGCCTCCCATTAAGCGCTTGTTTTAAAGTCGACGGCCCGACTTAGCTCTTGCGGCACATTACTCCTCCAGAGGGAGTGAATCTTGAAAGCCAATCACGTCCACATGCTCACATTGGAAATTTTTCATAATATGGCTTTAACCTATGGCCGTTGACTTTCAAATGTTGTCCCTTTTGTCACTAACAATTTCAACCGCACCATGATCATAAACATTAGTAACAACAAATGGTCCCACCCAACGGGACTTAACTTTCCCGAAATAAACGTAAACGAGTATTAAATAAAAGAACTTTTTGCCCACAACAAAACTTTTCCGCGAAATCATCTTGTCATGAAAAAGCTTAGTCTTTTCCTTGTAAATCCGAGCACTCTCGTAAGCATCATTACGTATCTCCTCTAACTCATGTAGTTGTAACTTCCTTTGTTTCCCCGCTTCATCATACTCCATGTTGAATTTCTTTATCGCCCAATAAGCCTTATGTTCAAGTTCAACCTAAGATGACAAGCCTTACCATAAACCAACCTATATGGAGACATACCAATCGGGGTCTTATACGCCGTTCTATACGCCCAAAGTGCATCATTGAGCTTAAAGCTCCAATCTTTCCTTGTGGTATTCACCGTTTTCTCAAGAATGGACTTGATCTCACGATTTGAAATTTCCGCTTGTCCACTAGTTTGTGGATGATAAGGCGTACCAATTTTGTGTGTTATGTTGTACTTCTTGAGGAGAGCGTGGAAAGCCTTCTTGAAATGTGAGCCTCCATCGCTTATCACCACTCTTGGTGTACCATGCCTATTGAAAATGTTTTCCTTACAAAATCACAAACAACTTGAGAGTCATTAGTTTTGGTGGCTCTAGCTTCCACCCATTTCGAAACATAATCTACGGCAAGAAGTATATAAAAGTTTCCATTCGAATTGACAAAAGGGCCCATAAAATCAATACCCCACACATCAAAAATCTCAACGGCGAGAATTGGTGTGAGTGGCATTTGATTTCGAGCACCTAGATTGCCCGTTCGTTGACATCTATCACACGATTTACAAAAACATATGAATCTTCAAACAAGGTGGGCCAATAAAATCCACTCTCGAGAACTTTGAGAGCGGTGCGTTTAGAACCAAAGTGGCCACCACAAGCAAAAGTGTGGCAAAAGGAGAGGATGGATTGAAATTCGGAGTTAGGCACGCACCTTCGCATTATTTGATCAACGCCATATTTCCATAAGTATGGTTCATCCCACACATATTGCTTAGCTACCTTCTTAAGTTTCATCTTTTGGAAATTAGACATTGTACTAGGTACTTTCCTTGTCACCAAGTAATTCACTATATCCGCATACCAAGGTGTTGATTCTTCCATGGAGAAAAGTTGTTCGTCCGGAAAGCGGTCATGTAATGGAAGTTCCTCTTGAGACATAACAAGTCTACTAAGATGATCCGCAACGGTATTCTCCACACCCTCTTATCACGAATTTCTATGTCGAACTCTTGTAATAGGATCCAGTTAATCTTGGCTTAGCTTCTTTCTTCTTTATTAAGTGTCTTAGTGCGGCATGATCGGAATACACAATAACCTTTGTACCCACCAAGTATGATCGAAATTTTTCCAATGCAAAAACTATAGCCAATAACTCCTTTTCCGTGGTAGAATAATTGATTTGTGCATCATTAAGGGTCCTAGATGCATAATAGATAACATGGGACAACTTGTCCACTCTTTGACCCAAAACGGCTCCAACCGCATAATCACTAGCATCACACATTAATTCAAATGGAAGATTCCAATCCGGTGATTTGATAATCGGCGCACTTGTCAACATATCCTTTAATTTGTCAAAAGCATCCTTGCATTCCTTGTTGAAGTCGAAAGGTACCTCCTTTTGTAATAACTTGCACATCGGCATGGAGATTTTGGAGAAATCCTTGATAAACCGCCTATAGAAACCTCGCATGACCAAGAAAAGAACGGATCTCCCTCACCGAAGTGGGATATTGTAAGTTTCTTATTAAATCTATCTTTGACTTGTCCACTTCGAGCCCCTCGAGAGGACACAATGTGACCAAGTACTATGCCGTGGTTTACCATAAAGTGACATTTCTCCCAATTAAGGACAAGGTTTGTGTCTATGCATCGTTTAAGAACTAGTTCAAGGTTGTTTAAACAACCATCAAAAGAATTGCCATAAACACTAAAGTCATCCATAAATACCTCGATGATGCGCTCCACATAATCCGAGAATATACTCACCATGCATCTTTGAAAAGTAGCCGCGCATTGCAAAGGCCAAACGGCATCCGTCTATATGCAAACGTTCCAAATGGACAAGTGAAAGTGGTCTTCTCTTGGTCCTCCTGTGCAATAACAATTTGGTTGTATCCCGAATAACCATCCAAGAAGCAATAATAAGAATGCCCCGCTAACCGCTCCAACATTTGATCAATGAAAGGTAAAGGAAAGTGATCCTTTCGGGTTGCGGAATTAAGCTTTCTATAGTCAATGCACACTCTCCAACCGGTTTGAACTCTTGTAGGAACAAGTTCATCGTCTTGATTTCGAACAACCGTAACTCCGGATTTCTTTGGTACCACTTGAACCGGAGTTACCCATTTGCTATCGGAGATTGGGTAGATTACCCCCACACTTAGCAATTTGAGTATCTCTTTCTTCACAACCTCCATCATGGGAGGATTAAGCCTACGTTGAGCATCACGTACCGACTTCACGTTCTCTTCCATTAGAATCCGATGCATGCACATGGATGGACTAATGCCTTTGATGTCCGCAATTGTCCACCCAATAGCCGTTTTGTGCTCTCTCAAGACTCTAAGCAAACGGTCTTCTTGTACCGGTGTGAGGTTCTTAGAAATAATCACCGGAAGCTCATCTCCATCTCCCAAGAAAGCATACTTCAAATGGTCCGAAAGCGGCTTCAATTCTAGTTTGGGCGCCCCAACAATAGATGGTACAAGTACTTCATCATTCACGGGTAAAGAAATATAAGAAACATTACCCTTTTTAGCTTCTTGCAATGTCGCCAAAGCACCACACATCTCCACCAATTCCTTGGAGATTTCAACATCCAAGTTAGACAAGCCATGGACGTCCAATTCAATGCTCTTTTGCAACACCACATCAAGTTCATCCTCTTGGTTCAATTCCACCATTTGTTGCGCTAATGAATCAACCACATCAATGGAGTAAACGGAATGCACATCACTTGGGTAGCGCATGGCTTCAAATATGTTAAAGTGTATTATCTCCTTGTCGAATTCCATAGTGAGTGTACCCTTATCAACATCAATCTTCGTCTTTGCGGTTTTCATGAATGGCCTCCCAAGAAGTAAAGAAGTAGATGATCAGTTCTCATTGTTATCCATATCCACCACAAAGAAGTCCACAGGAAAAATAAGCTCATTTACTTGCACTAACACGTCTTCTACAAGCCCCTTAGGATATATGTTAGACTTGTTTGCCAATTGGATAATAACTCTTGTCTCTTTCAAAGGTCCAAGATTCAAGGAGTCATATATTTCGCCGACATCACACTAATAGAAGCTCCCAAATCAAGTAAAGCATGTTCAAACCTTTTCTTACCAATAGTAATTGGCACCGTGAAACCACCGGGATCCGTGCACTTTGTAGGCATCTTCTTCAATAGCATAGCCGACGCACTCTCACCAACTTTAGTAATTTCATTATCAAGCAACCTATCCTTCTTTGTGCATAACTCCTTCATGAACTTCGCATACCGTGGCATTGTCTTGATGGCCTCAATGAATGGGATGTTGATTTCAATCTTCTTGAAAATATCCATGAGTGCCTTGTCTTGAGCTTCTTTCTTGGATTTAGCAAAACGACTAGGAAAAGGAGGTGGAGTAGTGAAAGTAGGAACCGGTTCCTTGGATTGGTCGGTTGGTGTTGAATTCTCCTTTGGTGCGGCTTCCTCCTTATCTTTGACTACCTCTTCAATAGCTTCTTCATGATGACTTGGACCCTCCACTTGTCTTCCACTTCTTAAAGTAACCGCATTAACATTCTCTCTTGGATTCACAAATGGTTGTGAAGGAAGTTTTGTGGATGCTTGAGATTTCAATAAGTTTACATCGGTCGCCAATTGTCCCATTTGAGTTTGTAAATCCTTGATAGCCGAATCGGTCTTTTGTTGATTTTGTTGAAACAATGACGTAATACCTTGCATCATGACATTAAGCTTATCATCTATTGAAGATCCTTGTTCCTTCACTTGAGGTTGAAATTGTTGAGAACCACCTTGTTGTTGAGGTTGGAAGCGTGATTGTTGAAAACCACCTTGTTGTGCATATGGATTAGAGCCGCCGCTTGCTTGTTTGCATAACTAAAGTTGGGATGATCCTTCCAACCGGGATTATAGGTATTGGAGTATGGATCGTACCTTGGCCTTTGATTTGGATATAAAGCATTCACTTGTTCGGTCTCACCATCCGAATAATTACCGCGCCATCCTTTGAATCATTGTCTCCATGTTACTCATCCTTTGATCAAGATGTGATGAAGAATCACTAACTTCATGTACTCGCCTAACCATGGGTTCATCTCTTGTGTAGAATTGTTGCGAGTTTGCCGCCATACTTTCAATCAACTCTCTAGCTTGGGTCACCGTCTTGTTCACTAGTGCACCACCACCCGCGCGTCAAGAAGAGACCTATCACTTGGGTTGAGAGCTTCATAGAAGTATTGGAGTATCATAACGTCACTAAATTGATGGTGTGGACAGCTTGCCACCAACCTCTTGTATCGCTCCCAACATTCATACAATGACTCTCCCACATGTTGTTTCAATCCACAAATCTCCTTGCACAATTTGAGTAGCTTTGGATGCGGGAAAATATCTCTCGAGGAAAAGTTTCTTCATCCCATTCCATGTTGTGATACTTCCTAAGGCAAATAATATAACCATTCCTTAGCATTGCCCGCCAAAGAAAACGGGAAAGCTTTCAACATTGCTCCATCCACATTAGTCTCCTGGTGGAAGCATAGCCATAACTATGGTATAGAAGTCCATAAGATGTTTGTTTGGGTCCTCATTCACCATGCCATGGAACTTTGGTAACTCTCTAATCAACCCCGCTTGATCTCGAAGGTTGAGTTAGTTTGGACACACCATTGTTGTGTATCAAGCCTGTGAGAAGCTAGGTCCTTGAGTGTACGATCAGCCATCGTTTCTTCCTCTTTGTCCGAATCACTTGATGAAGAAGGAGGAAGTGGAGTGTTAATCGCTCGAATGAAATCCTTTAGTTGAGTGCCGGATCGAAGACGTATTGGACTCGGGTCTACCTTCTTTAAGCATTCACCAAAGGTATAACACCTTAAACAAGATTCTCAAAAACTAAGTTAGATATGGTATAGAATCTAACAAAGCAAGAATATAGCAAAAAAAAAAATAAAAACAAAAAATCGTCCCGTTGCTCCCCGGCGAATGGCGCAAAAATTTGATGCGTGTCGTAGGTGCAATCAAATTAATTAATATTTCCACTCAATTAAAAATAATATAATGGAAGTCAAGTTCGTTCCCACGAGGAGCAAGAGATTCTAGTTGTAAAAATTGTCACAAAAGGGGGGTGTAAAAGCAAAAGAAAATAAACAAAGCAATTAAAAGATAAAGTTGAAAGCAATAAGAGAGACAAGATCAAGGAATCCTTCTTCGTTGCAAAACAATGATTAAAGTTATGTTCTTTTCTACTTGTTATTAGTCACAAATTATCACCAACCGTAGGATAGCAGGTGTCCGCTTAGCTAGCCCCAAAATCCCTTATTTCACCGAGACAACAAGTCCGCTTAGTTATCGATTCTATTTAAAAAACCACCTAGAGGTTCACTCAAGATGTAATTTAAATAAATGCATTAAGATTTATGAATTTAGGTTTAGTACTAGTAGTTAAACTCTTAGATCAAGGTTTACTTTCTAGCGTTGTTTTCACACACAATTGCTCCACGGAATCCCTCCGCAAGGTCTTGTGTTTTCTACTTGTGTAAAGAGTCAAGAACGATTACTTATTCCCTAACTTATACTAGATTTAGATCAATTAACAAATCAATTTAGCGTGCACTCCAAACAATCTATCAATCAATCATGAATGAATAAACATTCCTATTAGTAAAAACAATCGATAATCATGTGAAAAACCTCAAGATAGAATTGAAACAAAACTCAAATCATGAATTAAGAACTAGGAATTCATCCTCAATCAATAAGAAAATTAGCTACTCATGCTTTTGAAATTCACACAAATAATAATTATTAAAAGGAGAATTTTCAAGTTCACACAAATAATTAAGAAGAAGAATTTTAGAAAAGCAAGCAAAAACACAAGTGTTGTGTGTGTAGAGAGGTGTGTAAAAGATGTAGAAAACTTCTCTATTTATAGGCTTCAATATTCTCCAAATCTTCCAAGGAATAGAATCCTTTTCCTTTAGCAATTCAATTTCCAATTCCAAGCTTTTCTCAACTCTTCCATCTTCTCTTTCCAAGTTTGAGCCCAATTCTCCATCCAATTCCTAGTCCAAGTCTTCACACCCATGAGAGAAATCCATAGAAAATTCGAATTTTTGGCTCGCCGGAAAATCGGTATTATGGCCGAATCCGGCCAATAAATCGCCGCCGGCCATCGAAAATTATGTCCGTCAGTGGAATATTCGACGGAATATTCCGATCGACCCACCGTTAGGACTAACGGTCAAAAAGTCAAACCGTCACCAACCAGGTCAAGGGAAGTCAAGAAGGAGGAGTCGGCTAGGCAGCGAGTCGGCTCCTAGGTGGTCGACTCGTCTGACCGAGAAGTTAGACCGGTTTGGATCGGTCATCGGACTCGTTGAGTTGACTCGTCGAGGGGAAATTTCGCGAGTTTCGTTTAATTACGGGACTTTCCGTGCCACATTCCTACCTTTACTTCGCTCCATTTCGTTAAGAATTCCTAGCACATACATCTATTGAGCATTTCATTCACACTCCCAAAGAACAGTAGCCGCAATTTAATCTTTGCAATTTATCAAAGACTACCACTCTCCGCATCTTCCCCCGTCAATTCATCCGAATCTTCTTCCACAAAACCCTTATTCACTTCCATCATCACCGACTCCCATTCTCTCAATCAATCAAACCCATTTCAAATTGTAACTCCTTTCTCGCCATCGACCCAATATCAAAAACATCTCCGCCACAAAACCCATTAATCTCTTCCTCTCTCGTGTTGTTAGCACCACCAACACTCATTACCGATTCGCTCATTCTCTTCCAAATTCACTCCCTGATTTCTTCTTAATCTATTGGTTCGATTCAAACCCAGCTGCCAAAACCCATCTCTGTTGCATCTGTCTTCATCTCCATTAACATCTCCTCTGTCCCTGAAATCTTCTCTTCAAATCCCATAAACAAGTCGAGCCCATCCTGTTTCATCAGCTCAGAACCCATCAACATTTCCTCTCGATCGAACCCATCTCAAGCATCAACAGAATCGATCGAACAAATAGAATTGGTCTCAAACCCTAGTTCCACCAACTACCAACTTCGATCGGCTCTTCCCCCGAACTCATCATTAGCAATTTCAATTTCTCCCATGAATATCTCCAAATGCTTCATTGCGAGAGATTCAACAACCCCGATCCATTTCGAATTCAACAAAAAGACCAAATCACCATCTCGTGATTAGTTCTCACAATCCCGCTCGATCTCTCATTAATCCTCGCTTTAGCCTCTCAATTTTTGAATGGATTCACAAGAAGAACTCGTTCTCATTTTCGATTAGAGAAATGAGTGAATGAATGATTGAGAGGAAAGGTTTCTCGATTTTAGGGTTGGTATAGATATGGTTATTCAATGTCTCCCCTTTGATGAGGGCTAACCATGGCAGGCCCCTTAACCTCATCTGGACTATGTTTAGTATTCCTCCAATAGTTACCCCTTAACCTGGACCGGCTCCAGATATCAATCGCACAGTAAAATGACCTTTTTGTCCTTTTGGCTCAAATTGTGTGATTTCTTCTTCTTTTCCTCCGTGCGACTCCAAAGTAGCTATAAAACTTAAAACAAGCGTAAAATACATAATTTACAAGAAAAATAACAAAGAAAGCATAAACAATAGATAGTAAATAGGATGTATTCTACACCCTATCATGTTATTACTGGTAGAGCCGTCTATTCGGAGAGGAAAGTACCCTAATTAGGCGAAATCTCTTACGAACGCTCGTTTAAAGACTTCTGTGGGATCAAGAACCTCTACGAGTACTGGTTGGTGGGAAACTAGATAATTGCAGTATTATTAGTTTTCGATTTGATTTGATTGACTAACGGTTGTTGAACTTTGATTGCACCTAGTTTGTTTATTCTTGAGAATCTTCTCTTTTGATATAAGATTCACTCAAACTAGATCAAAGTATCGACGGGATCTTTAGAACTGTTTGTAGATCTAAAGACATCTTGTGATAATCCATTGTTAACAGACTCCGTTATGTGCGTGATTGATCACAAGAGATTCAAGTTGTGGTGCGCAGGTGTTTATTGAAGATTTAAGAAGATTTGAAGACGAAGAAGATTTCTGATTTGGGTTCATAATCTTTGGTGTGCACAAAACTTGATCGGCTGGGATCCAACTATAATCGGTTTATCTTTGATAGATTTGATTGATTAGTTGCGTAGATCGGCATCAGTATTTAGTATCTTGGTAGATCCAATTATTGATTGCATAATCTAAACACTTCTACTCTTGGTAGTTGTTGGATAGATTGATCTAAACCCGACAAAGGAGTTTATTGGATTAAACAGAAGAGCCTTTGTCTAACTCATATCACTGAGATTGAAAAGAGTTGTTACCGAACAGATTTGTTGTTCCTTTACTGTTTGGAATACGAACCAAAGGAATTGTTCCAGTGTGTGCACTTATTGAATGTCGGAAGCGCAAGGATACTGAAGAAACTAGGTGAACTATAGATTTAGTTGCTTGGTCTCAACTATACGAAGTTTGTTTGATTTTATATAGCGGCTTAATTATGAGAGTATTCTATTCTGGACTAGGTCCCGGGGTTTTTCTGCATTTGCGGTTTCCTCGTTAACAAAATCTTGTTGTGTTATTTATATTTGTTTTCCGCAATTATAATTGTTGTTATTATAATTTAAAGTAAATTACACAAACTCCGTATTACTTGATAATGATCCTATAGAGTTTGGTTAAGTCCGAACCTATTATCAAGTAATCACACTTTGATTGTTGTATTGTCTCGATCTCGTATTCATAGACGATCACAAAGTGTGAATACCGATTCGTTGTATTGTCTCGACTCATTCCATAGACAATCACTTTCGTGAAGAGGACTTATAGGTGGAAAAGTTTAAGATTGTGGTATATATTTGGGTACCCTCGTCTTTTCATAAAATACTCATCTTTTCTGTTGTGTTCTAGAAGAAGCTGAAATCCTTAATGTCGGTGTTAGAATCTGTAATTGAATTAGATCTCTCTGTATTTGAAAAATTCTCCCAACCATCTATCATTTGAAGACACGGTATAGAAACTGCAATTTTCAAGAATTCATTGACATCATCTTTATTTTGAAAAATGGGGAATATGATCGTTGTGGATAACTGATTCAAATTTGAATTATTCGAGTTAGTTTCCGGATTAGCTTATTCGGCTTCTCAAATCAATGTGATCGTTGTAAATGGCTGATTCTCTTTCAGAAGATTTGACTTAGTAGCTGAATTATCTGACTCAGCTTCTGAATTCATAATTGGGCTGGATGTAGACTCAGAAGATGAAGAAGATTGACCCACAGAGTCCCTCGAGCCCATAAAATTCCTTAAACTTTAAATTCGCAGTAGAATTCAAATTTAAAATCTTCTGCAAGCCAGTTACGGTAAAAATTTCTTTTTCTTGTGTAGTGAATTTCCTGAAAAGATCTCTTCTCCGTGAATCATGCGGTTTCAAAATAGGGTGAGGTATTTTCGGCCATTCAACATGAACGGAATAATCTTGGTTGACTAATTAGCTTGCCAAATTACCATATCAAGATTTTGAACTCGGATTTTCATATGAGAAAGATCTACAACGCCATTGTTGAACTGTAATGGAGAAATTCGAGCTGGAAAGTAATAATCCCCAAAATGATATAAAAAAGAAGATGAAATTTTATCGAAACTTCTTACCTTAAGACGAATAGCTGATGCGTCTTTCCAATTGAGTGTTGAAGAATTGACTTCTAATAAACCCCCAAATCTAGAACAAAGATCATTGTAAAAACAGTGACCCCAAAGATTAAAAGGAACTCCACGTACCTCAATCCATGACCCTTCGGAGTTTCCCTTAGTTAATGACACTGAATTTGAAGCATTCCACCATGGCAACAATCTAACAGCCAAATCGTCACAATTCCAAATACCATTGTTTAACATTTTTATTTTTCCTGAGAAGAAGCAAAGAAAAAAATCCTTATTGGAATCAAAGGGATATATCAAACCCTACATCAACATGAAATCGATTAGCAATCTCAAGACCTATGTTTTTCCAAGAAATCACTAACGTAGAGGCCTCAAAGATCACTGCCTGATTCCATTTCTAGATAGAGTCATAGGAAACTTCATTCAACGAAATCCGAGGTTCAAGTTTTTCCCGAAGAGAAACATCTGAACTTTTTCCCGAGGTTTAACATATATCTTCTTAGTAGAGATATCTGAAAAACCATTAACAAAACGCTTCCATCTTGAATCTCCCTCTTCAGCTGGAAAACACATAGAGTGTTTAATACCTTAGCAAGAAACTGTTGCACGGAAAAATTCTCCATATCTGTTTTGGTTTCGAGAAAACAAAATATGTTCATCTCCACTATGAAGATTAAATCCAGTACCAACTACCATGGAACCCCTTTTTTTATTCCTTCCTCGGATATTTTTCATCCATATTACTCCTTCATAACTGACCGATACTTGAATAATCTTCCTTGTATTTGAAGTCTTTTTATCAAACAAAACTCTTTTTTTTAGTATGTGAAACAGTGAAAGATTTGAATTTACAATAGGTGAAAACATCATGATGTGAAACTATTTTAGGACCCAAAATCTAAATATCCAATTTTTTTAATTTTAAACATCAAACTATCGATACTTATGGGTTGTTTGTTTGTTTCATTTGGGTTGTGAGATCAAAGGTTAATTTGGGGTCTTTTTCTTTTGTCTCTCTGTCTGCATGTCAATCTAATGGTTTGTCACTTACACCACTTACACTTTTGAACTGGTGTATCATTTTCGATTCATGGAGGTGTACGTATCAATCCGAACCACCAATATCGGAGAAGAAATAATGCATGTACCGGAAACACATGGTATGCTGGACTACAGACTAAAACGCCCAATATCGCCTAACCACAAAATTTCATTTACGTCAAACATGATCTGACTAATCCAAGTACAAGGTATATAAAGAAAAATGTATGTACGCTAGTACGTACATATCAGTGATTTAACTACACGTTGGTTCATATTCATCTATCATTTTAAAGGTGTTGGTAGGTCGGTGAGGAGTTTGAGTTTAAGACAACGGAGACGGTGAACCACCAGTATCCAAAAGAAATAATGGATCTACCCAAACATATGGTATGCTGGACTGCTGACTAAAACGCCCAATATCGCCAAAACATAAAGTTCCATTTACACATGGTCAGACTGAGTAATCCAAGTACCGCAGTACATAAAGAAGGACGTACGTACCTATCAGTGATTTAACTACACGTTCATTTGTATGCATCTATGATTTTACAGGTACCTTAATCATACAATGTACGTAAAAACTTACCCCATATTATGCTTTAAGTTCCTAAAATTGTTATGGTACTTTTCGCGGGGTCTCATCTGTCTCGAGCAAGTTTTCGAGTACATTATCATGAATGTGCCCTTTTTCTGTCTCTAATTTAGGTCAAGTCGCTCTAGTAACATTAGGTCTACTCAAACTATTCGCAACAACCAGTGTGTGGCCTCCCTTAAGATACGTGGTCTGCCACTAAAGTTCTGGGGGGAGGATAACTTTAAGTACATTGCAGAGACATTAGGAGGAATGATAAAAATTTCACCTGAAACTTTAAGTATCACAAAAGATACGAGGGTGCATTTCTTTAGGATATCTGTTGGAGGTGATATACAAAAGGTCCCAGCAGTTATAGTGAAGGAGATCGGAGGAATGAAGCTGTACTTACAATCCAGTGGGATGTGAATTATACTCCAATGAATGAATGGATGCATCAGGAATACGTGAACAAAGTGGAAGAATTTGAGGCAAACATAATTAATTTTATGAAATATGTACCTGCTGTTGATCGGAATTCAACATTAATGCATGGTAATGCTAACCCAAGCAGACAAGTTGAAAGGCGCAGGAGCATGGAAGGAAACAGCTCTGAGGCGCAGGCAAATTTGGAAGCGACAGAGGGTAGTTGGGTACCAAGGCGCAATTCTGGTGGCTCGAATGAGAGACGCAGCTGTAGTACAGATTCTAAAACAGGCACCGGGTCAAGATATACACCACTAATGCATAATGATTCAGAGACTGAGATATCGGAAAAGACAACTTCCACAGCGAAATCTTATAGAAATGAGCTGGAAGATAGGGTTTTGCAGAACTTAGAGGAGGTGAAGAAGCTCAATGAAGAACAAGAAGAGACATTAATAGAGAATACAGTCCAGTCTTTAGTACAAGTGGCTTGTAGTTATGGGAACATATGTCCAGCGCAACAGGAAACATTGAAGAATAACATGACTTCTTTGGTACAGCGTTATCGGCAGAGATTTAAGATTGTAGCAGAAATTCGTGACGCAAGGGAAGAAATCATAACTAATGGATTTAAAAATTTTATGCTGGAACATAAGAGGCATGAATGATTTCGATAAGCAAGTTGCGGTGAAGAATTTGATTGTTTCGCAAAGGTGTGCAGTATGCTTGCTCCAGGAGACGAAAATGCAGAACATGACAGACTGGTTTGTACGTCAACTCTGGTACGATGAGAATTTTGGCTGGGATTACATTCCTTCTAATGGAAGTAGTGGAGGTATTTTAACCATTTGGGACAGTAGCAAATTTGAGAAGATGGATGACAGAGTTGGCTTAAATAATATCACTACAATTTTCTCGACAACAATCAATGGGTTTCAATGGGCAGTTTGTAATGTGTATAGTCCTTGTGAATATGAGCCAAGAACAAGTTTCTGGCAGGATATGTATGAAGTGAGGAGTTTGTGGACAGGGCCTATTTGCATTGCCGGCGATATGAATGCAGTCCACTCTAGTGAGGAAAGGAATCGTGGAGATGGTGATAGTCGTAATACAGCATTGCTAAATTCTTATATACCGGAGAACGAGTTGATTGATCAACCTTTGATAGGTGGTGCTTTTACTTGGTCAAATAATCAAGTCGATCCGTTGTTGTGCAGACTTGATCGGTTTCTTTTCAGTCATGAATTTGAAGAGGCATTTTCTAATGCGTTACAAGTGGTTTTGACGAGAACAATTTCAGACCATAATCCAATTCTGGTTATCTCTGAACCGGTTATGCCATCTAAACCATATTTCAAGTTAGATAGGTTGTGGATAGAGCACAAAGATTTTGCTCAGAATGTGAAGATGTGGTGGGAGAGCCTGACTTACTCCGGTAGTGCACGTACTTGCTTCTTTCTTAAACTCCAGAATTTGAAACACCTTATTAAGCCTTGGAAAAAGCAGGAATTTGGTCATATATCAAGAGATAAAAATGAGTTAACAGCTAGAATTCATGAGTTGAATATTTTGGAGGAAACGGCTTTGCTTCATCACAACCAATTGTAAGAAAGAACACAATGCAAACTGAAGTTGCGGAGTATTGAAACAATGGAGGCAAAGAAATGGCATTTGAGATCGAAACAGAACGATTTTAGGTGGGGAGATTCGAACACTAGATACTTTCATAGTATGGCTAATGCAAGAAAAAAGCGAAATACAATTGCAAAACTTCAGGTTGGTGGAGTTGACTGTTTTGATCAACAAATTATTAAGGAAGAACTTCGCAGTTATTATATCAATTTGTTTACTCAGAGGGATGAGGTTAATTCGAGTATGAGAAACTTACATTTTCCGAAGATTACAGAGGTGGACAGATTGTGGCTTGAGCGTGATTTCACGGAGGATGAGGTTTGGAATGTGGTTAAAAAAATGGGGAGTAACAAAGCTCCGGGGCCAGATGGTTTCACTGTAGAATTTTTTAAGAGCTGCTGGAGTACGCTAAAGGAAGATTTCATGAAGCTTGTCAAAGACTTCCACAGGTTTGGATCAATTGATTGGCGTTTTAATTGCTCTTTTATCACCCTTATTCCAAAAAAGGAGGACTCTTGCACTCCAAAAGACTATAGGCACTACACCAAAACATCCGATTTGGGACGGATATACGCGTTGCAATGAATTTCACCAACGCGTATATCCGTTGGAAATATGGCGTAGCAAATTTGTGTGCAACGCGAAAATCCGTTGGGAAAATTAATTTGTGCAACGCATATAAACGTTGGTCAACAAGTTTACCAACGTTTTTGAGCAACGGATTCTTTAATTTGTGCAACGGTTACAATAATTTAAGCAACATATTACTCTAATTTGAGCAACATTTATATACGTTGCAAACCTATTTACAGGTGAAAAAATAAATAAATTTTGACGATAATTACAAATAAAAAATAAATAAATTCCGACGATAATTCCGGCATATTTTTGCACCTCAATATATAATCTGACCTTCGTATACCATTGTAGAACAACTATAAGACCCGATTTTTCATATGAACATATGGTTGGTCATCACAATACATCAAGATAGATAATGAGAACCAAAAAAATTTAATAAATAAATACAAATCTGTATGTAATAAAATCAACATGGAAAAGCATGGGTTTATGACTTGCATTAATATAATAATCTTGCCTGATAGAAAAATTAGCTGTGGATTAAGAAGACTATGTCTAACCATTAAACATTGGAGTAAACAAGGTGTTTGCAAGTTACTACAGTTACGGTATCCACTCAACCACAAGTTTCAGCAGGTCTGCTTCACAACTATATCTTACTTTACAAATACGAAAGCTAGAACTGAAGTTAAGAAACAGCACATGGAACAGATGAGACATCAGAGAATAAGTGACTAAGTTCTTACTCATTGCCCGAGTTTACTCGAATAGGGTGAACATTTCCTATTGCAGAGACTCCATTTACCACTTGACATCTAGAAAGATCAGAATTCATGGCATGGAGATGTGACTGACCTGCCACTGACATTGGTGGTGGTTATAAAACAGGGTACCCCATAGGTAACTAGACTGAGAACAACACTAAAGATGAGGCCTTTGGATCCAGAACAGTAGTATAGTTCATATTAAAATCTAGTAACTCTTTCTCGACTGACTCTAACGGTTGTTTAACAGAGATACTACTAAGAGTGTAGCAAGCTTTCTCACTGACATGAAAATTTTGAGAAAAAACAAAGTTACTCGGAGTTTTACAATATAATTTGAAAAGAATATAATGTAGTTCTGCAAGTCAAGGAAAATATAAGCACAAGAAACGCTAAAAATGAAAAATAAACGATTTCGGTGAGTATATGCACCTCTTAAATCACGATCCTTCTTTCTAGATTCTACATAATCTGCATGAAGACTCCGTACATCACCAGATTGATCTCAAGCAGAGTATTCACGAGACAAAGAAGGGCAACCACTACCATAAATAAGTATAAGAGGGCTAGAAGAAGGTAAGAAACATCATCGCAGTCAGAAATAAAAAAAATAAAAAAAAAAATCTGAAATTTAAAAATCTACTAGAGATGAAGAATATTCACGTGACGTGTCAACAAGTATCAGCTTATGATTCAAAGGGAGATGTAAAGTTCCTTTAACACTACTTGTCAGAGAATTATGCAAACAGAGGTTAAAAATGTCACAGAACAGGTGTCCCAGCTAAGAGTGTGATTCTATTTGAAGGGAGATTACTTTTTAACTCGCGGATATGTCTGTCCTAACTAAGATCCTTTTCAAATATTTCACTCGATGTGTTATCAAATTTCCATTAACATGTAGTAGCACGACAACTGACGTGTTCTGAGATACAAACCATGGGAAATGTATATATAACCTCCAGCATTAGAATGTGAAGTTCTCTGATCACTCAAATAAAATGGACCTTAGAAGCATACTGACGGTCTTACCTCTATTTTTTTTTACGTGAGCTTCATGCTGAAGCTGTTCCTGAATTTTTTGTTATGACGACTGACTTTCCAATGCTGTGCGAACACGCCTTCCTCGAACACGAGCCTGAACTCTAACCAAAGCTTGCATGCAGCGAAGAGTTATTGCAGCTTGTTTTCTTACAGCATGACCCCTAACAAGTGCCTGGAGCCTCTCCAATCCTTTCAAGGCCTTCAGTGATCGTCTTGCCTGCGAACAGAAAATGGAAATTTCAACAAAATCCTTTCTCTTCTTCTCTAACAAGCAACCCCTTTTGAAGTCCTAACTTAACTGGGTATTGCAACCCATGTCTAAAATACATACTAGAAAAATCTTGTTAAGTACGGAAACTGTTATTTAAACCATGACCTGTAAATTAGTTTTAAATATAACGCATAAATATATCATACTCTCCAGAAGCGTTTCTCACCCAAATCGATCTCAAAGAGCTTTGGAAAGTACTTCCGAACGACTAGGTTACATAGAGGGGGTTGCGATGGCTAATGTGTTCATTACTATTATCATTGTTAATCATGGACCCTAGTATATCTTTGACATACGGGAAAACAGTTATGAAGTTTTCGACAAGTTAAAGACCCGATCCTGCATCACTGTTTATTACAAAATAGTCGAAGAGAAAATCTTCAGTTCCTAGTCAAAAACTAGTAACAATGGACATCACCAATTCCATGTTATGTTTTTTCCCAACAGTAGAATGATCCAGGAAAGAATTACAAATTAAATGTACTGATGATGCGGATAATCATACCAGAATAGCTCGAAATGTTATCTGTATAAGCGTGGCAGCCCATTCCTCTACCTCATTCGCTTTAGTTTGATTTACATCTTGTACTTGGAGTGAGCTATCAGCAGAGCTGACATTATCTGAATCAATATGAACACCATCATCTCCTACTTTTAGATCTGTATCTTGGGAAAACTCTTCCTTGAGTATATTATTATCAATCTGGATGAATTTTTTTCTACGATGCCAAAACCGACTACCAGGTGAAGCCTTCTGTAATTATTGAAAATAAGAAATAAGTGAGAAACAAAGAAATGCAGAAAACTAAGGTGGGATCCATGCAATATAAAACAAGGCTTCTTTGGGTTGCAGAGCGATTTACACTCACCGCTGATCAAAAGCCAGATAGGTCAAATGTGCGAAAAGTCGAGCCATGCAGTAATGAAATATATCATACACAAAGCACTAATTGAACAGCAAAGTTGGCCCAACAATGGTCCTCGAAAGATAAACATCAATGGAATCAACATCTTAGGTGTACAATAAGGTAAAGTCTTGCTTATATTACACTAATAGAGATCATGGAGCACGTGAGCAACTTCAAATTACAGTCACTCAAAAATTGAGCAAACTGAATTCTAAGCAAACTAAGAGAAAATTAGACTACACACAATACAAGAGACGCATTAAGTACAAAATAATAGAACTACAAACAAGCAGCAAACCTTTGTCTGCAATGAATAGGTTTATTATACAATACTTCAATACCCAATAGAAGCAGCAGAAGGCTAACAATTAACATGTTAAAAACCTTTTGAAATCTTCACCAAAATAATTAAAACAGCAAAAGATCAACCAACAGTTCAATGGGTAATAGTTGACGTACCAAGATCTTCTGCCTTCTTCAAATTTTCATTGGTCATCTCTTGAGTTCGATGATCAGGCGGAGCAAGCATAGGCAATGGAGGCAAAGGTGGAGGAGCTGGAAGAGGTTGCTGTAAGAAGCTCTGTCCTTATGGAAGGCATCGAGAAGAAGCATTGCATGTTTACAAAATATCAATACGAGACACAAATGTGAGAGTAAGCTCCAGAAACTTGACTTACAAGGTAAAAATTACATAATAACCAAAAGTAACACGACAAGACAAATTATATTATTCTTAAGAAGTCTATATCACCTATTTTTCTGCTCTATTTGTTCTAAGTTCTTCCACCAATTTCATAGCACGAATCTTACTATCAGCCAAACCTTCAAGATCTGAAGATTCAAATAATTCAAGCACAACATTAGTGTCAGGCCACTTTTCCAGCCAGTGTAAATCACAGGAACTTTCATGTTTGTACTGTTTGAGCATAAATGAGAAATTACCAAGTTTATCAACTTCTTTTAACTTCTCTGCAATTTGTTTTGACAACTCAAGCACCTCAGGTGACTGTAATGTTGGAAGGAAACATAAAATTGCATCAGAAAAGTTATCCAATGTACAAGAGAATATGGATATGTATGTCCTTAATGATCTAGAGGTGTTTACCTGGGTAACCTCAGACACAGAGATGGAAATATCAGCTTTAGCATCATCTTCCTCCAAGCGCTTAAGAGATCTTGTAATTTTTCTATCACATTCAACAATAAGCCTATCTATGACATCCTCCAGTTCTCTTTCATAACTATGACTACCACTTGCTTTGGCTTCTTCATATCTTTGAAGGACTTAAGGAAATCCATGGGTAACAAACCAGACCTCTAAACTCTAGTAGCAATCATGATAATTAAGAAGTTGACAACAAGCATAGACATGAAAAACCATGTCTAAATTACTAAATAAATATCAATATTTGAAGATTTGAACGCAAATAAACATGAAAACCACCTCAAAGCCATAAACCCAACTATGTATGCAAATCATTCACTTTTGAAGGACTTTTAACATTGAATTGAAGTCACCAGAATCTATACATTAAATTGAAGATAACCTAAATAACCAAAACAAATTCAAAATTCAAATCAAAACACATCCCATACTTTAAAATTACATAATACAAAAGAAAATCATCAAAACATATACATGCAATAAGAGTCCAACATCAGAGTTAGGTCAAACAATAGATCAATGTATAACCAAAATAAAAATAAAAAATAGCAATAGTAGATAATGCTTTATACCTCTTGAAAATCAACAAAGCCATCAACTATCAGATGAATCGATTTTCGATTTAAGGAACAAAATTGATTTTCTAGGTTTTAGATCGATATTTATGGGTTTGATTTGGATTTCTACATTTTGAACTAAAGAGATCTATGGGTTTTGATTACGAGTGAAGGTTTTGATTCCTGAGATTTCTCGGGAATAAATGAAATTTCTAGGTTTTGGGATTTTCGATCTGGGAATGAAAGACAGGGGGAGTGAAAAACGATCTGAAAAAGAAAGAGAGAGGGAGTGAAAACAATGTCTGAAAATAAAATGTGTAAAAGGAAACAAAAAAAAAAAATGAAGTCTAAAAAAAACAGATTACTAAAAGCCATGAAAATGCCTGATATTACGTAAATGCCATGATAGCTCAACGTTTTACTAATTCTAAATACGTTGCTCCAACAATTTATTTTTAATAAATCAGTGTTATTTATTTTGCGCAACGTATTTCCGGGTGTGCAACGGATATTGGTGTTGCTCCATGTTGCAACGCCAATATCCGTTGCACACCCCGAAATTAAAATGTTGCAAAATCCAGGATATGGTGTAGTGAGGCCTTTAAGTCTGATTGGTATGGTGTATAAGATTTTATCCAAGCTCCTCGCAGTTAGGTTGAAGAAGGTGATGCCGATGCTGATTTCTAATTTCCAGGGGGCTTTTATTCATGGTAAACAAATTCTTGATGTTGTTTTGATTGCAAATGAATGCGTTGATAGTAGGCTGAAGGCTGGGAAACCTGGAATTCTATGTAAGATTGATATGGAGAAAGCTTTTGTCAATGTTAATTGGCATGCTTTGTTCATAATTTTGCAAAAGCATGAGTTTGGTGATAAATGGATCTCTTGGATTAAATGGTGCGTAACTACTACTCATTTATCTGTTCTTGTGAATGGTGGGTCTACAGAAAAATTTAAGCCAACTAAGGGCTTCATCCCCGTATCTCTTTCTATTGGTGGTGGAAATTCTTTCAAAATTAATAAATGACGCGGTGGAGAGAGGACAACTTTCTGGTTTCCAAGTTGTTGAACATGGCTCTATTATATCTCATCTCCAATTTGCGGATGATACTTTGATCTTCATAGATGCGACAGTTGAGGAAGTTAGACGTTTATTCATCATTTTGGCCGTTTTTGAATCCATTACGGGATTGAAGCTGAACTTAGATAAGAGTACTATGATCAGTGTGGGAGCTGAAGAGGTGATTGACAATGTTGCTAGAGAATTTGGTTGTAAGACTGAAAAGCTTCCTTTCACTTACCTTGGTATGCCAATTGGAGCACATTGGCGTAGCACTTCTGTATGGGATCATGTTTTACTCAGAATGGAACAAAAGTTGGCTTCATGGAAGAAAATACAACTCAATAAAGCAGGTAGGCTAATTCTTATCAAGAGTTGTTTAGCGAGTTTACCAATCTATTATCTTTCACTCTTTCGTCTCCCAGTGAGTGTGGAAAAGAGAATGATTAAGATTATGCGTAATTTTTTGTGGGGTGCGGTAGAGGGTAGAAGGAAATTGGTGTGGGTTTCTTGGAAGAAACTTTGTGTGCCGAAGGTGAAAGGGGGTCTAGGGGTGAAGAATCTGAGGAAAACAAATCAATCTTTGTTAATCAAGTGGATTTGGAGATTTTCAAAGACAAAAAATAGCCTTTGGAGGAAAATAGTGAATGAAAAATTCTCTCATAATTCTAATCTTCTTGTTACGTGGATAATACTTCTCAAGGTAGGAGCCTTTGGAAGAATGTCACTAAGATGGTGTCAACAGTTCAAGGCATGGCGACCTTTACGGTAAGGAATGGGAAGGGTATTCGGTTTTGGAAGGACCATTGGCTTGATAGGGGAACATTGCAGGATCTTTTTCCTATTGTGTACAAGGCGATGGATGAAGAATGCTACAATCTCGGACATGATAGTGAATGGAGAATGGGTTTATTATTTCAAAAGGCCTTTAAATTCGAATGAACAATTAGAGTGGGACTTACTAAACGTGATTTACATCACGTCCCTGTTCTGGTGGATGAAGATGATAAAATGGAGATTATGGAAAATTTTAGCACCTCGAAATGCTATGAGCAACTCACGGGAGATTTGGACTAGTGCAGTTTTAACAAATTTCTATGGAAAGCTCATACTCCCAACAAGGTAAGCTTTATTTTATGGACAACTTTTCATGATTCTCTTCCAACTAGGGATATGCTAAGTCATCGTGGAGTTAACATAGACAAAGGATCAATGCGTCTTATGTAATGACGTTAGGGAATCAAATAATCATATGTTCATTCATTGCTCTTATTCTTTTGAAGTTTGGAAATACTTTATTGCTGCCTTCAGAATCGCTTGGCCTATTCCAAGCACTTTACTCCAATTATTTGAAGCATGGGACAACAATGTTTTGCGAGGCAAAGGTAGAGATGTTTGGAAAATTTTACACTTTGCTATTTGTTGGGTTTTGTGGAAGGAAAGGAATGGAAGGTCTTTGGAGGTTGACATAAGTGCGTGCAAGAAAATATAGATTTGGTGAAGCAATTGGTAGTTTTATGGTCTTGTGATAAGGATACTTTCAAGTATGTCGACCCTAGTTTAATTTGGAGCAATTGGGAAACTCTAATGTGTATGTAATCTCTTTGTATTGACCTTGATTTAATCTTTTTTTTTTTTTTTATTTTTATTTATTTAATATAACCTTCACCTTCGAAAAAAAAAACTACTGGCTACCAGCTTGTTATAAACGAGATTTTCGAGTTTATAAGGCTCTCCAGAAATGATGTATGCGTGCGAAACAGACACATAATGTGTGCATAGTCCCATCATATATGAGTGCATAATTCTTTGATTTTCTTTCTTAATCAACTTTGTTTTGGTCTTCTTCTTCTCATATAGTCGCTGACCTTCAAAAAGTGGAGGACGACCGGAGAAGCTACTAATCGGCAAGTGACTTTAACAGTAGTATACGCACGTGAAATGGTGGTTGAAACAATTTTATATTTATATAAGCAAAGAGAAGAAATAAAAAACCAAAAGAGGAATAATATCTTCATTTGGTTTTGGTTGACGCCGCAAATTGAACTGGTCCGCCGGACCACTATGTACTTCTTACTGTTCTCAATCTTATTTTCTTTTCACCTGTACTGAACACTATGCACACGTCACCTTCTAAAAGAGGGGTTCATGACACGTGGCATTACAGGAGAGACCGACCTAGATATCTGCATCGATTTGCTAAATTTGTATTTTTTTTTTTTTTGCTAAATCTGTATTAATGTCTTGCTAGTCGGCATATACTTTATTTTCCTCAAAATCACTGATTTCACATTTTCTTCTATTTTTTTCATTTACTTTGAGATTCGAAACAGGGACAAACTATGATCAAAGGTCCCAAAAATCCAAATGAAAAAAAACAAACCGTAACGTAAGAACTTGCAACGTGTAAGAGTCACTCGACAAGTGTAGGCAATTGTCCTTAAACAAACCGTGAGGGGTTAGGTTAAAAATAAATAAAATGTTTAAAAGACTCCAGAAAATTTAGGGGAGCCCGGAGCCATCCTTGATTTCGGCGTAGTTCCATCCATTGTTAGAAACCATCATTATAATCTCAATATTCAGTGAGATTAAAAACACACACATTATATACGCATGATCAAGAAAGAAGCGGGTAGAATCATTTTTCATTTAGAGCTTTTTGATTTTTTTTTGTTGGATTAGGAAAGATTTTCATTACTAAACTGGGACGTTAAAGTTAAGCAAATATGTATAATTTTTTTTTGATCGGTAAAGAAAATATGTATTGATCAAAAAAGAGAGGGTATAAAAGAATTATACCACCCTAGCCAAAGTACAAAGAAAAAAGAAAAGAGATGCTCAAAACAACCTAAGAGCACTCAAGCAATATCAAAGTAAATTTTACACCAATTTTTCATCACTTCCTTTGAATCCACATCCTCAAACTCCTTGAAAGCAAGGGACCAAGTAAACAAGACATAGATTGCTTTGTTAGCAACAGCCACTGTAGAATTAGGATTATCAATGAAAATTTTGTTGTTCCCCTCCTTCCATAAACACCGTATGATTGCAATTGGCACAAGTTTCCAAATATGACTTCTGACATTGTCAGAAAGGGACAATTGCCAAGCTTGAATAGCAGGAATTACTTCTTCAGGCATTGCATAGAGCCATTTTAATTTTGCAGACATTGTATCCCAAACAGAAGTAGCAAAGTCACAATGAAGCAATAAGTGAGAAGTTGTTTCAAATCGATTAGCAAATATGTATAATTGTATATGATTTGTGAGTGAGTTGCCCTAATTTTTTCGTGATATGGAAATATGAATATTCTTGTTTAGTAAAAAAGAAAAGCACTCGAGAAAAGATAGTACTAAACATGATTAGTGCGGCATTGACACCATTTTATCCGACCATTAAGCGCCAAAATAGTACCGACTTATTTGTCACTCAAAGTTGTATGATTCCAACAAGTGGAGCCATATACTAATACTGCTTAATTGAAAATATCTAATCAAGTGCTATATATTAAGGCAAATGTTAACCTCTGCACGGAGGCATAGGTTAAGAAGCAATTAATGCCCACCTTTTGCCTAAAATTTGAAATTTATATTTATTATCAGTGTTTTTATTTTAATGAATGTTCATTTTACATTATTGTCCCTGCAATTAAATAAAATGTAACGCTAACTTGTCGCTTCAACTTCTCTTTTCATTTATCGTTTTTGTAGGGAAAAAACCAAACAGCCTTTAACATATTATGATTTGCACAAATTAAATTAGACTAAATAGCTCTCTATACCGTCATCTATTCCCTTCTTTATCTTGGCTAGTTCTATATTGTACTAGTGTCTCTTTCGTGGTGTTCTCAATTCGCAAAGAAGAAAATCTTAAATCCCACTTCATTTTCATTACGAGTTAAAAAATCTCTTATCACCTGTGATGGTCGCCGACTTCCTAAATGTATTTTTATTTATTTTTCTTTCCTAAATGTATTTTTATTTATTTTTCTTTGAAGCATGAATCTAAGAATATATATTTCTTTCAAAAAAAAAATGATTCAAATTTCTTTCCAAATTTGAAAAAGAAAATATCTTAACAACATATATATCAGATTTCGAAATTTAGCAAGATATATATAACGGATTCTGAATTAAGCAATTAGTTTGCTTTCATGACATGCACTTGCACAGATGGTGCAAAGAGAACGAGAGTAGGTGCATCTTCATTTAAGAGTATAAGGGTATTAACGTCATCTGGTTACTCATTAAATCACAACTAACTTTAGTTGCCTTCCCAATATAGAATCTCTTAATCCTATGTAAACTAGTAATTAATTATTAGGTCTTAATCTATGTATGGATGCATAGGTTAACACGACCTATATATTAAATCCTATTTTAATTTTCTCTAATTTAATATAATATTAAGCAATGTTCTGAAAACCGGCCCGGACGTTGAACCGGTAAAGTTACTGGGTCAAGGGTCATATGATTCAACCAAAGGGTTCAACCCGGGTTTACTGGGTCATACTATATAGTTTAGCTTAACGTCTCGACTCTTGAGTAACGAGTACTTAGAGAACGGTAATGGGCCTATGCAAACGAATGCCATAGTTCTCATATTCACTTCCGCCCTTATCTTTTCTCTGCCTCCTCCAATTTCTTTTCTCCTCTTCCTTCACACAAAAAAAAAAAAAGCGCAGTGATATTATTTGGATCTTCCTCCTCCACTTTCTTTTTTCTCTTCCTCCCTTACTGCATAAGAACACAGAATAGTTTTGTTTTGTTATTCTATGCTCTTTCTTCACTAATCATCAGAACATACACAACATCAAACCAATATTTGTTTGAGTATGAATCTGTTTCTATGAGCATCATACAACAAATCGCCGCCGTAACATCATCCTCTCAATCATCACAACAATACACGGATGTAGATCTGCTCTTGTAGTTTTTTTATCCAATTTATAAATAATTTTAAGTTCAATTGTTATTTTTTGTATCAAACAAAGGGAAAAATTCTCTTATTTTTTCTTCCTCAAGATTAATCTTACTATGTTCTTGATCTGCAATATTAAATTCGTATGGATCTGTAATTTTTTGTTGATCTATTTGTGAAATTATATCCTTGATTGAATGATATGTTTGAATGTTATAAGACTTGGAAGCAAATATCAAAAAAAAAAATGTTGGCTTTTAGATTTTTTTACTGTAATAATACGGTATCGAACAAAGGAGGACGATTGGATCATTGGGTTAACGGCCGAACCGCCGAGTCATACTGATTTTAAAAACTAAAGCGGTTTTTCATAAAATTACTGGGTCGGTGTTGAATCGGACCGGAAAAGTGACTGGTTCACTGGTTTTCCGGTCCGACCGGCCGGGCCGGGCCGGTTTTCAGAACACTGATATTAAGATTGCAAAAGATATAAACACAGTGTCATGAATAGTTGTACCCACTAATTGTCCTTGTTTAAGTTATAATTGTTTTACAAATATCAAGAAATATGTGGATAAAATTTCCAACAAGTTTGTTCTCATCATGTATAATTTCTTATGCATTTCAATATTTAAACACTATATTGACGACATGAAGAAAAGTATGCTTTTTTTTTTTTTTTTTGAAGTTGATGAAGAAAAGTATGCTATTTGTCTTTCTTTCTTTTTGTTTGTTTTTTTTTGATGCCGTATGCTATTTGTCAATATCTTTGATAATTTAAGTTCAAAATTCAATCAAGTTCGTCGTTATATGGTTGTGTTGAAGATGCCTTTGGTAGGGTTTTAGTGACATGTGTTTTTTGAAAAAGTGATACTAATTAATTAAGTCATAATACATTTAGTAGTCTTTATTCCTAAATTAAGCTTTCATTGTTTATAAACATCACATCGTTTTGTCCTCAAGCAAGAAAATATAAAAGATACACTATATCTTTCTGACTTTCCCCTTATAGGGTCTACAGACTCCACACAGGTAAAAGAATGCATAGGAGTCGCTATCCATCGTCTACTTGGGGATTAATTAAGGTGAATATCTTTGAGTGGAGTTTAAAACATGCAAACATGAAAAGTGCAGCACAAGAACTGTTATCATTGTATAAGCATGTCACTGCAGTGAGCTTAGTAGGACTTTAGTCTAGTCTATGCTACTGCTATAGCCTGCCCCGGCATGCATGAGTATTTAGGATTTGTTCTCTTTTACTTTTAGTCCTGATTGCTTGTTCTTTTGTTTCTATTGTAAGAATATTTCTATACACAGAAATATTCCATTGGGCCATTTAATAATTTTGGTTAATTATAGATTATTGCTAAATTATGGCGGTTACCATTTATGGGATTATTTCCTAATATCTCTTCTTTGATGGACGGTCGAGATCTAATGCCATAACTAAACCCTAGGAACTTGGTCCTCTCTCTACCTATAAAAGGGAAACAATAACCATCACTATTGTATCCAAGGAATTACAAACTCATTACGATTAAGGTCAAGAGAGAGAAACCAAGACCTCCATAAGGTATTACTATTACCACCGGTTAATCAACTACTTGATGATGGATTAGCGCTACAAGGTATTTTCCATAAACTCTATTTGTATATTATTGTGTGATAATCATGAAGTTCAACGATCCTAAATTAAGTATCTATAAAATTAAAACTTATAGTTGGTATCAGAGCTTGTGTTTAGAACTCATGATCGTCCGTTAATCATATGCAATAATAAAATAAAATTGGGTTTGATATTTTTTTTTACCTTATGTGAATATAATCGTTCTTATGGAATTGCATTACTTTTCGCATCTAACTATCTTGACCCATATCATGCTCACACTTCATGTTCATGTGTGATTTTTTTTTACTATCTCATCAAAATCAAATCAGTTGAAAATTATGGTATAATGTACAATTTAAGATCCTATGGCCATTATCACTTATGATTTTCTTTTATACTTTTATATTACTCTCTCTTAATTTTGGAAGAAAATATATTTCAACATTAATGACCTACTTAATTTTGGAGGAAAATATATTTTAATTTAATGCTAATGTCCTACCCTTTATTTTATGTAAATAAATTAACATTTTTTGCTTAATGAGTTTATTTTTGGCCTGATGATTTTATTTTTGGCATGTAAATAATAGAATAAAATCATTGTAAGAATATTATTTTTAAATAATGGCATATAATGAGCATATGAGGTAATAATGAACGTAATAATGATGATAAATGAAATGGAATAATGTCGACATCATGTAGTCATAAACATGCATAATTGTTCCACTAAAGTCCATATATTCTACTTGCCTTGTATGTGAAAGGGAGATAAATTGGAGATATGATATAAACGAGGAAATATTTATTAGGAATTATATCTTTATGGCATGAATATTTTCATCACGTGAATGGTTATTAAGACATTAAAAATTGGAAACATTAATATTTTCTTTTGGCATGTATACGTGTTAGTTACTATTAAGATAATGAGACAATATTAATTTTTAAAACTAATGAAACCAATTTTTATTGTAAAATTAATTTACGCTTCCGCCTTATCGAAACAATAAAATGAATTTTTTAATCGGTTTTCATTATAAATTTTATGATCAAAACCATTTTTTGACACCATTAAATTTGTGTGTGCATTATGATATGGTTTGTGTGCTTGTGCGTTATGGTATAGTTTCTCTCACATTATTGTTTTCTTTAAATTTTATGGGATTATACTTAAAATTATTATTGGACTCTTTAGTTATCACCACAAAGTGATACTAGAGTGTTATATCTCAAGTATAATCATAATGTCATTATAAGCATGAATTTGCAAACCGTAAAGTTTAGGTTTTGCAGTTATCGACATCATGTGATAATGACATTATTTTAGTTGATTGGCTATCACCACAGTGATGTCAAATCACTTTTGGTCATGATCACAATTTTGTCAAACGCTTGTAATTTTGTTTTTCTTAAATATATTAGAACAAGAATTTACCCACAGGAAATTGGAGTTCATTTATTTAAGAAAACATTGACTGATATGATTTTGATCATACATTATGGATATGAACTGATTTGAATCTTGAGGGTGTCTTGTGTCATTATGTTTCACTTTTCTCCCAATGTTGATGATAATTTCAATTGTACGTATAAAAATATTGTGCTTAAGATTCTTAGGTCATAATTCTTTAGTTATCACCACAAAGGATACTAGAGGTTTTTATCTTAGCAATAATAATAATTTTATTGTAAGCACGAATACGCCAATCCGTAAAGGCAAGGTTTAATAGTTATTATGACATTATTTTTGAGTTGTTTGGCTATCACCACAGTGATGTCAAATAATTTTTCCAGTCATAATCGTTATCATGTCAAGTGCTTATAATATTATTTTTTTCTTAAATGTATTAGAACAACAATTACCCACAGGTAATTTGAGTTCACATGTTTAAGATAACATTGAAGTGTACAATATCTGATCATACATTATGGTAATTAAATAATCGGCACATGATTTTACGTTATTTCTTAAAAGTGCATAAAAGAAAATTTACATAAATTAACTCATTATCGAGTTGAGTAACCTATTACGAATTTTTCATATTTTCATGAATATTTTTATTATGTTGTCCAAAACTTATTGCGTCCTCTATGAAATTGAGGTTTTATTTTTTGATAAATTTTTCCATATTTCTGAAAATGATATTCATTGACTATTTAACACTTTTCATATTAATTCATCATATATCCGTTATTTATCATGATCTTTAAGCTTGTATCATATTAAATGAGCGATGCATCAAAGAATTTTTCTTCAATGAAATTTCATTATTGAATTATATTTATAGACTTGCTTCATGCTCGATTTTGGTTTAAGAAAAAGTTCATTATGTTTGGATATTTTTCGATTATAGGGTGTTGATATTTTTTCACAATTTATGTATGGCATGTGTTTTGAATAATTGTTCGTGATTGATGTTTTAGGGTTACTCATTTTTTGTGTATAAGCGACTAAATTTATGATCAGATCAAGTATGTTCATATCTTTGAGTAGGACTGTGCAATATCACAAGAAAAGTTAGTGTGATATTAGCAATTGTACATGTTTGCTGGATAGTTTAGTTATCACCACAGTGATGCTATGCTCTTATCTGGTAAGTGTTGTATATTTTGGGTCATCTTAGTCTGATTTAACTATTAGAACAATGCTGCTCACAAGTAGTTTTGGTTCACAAATTTAAACAAGCATTAAAGTTATCTAAATGTTTCATATACATGTGAAATAATAGCCACCCACAGTGACTACAACTCACATTATATTAGGTTGAACATATTTAGAATTATTGGAGTTTGTTAATACATTTTAGGACATGGGTTGCCCACAGGTGATTTTAGTTGTGGTATTAAACAAACATAATGTTGTGTGTCTGAGAAGGTAAAATATGTACTAATGTTTCTCATATCTCACATTGTTCCTTGATAAGGTTTTACCCACGAGAATCTTATTGAAGGTATGTAACTATTGTAAGCTTAATTGTCATTTATCTCTATTATAAATTTGATTTTGTTCTTATTAATTGTATATTATGATTATTCTGTAGACTTTTAATGGTCCAGTTTTTGGAAGATAAAATTGTTTATCACCTGATGATTTTTCGCGTTCTTCGTGTAAATCTATCGATTGCATTATGAATCTCAATCCATGGATGTTTTATCGAACATTCATTATTGAAATTGAGAGGCAATTATAGATAAAGTGAAAATCATAAAGTCTCGACAAAGGTGGTGAATATTGTGAAAGGTATGACAAAACAGATAATATCCTAAATCTTTTGCATAATATCTTCAAAAGTTTGGAATCGTTGCTCAATACACAAGGCCAACTTATCCTTGGCATAATAGTGTATATCAAAAGGCTAAATCATACTTTTATGAAAATGGTTAGAAGCATGATGAGCCATGCATAATGGCTATACATTTGTGGATGTTTGTTCTTTCTGCTACTGTGTAATTTAAATAGATTTCCAGTAAAGAAGTTTCAAAGACACACTTTGGAATAGAAAGGTTGGAAACCTAGTTTAAATCACCTTTAAGTTATGGTTGTTTAGTTGGAAGTGAGAGCTTACATTCCAAAGAATGAAAATTGGATTTGGAAACTATTATTGGTTCACTGGTTTTCCTAAATGATCCAAATGGTATTCCTTAACGTTCTAACCGTAGTATGAGACTTATTGAAACCGAAAATATAAATTTGTTAATGATGGCATAATCAGTGGGAGTACGTGGATATATCTGTTCAAGAAATCATGATAATGATCCCTTTATTTTAGATTTCTATAGATATTGTGAATCTTCTCATTATCCGAATGTTAGATAATGAAAGACCACAAATTACTGATCCAACACTCCATAATATAACTACTGCCAATAAATATTTTTTTTTTGATAACAACATGAACCAGCATTAAGAAGATCTCAACAGAGATTGTAAGAAAGTTATTCATGTTGTTTCAGTGAATTTCTTACAACAATTTATTACATTTTGATATGGAATGGCAAAGACTCGGTTTTAGGTTCACAAATATTATGTGTAATAATTATGATTAATGGATTGATGCTATGTGAGCAAAAATCATTGGTTGAAAGTCAAGTCTCATATATTGTTTAATTGCTCGAAAGACACAAATCAGTTGTATGAAAGTGGGTCTTTCTGACCTAATACGACCGTAATAGCAATTTTAAACGGTATAAAGCAAGACTTATTTCCAAAGATTTTACTCAAATGACGCATTGATTATAAATAAGTTTTTCTCTCGTGTCAAAGAAAGACTTATTCGTAATTAACATAGTATTATTAGTAGCTCAAGATGACCTAAGAGTTGCATTAATTAAATGTTAAAATAGCCTTTATTAATGATAAATTTTAGTCTACAAATTTAAAAAAAAAAAAAAAAAAAAAAAATCAAAGTATGAAATTTAAGCACCTCCCATAATGGTATATGAAATTCAACAAAACTATAAATGTTTCAAGTTTTGGATGAAATTATTACCGATTTATGCATATACCTCAAGATCAGTGGGAGAAATTCATACTCTTGGTCTTGTATATGTTAAGACATACTACCTACGAGTAGTGATCTTGACTTTATGCATATCTCTATTTTTTGAAATAAAGGATATCAATGAAGCTTACCATGTGATAGTAATATCATATGGATTACTAAAGCTCTCATATAAGGCATATATCGAATATTCAAGGAATTTTGAGATAATAACGTATTTAACATATTTTATTTCATGTTGGATAGAAGATATAAATTTCATCTTCATTACGTCGTAATTCTGATATGAAACTTATAACAAGTTGTTAATATGTTAACTAATTGCCTAAAGAATCGAAGAACAAATTACAGGAAAGCTATCAAGAATTTTGAGATATTATTTTAACTTATGTCTTATAATTAGTTAGCAAACCCAACAAGAGTTGATTGGGTTTTCAGGACTTCAATTTTTAGGATGTATGGATTCTATAAAGGAAGAATCCATTAATACTAGTCCCACAATTGAGTTTGAATATTTATGATCTGCGATACTTAGAGACTTAAGGTTTGTCTCTACATTGCTGAAATTTACTGTCTTAGCTTCGCAGCATTAAAGCACGATATGATACAAAAGGAACAAAACACATGAACCTTGAGTATATATGCGTGAATTAGGAAATTCAGAAACAATAGTTGTTCATTTATCGCTTAAGCACAATTGCATTCGGAGATGCACTTAATGAATAATTATCTTTTATGACCTCTTAAGAAAAGATTAAAATCTCAGGTCTATGAGAGTAATTGATTATTGAACTCAGCTAATTTATGTGCTTACTTTTGGACACTTTTTGAGCTCTTATTAATGTTATTCTGAATTATTTCTGTATCCATGTTTAGTATACACTTATGTGAATGGATGAATGTTAACAGAAATAGTCTTTCGTATGAAGACATCACTGGACCATTATGATATCCCAATTTAAGGCCTGATTAAGTAAGTTGTTTGTGTTGTGGTACATGGAAGGGAACATGTTGATAACAAGACAACGTGCCACCGCCATGACTCGCATAAGTGATTTGCTTGGTTAAGGTATTATGTTTAAACCATTAAATTTTATTTAGCAATTACGCGCGCTTATGTTTTCTACGATTAACCATTATATAAATTATCTCATGGACCAGTGGGAGAATGTAAGAATATTTCTATACACAGAAATATTCCATTGGGCCATTTAATAATTTTGGTTAATTATAGATTATTGCTAAATTATGGCGGTTACCATTTATGGGATTATTTCCTAAATCTTTTGCATAATTTTATATCTATATGATGGGGTTTCCATCTTTTGATTGGTTGTTCGTTGAATACTGTAACTGGCCTTTAGGCGACAAGTGCAGCTGTGAATTGAGGAGGAATGTAACAAGGTTCATTATAAAATCATGAAAGCATGCAGTTTGTTAAAGAAAATATCATAAAATCATAACTTTTCTTAGAGAATGAGGGGTTTATTTTTTCTTAATACTACAATCAATAGGGACCGGATAAAGCCATTCATGCATTGAAGTCTCCACAGTTATCCTTGGAAGAGCAAAATATTTTGAGTCAATATTTTTTTCCGATATTTTTCATGATATTGCAAATAGTTTCATCCACTAATTAATCCATGTTGTAATATAAATGGTTGTTAGCTGGCTTTGCTTTTTACTAAGCAACAAACCATAACAAGAAATTTTATTTGGAATGTCTGGAACTTTAGCTTAATCCATTCTAGCTGGGTTACCTTACAGTGAGTATCTTTAAGAGAACTATTTGTTTTTCTTGTCGACATAATATAATATTCTTCTACCATTCCTGGAGTTCCATATATAAATCCAAATTCAATATTCTAGTGTTCTTGCATCCTAATGGGAAGTAGAAAGATGTGGGAAACCTAAAGATACTTTGGGTTTTATGGTTATCATGGAGATGATTGTTAGGGTGCGGTGATCTTGTTTTCCTTTTCCTGGATTTGGTATTTTCGAAATTTCTTTAAGATTTGGTGTGGAGATCATGAAAGAACAATGAGTATAATATTCAAAATATCTGAATTTTTGTTAACATGACCAACTTTTGGACTTAAGTATGAGAAACAGTGATAAAAAGAGCCTACCGGGAGTCCTTTTGTTCGTCTAAACCTTTAGTGCCAAACAAATTGGAATAAACTAGAAAGAAAAAACGAGGACGTCGCAAGCAGTCACCCATTGTTTTGATACTGCTCTTGCGGAATGGTTTTCTGCTAGCAAAGCAAATCATACCCTGTTGCACTCTAAAGTGGCCTCGAGTGTGTCGTGGTATATTCTGCCAAACAAGTGGACCAACTTGTTAAATGCTGGTCTGAATGTGGCCGTTGGATGCCAAGAAAAGTGAGGCAGTTTATACCTGCAACTGTCGCTTGGGTTCTTTGAACTGAACCCAGTAAAAAAACATTAGAAGATAAACACTTGTTTAAAAAATAATACTCCCTCCGTTCCATTTTAGTTGCTTTTTTAGGGATTCTTTTGTGTTCCAAATTAGATGATAGTTTTAGTTTTTTTCCCCAATTTTCACTAATCTACACATGCTTTGGAATCACACCAGAGAATTAATTCTCATGGTAATCAACACAAAAACAATTACTCTATAATTTTTAAATATACCCCATGGAGGATATATATACTCAATCTTGTACATCCCAAGTGCATAGCTATGGGATTGATAACTTTCCCGATATTTTAGAAACACAAAACTAAGTTTTTTAACTCTTTAAGTAGGAATTAATATGGTTATTATTGGAAAGATTTTACTCTCTCTGATATTTCTTAATATCCGTGAAAAATTCTACAACGTCAAGCAAATCGGAACGGAGGGAGTAGTAACTTGGGTTAGCTAAATCTTGGTATATACATGGGCAACAAACAATAGGTTTCAAGCTATTTGTAAATTTCTGTTGTACGTGTATTAATTGGGTTCATTGTTTTTATAAGTTTTCATTTATATTTTTGGAAATTGTAATGAAGCGTGAAATAATCAACTAAGGTCACTGAAAATTGAATTGCTCATCTTCTCATCCGCATATTAATAATTTCAACTTTCATACATCTATCTACAAGCTTACGGATGCTATCACTCTGGGTTGTCTTATAGTTTCGGGATGCTCTAGGCGAACTTAAATTTTGAGGCCTTTTATTATATGATATTAAGTCAAGAATGAAGGCAAAACTTTAGTTTGGGAGATAAGTTTATATACTATTAAAACGATAACTTGGATTTAGCTTGGCGACCGAAGGCTGTCGATTTTTTTTCCAGCTTTTTAGTTTAGATTTTGGGGTGTAGATTTTCAATTTGGTTACAATATTCCAAAGTCGACACTAACAGGTACTTCCGCTTTGTAACAATTATAATTGTCACAAATGTTTGTTATATTAATAAATGTGACAAAATCATGTAGTTACACTTATGACTGTTAATAATTGACTAATAAACCCTAGGCGGCCGCCCAGGTCGCCTAGCCCTTAAGACAAGCATCAACAATAATACATTATTAAACCCCATCTATATTCGTATTCAATTACGTATTTTAATGTTATACTTTAAACTAATATACATTGTTTAATACTTCTTTTAGGGTTTCTGATGATATAAAATGGGTCTTTATACTTTTTTTACCGTAAATATAAGGTCTCAAATGGTCTCAAATCTATCAAAGATCAATGTCTTAGAACTTTATTCCAAGTTGGTCTTGGTGAAAAGGATTATTTACCAAATATACCATTATATAATCAGATTTTCATGATGACATTAGCACTAAGTGGGTCACTGATTGTTATACATAATTTGTGGGTCGCTGATTGTTATACATAATTTTCTTTTGTTAAAGAAAGTGAATTGTTGAAAATTAGACACATCTAAGATGACCACTTTCCAAAACAGGTAGATGTGGATTCAAACCATTGATTTCACTCTACTCAGGTAGATGTGGATTCAAACCATTGATTTCACTCTACTCGGAATTTCTTAAGAACGTTCAATTGGGGATACTAAAACTAATTGGGGATATGAATTACTATCCCCATCTAATAGTGTCTGCTAAGGGGTGACTTTTGGGTATGGAAATACAAAAATACCCTTAGTGTTTTAACTTCTCTTCTCTTCTCCTTCTCAGCCGGCTCCTTTCTTTGATTTTCATTTTCTCCATCATCGATTTCAACACGGTTTCATCGTTGTTTCGAAGAAAAAAAAATTGGCGATGAATCTATTATATATATATGCCTCCTTGAAAGAAATCTAATCATCGATTTGTTTTAAAAGAATTCGTTTAGGTTATAGAATCAAAAATTGTAACTAAAAATTTTCAGTTTCAGTTAATACCGGCATTGTATTCATCATGAATACAATGCCAGTTTTTCAGTTTCAGTTAATACCGGCATAGTATTCATCATGAATACAATGCCGGTTTGGCGTACCGGCATAGTTTTAGTATGAACACCATGCCGTTTTACAATGTCGGCACTGATTTCAGTATGAATACCATGCCGAAATTGTTAATTGCCGGCATGCTCGATAGAAATCTATCAATGCCGATAGCTAAGTGAAAAAAACTCAAGTTTCTTTTGCATCATGTGCCGGCATAGCAAGTTAAGCAATGTAGCATGCCGGCACCACTATCGGCATGCTCGATAATTGGACTTTCTATGCCGGAAGTGTACTTACAATTTCAAAATTGGGGGATATTGTGTATCGGCATGGTGAAAGTATGAATACCATGCCGGCATTGAGCTTTTTCAAGCATAACAATGGCGGATTAAATGAAAAAAAAAAATCAAATTTCAATACATTAATACATATACACGGGTAATCGGAACACTTGTATGTTCAGCTTGTTTAATTTCCTGAGTTGGTTCTTCACCTAAACCTTCATGATCATAAATATCTTGATTTAATGTTGTTGCGTCAACAAATTCAATGATAATGATTTATACTAATCATCATCAAACTAATTTATTAACTTAACTAATTATAATTAACCATTAAACATGGTTAGTGATGGTTAGATTAGGAATTAGTTAAATTACATGGATAGGAGGTGACCTTGATTTACTATTTAAATCCCGTTTTTGTCTTTTTTTCACTATCCCCAATTAGTTTTAGTATCCCAATTGCGCGTTCTTTCTTAATTAGGGTTTGGTTGGTGGGTTACTCTTTTGATAGTTGTGAGTTTTTTATGAGTTTTTTATTTTATTTTTGTTGAAGCATGATCGAGTTGTGTGTATTAGAATTCATATACTCTGAAGTTTATTAAAAATAAAAATAAATAAAAATTTATGGATATACAATGGAGTACATTCTAACGTCTAGTACTCATAACACTTGTAATACTAATTCGGGGACATAATAATTTGAGGACACACTGGATAAAAACCGCATAATTTTCTAAGTAACTTGTTATTATATATATATATATATATATATATATATTTTTCATTTTTTTACCTTAATTTTTATTATGTTTTCTACTTATCTACAACATTATGGTAGTTTTATCTACTCTTTTGAGGTTTATCTTCTCTTTAATGGCGGTTCTTGGTTATTGGGTTGGGTTCTAAGATCGATAGTGATGCTCTCCTTCGACGAAATCTTCATCTTCATTGGTGATTTCTTTGACAACGGAAGCTTCATGACTAGTTACAAGAAATTTGAGCAAATCACTCATATTTTGGGAGCATATCTCCGATTTTATCGGATCTTATTCATACTTGTATTTGTCTTACTCCGGTAATCATTCTCTTTCACTTGTCAGATTTCTCGGTATAGTACTTTTACGGTATGTTCTTGTTACTTTGTAGTCTCTTATTTTCGATCTTAAACTTATTGTAACCTTGAATTTCCATTAATGAAAAGGTTCCTTGTTTATCAAAAATAATAATAATAATAATAATAATAATACAGTAATAATAATAATAATAATCTCAGAGTCTCAGGAATCGCAAAGTCCACCACAATCATCTCAGAGTCTGGGGAGCAAGATTGCTTGCCCGTTTAAGAACTTTGATGGCTGTCTAGGAGGGAGAGGGGGTTTGGGCTATGCCAAGAGTGCAATTTACAAACACCTGACAGATCACCATTTTCCAACTGAGTGCGACAAGGAAACTATAGAGAACTGCTTTGTTGCTTGGGAAAGTGTTTTGCGAGACTTGCAGGGATGGCTGTGCATTAAATGTATGCGAATTCATGCATGGAAAATGCCTTGCAGATCCAAGGTTCATCCGGCAGATGTCATAGCAGGTCCTTCCAATGGGGTAGGGGTGGATTTTTTCATTCATGGTGTTGTGAAACCACCTGCTGTGATCCCTGAGGCAATTGCTGGGGTTAACGACAATGCTGAGCTGACTTCAGTTAACGACGAAGCTGCGGGTCTCACGGTGGATTTCCTTAACAGGATTTTGCAGAAACAGATTGTCACAACGGTTAGCATTCCACCACACTGCAGGTTAATGTTTTCTCGTACTCTGAAATCCGCCTTGGACGTTGTTCTAGCCAATCCGATGAACCTTGCTGCTTGGATTCGCTTGATTCTATTACCTGCCTGCACATTACACTTGTATGTGCCTCAGAACTCCAGGGAGGAGCGTTCGGGCTGTAGACGAAAGCTACAGGCAGCTGCAATCAACACAGCCTTGGCGAGTTGGAAAGAACCATCGGGTTGTTTATCCTTGGCTCAACATTTGCTCGACCAGACTAAGGCAACACCTAAACAGCGTCCACCTGGTAAGAAAAAGAAGAATAAGAATTTGATGGCCTGTAGAAGGAAGTTGAGTCAGGGTCATTACAATGCAGCTGTCCGTATTCTCTCGTCTGATGGTGTTGCCTCTCCAACTCCAGACACTCTCTTTGAACTTCAACAAAAGCACCCTTTTGATCGGCCCCCGGTTATACCAAATGAAGACATCCCAGCACCAACATTATCTGTTGAGACGAAGGATGTTCTTGCCGCTATCAAAAGCTTTCCCAAAGGCACTTCTTGTGGAAGGGACGGTCTCCGGGCTCAGCATTTGCTAGACGCTATGAGTGGTGCCGGTGTCTTCTGTTTTGCGATGACTTGTTGGTGTCTATTATCGCGTTGTTAACCTCTGGCTTGCAGGTAAATGCCCTCTTATCCTTGGTGAGTTTATAGCTAGTGCTCCCTTAACTCCCTTACTCAAACCCGGTGGTGGGTTGAGGCCAATTGCTGTTGGCACCATTTGGCGCAGGTTATGTTCAAAGCTTGCTGCTACTTCTGTTTCTAAGGAAATGACAAACTACTTAGGGACTTATCAGTATGGTGTCGGCATTCCTTGTGGCGGAGAGGGTATTTTGCATTCTGCCAATAGGTTATTGGAGTTGAAAGGGGCAGATAACACCAAGACTATGCTGTTGATAGACTTCTCGAATGCATTTAATCTTGTTAATCGATCCGCTATAATTCGGGAAGTGCGAACTCATTGTCCTAGCATCTCTTATTGGGTTGAGTTTTGTTATTCGAAACCAGCCAGGTTATATTACCAAGCTCATGTTCTTTCTTCGGCTTTAGGTGTTCAACAGGGTGATCCCCTTGGTCCCCTATTATTTGCTCTAGTTCTTCATCCACTTGTTGAGAAAATTGCTGCAAGCTGCACTCTAGACATGCATGCGTGGTACTTAGATGATGGCACCATTGCAGGAGATACTATGGAGGTTTCTAGAGCTCTTAAAATTCTCCAAGAGGATGGTCCTAGATGTGGTTTGCATTTGAACATCACGAAGACAGAAATATTTTGGCCTTCATATGACCCAAGAAGAGATGCAGTTGGTGTCTTCCCTACCAATATTGGCAAGCCGGTGGGTGGTGTTAAACTTCTTGGTGGCCCAGTCAGTTTGGATATGGATTTTTGCAGTGGGATTGTTTCGAAAAGAGTGGATAAAACCATACAGCTCATGAATAAAATTCAAGAACTGCATGATCCCCAGAGTGAGCTCTTACTTTTACGTAGTTGTTCCGGGGTCTCCAGGTTATATTTTGCTCTTCGTACAACATTCCCCGGGGCGCTTCAGATTGCCGCTTCCCGGTTTGATGAACATCTTATGGGTTGTTTACGTCGATTAGTGGTTGGAGATGGTGCTGGTTTTGGTTTGGTTCAACAACGATTAGCTACCCTTCCCATGAAAAACGGGGGGCTTGGTATTCTCACTATGGGAGACACCATGAAGTATTGTTATTTAGCATCTCGGGCCCGGGACTCGGATTTGCAAAACTCAATCTTGAATCTGCCGGCACCAATGGATTCGCACGGTTTTCAACAGGCGTTACAGGGGTTTACTCAAGCTTGTGGTCTCCCTTTACCTGGTTTCAACATCAATGATGCTGCCCCCCATTTCATGAAGTCTCTGGCAGTTATTTATTTCGGTGTTGTCACGGAAAAGGTACCTTCTTGCTTTTCTTTATCTGTACGCGAGTCTAACATATGGCAATGTAATCGAGCAGATCACGCAATGGATTTCCTTAAGGCGGTTCCGATACCTGGACTTAATCAGGTAGTTGGACTAAGGCAGTTCAGTTCTGTTTTGCAATATCGCTTGGGTATTCCTCTCTTTGAAGAAAATAGTCAGTGTCCTTGTTGCGGGAAGCTAATGGATGTCTTTGGGGATCATGCCATCCATTGTGCTAGTGAGGTGGGGCTTAAATTTCGACATGATATGGTCAAAGATGTCTTGGCTGATATTTGCTACAAGGCAGGTGTTGTTGCTAGGAAAGAAGTCTCTTTGGGGTTTGTTTCCAATGACGGCAAGGAACTTAAGCCAGCAGATATCATGGTTTACAATTGGGAAAACGGCAGAGATGTCTGTATGGATGTCACAGGTGTCTCTCCTTTCACAAGTGCCAGGACTCGCAACTTCGCACCAGGATACGCTATTTCTGCTGCAGTCGCTCGCAAGAACAAAAAATATCTGGATAGGTGTACTTCACACGGCTATGGTTTTGGGGTACTAGCATTTTCTACCTTTGGTGAGCTCAGTACTGATATCATATCCTTCCTTAAGAGAATGAGAAATTGTATGGCTAGACATGATGCTAATTTTAAGATTGGCAATTCTCTTTTTCATAGGTTAGGGATTGTTATCCAAAAAGGTATTGGTGCCCAGCTGGTTGCTAGGTTACCAATCATTTCTTGTAATTTCGATTCCGATTCATAATAATAATAATAATAATAATAATAATAATAATAATAATAATAATAATAATAATAATAATAATAACAGGCCCTAGCTCAGCTGGTCAACCCCGTTCCCTAAAGTTGCATGCGTTCCAGGAGGTCCCAGGTTCGAGTCCCCAATGACGTAATATTGCAGGAATTAACATGGAATGTAGAGTTAGCTTGCCCCCCTAGTGTCACAACCTCAGCCCCCATCCGCTTCGGCACCCCTCTTGGTTAGGTTACCCATGAGGCTCGCTGGTAGGCTAGCACAGCAACCTTTTCAATTAATGTAGTAGTATGTTGTTGGAGCTTAGCTTGTTAGGCTTCCAACTAGTTAATGTAATACTCTGTTCAATTACTGTAGTAGTATGTTGTTGGAGCTTAGCTTGTTAGGCTTCCGACTAGTTAATGAATACTCTTTATCTAATGAAAAAAGATTTAATAAAAATAATGTAGACTAGCACGGCAATATGTTCAACTAATGTAGTAGTACGCTGTTTGGAGCTTAGCTTGTTAGGCTTCCAATTAGTTTCTTGTAATAATACTATTAAAAAAAATAAAAATAATAATAATATCATTCACTTTTACAATGGTACATCCCCGTACAAATTAGTACGCTATTAGCAGCCATGAGTAATTTGGCGCTTTGAAACTAAAAGTAAAGTAACTCCTGCACCGAATGTGAATGCTATAGCATATTCAACTCTAAGTTTTTACCTTGAATAGTGATGGCCCGGTAATACAAGTAGAGAAACAACGGACAAGTACTGGAAGGTCAACTGAAACCTGTTGGAAAATTAGAGAGAGAGCTCTGTTGTGTCAACATCGGATGGATGGTAATATGTCACCAAACATATATATCAGATGATCAGAAAACTTTGGATTAGAGGAGGTGGATGGTGAACTCATTTGACTATATGTGTTCAACAAACATCATCAAATTAGTCTGCAAAAGTAGAAGTTTTTCTTTGCTTCTGTGTGCAAATGTATGAACGGCTCCACTCCATTAAATGCAATGTTTGTTTTTAGTTTGCCAGTCCCGCACATAAATCGAAATTTCTTGCGAGCTTTTTCTTGATCACGTACCTCCCTCGACAATGTCTAGAAAACGCCCCCATCAAAAATTTATCCCAGATGATGTGAAATTGACTTACGAAAATTGACGCTTAATCTCTTTTTCATTTCTCATTATAGTAGACCTGTAACGGATTTTAGAACATCTGTTTTCTTAGGAAAATTTTATTGATTCAAATTTTCCGCAACACTGTGTTTTGGGGTAAAAACTGATTCTGCTATTTTTGGTGAAGTTGGGTGTGTTGATGAGTTACGAATTCAAACCCTAAACAAATGCACTGCACGGGAGTACTTTTAGATTCGAGAAATCAATTTGTAAGACTCTGGCCTAAACCAAGAAATGGTCGTTCCAGATTCAATTCGGTCACAAAGTGAAGGAGGGTAGGGAAGCGAAGAAGGTGTTTGAGATCAGAATGTTGAATTATGAAGGTGTGGTTGTTTTATGACTTGTATTCAGAAAATGGTTTCTGGATACTTGTGTTGATAACACTTGTGTCCTCTCTCCTTTCGAAATAGATTGAAAACCTATTTATACAAGTCATTGAGCGCACCTTGATCTCTTAGGAAGTGGAGGAAGTTAAGTAGTGGAGAGGTGGGTTTGCGTAGAAGGTGGTGATCATCGTGTTTCCGTTATGAGGGAAGACTGATCACACGTTCACCCACTACTCTCATTACTGTTAACAGTCCGTCTTTCCTGACACTTTCTCTTAATGGGCGCGTTGCACGCCGCACGCTGTAAACCGCCAGACCAATACCCCAGTGAGTATCCCCAAGTTTGTGACATGTTTGATGTCTCGAGTGAATGGGTCAAGTCATGTGACTTGCCGCTAAAATCAGCATATAGTGCTTTTAGGATAAACGATAAGTTATTCGTAAAATCAATATTATAGCATCGCTTATAATCTATGTATATAAAGCATTGCTTTCGAATAAGCAGCTGAAAGTAATCGATGTGTTAGAGGCATCGCTGTTTTTGAGCTCGATCGAATCAGTCACGGATTGAGCGTCTTAAAAGCAGCACGACCGGCCATCTTTGGGTAATCGTTTGAGGACCCTATGGTCGAGCTGTCACTTGGTCGATCGATCCATGTGGAGGAGGGATGACCGGTCTTCACAGTGCTACTTTGCTAGTTTTCTAAAAATAAATCTACACCATCCAACTAGGCTGGCGAAGTTGGATGGACGAGATGATTTGCGGCAATTGCATACTGCCGTTGACACAACTTTAGGGTTTAGGGGGCCGCGCGACCAACCCGTTTTTGGCGAGCGATTCATGGCATCGAGCGCTAGTTCGAGCATGCCGGTGGGTCACATGTAAAGGTGGGTCAACGGTGATCACGTTGACATCCTCGGGGTCGCCTGAAATTAAATCTAAGCCTCTCAAATAGGCCGACGAAGATGGATGGTCGTAATTCATTTGCGACAGCAGGGCGTTGCCGCAAACGCAATTTTAGGGTTTTCAAACAGCGCGTTCACCTTACTTTGGGCAAGTGATTTGATACGCTATGGTTTTGCCGTGGACAGGTCGATCGACCAAGGGAGGAGTTCGGCCAACGGTGAACACGTTGACACCTCTTTGATCGCTCGAGATGCGATCTAAGCCGTCCAACTAGGCCGGCTAAGTTGGACGGACACGATACGTTTTGATACCCTTTTTGTCGATCTCAGCTCGTTTGAGCTATTTTCAAGTAGCGCGAACACCCATGTTTGGGCTAATGTTTGAAGCGCTTGTGAATGAACAAAATAGGGTTCGATCGACTAGGGCACTAGTGGTCCCGCCGGTGGTCGATACGGTGATTGCCTAGTTCTGCTAGGAGTAGTCCAAGCTTGTTAAATCGCGCGGCCAAATCATGTGGCCGTGATTATTTTTGAGACTGATATGAACAGTCTAGATTTCCCTTAAGGAATTTAAACGCGTTCGATCGCGCTAACTTTTAATAAAAAGGTGTGTAAACACGCTAATCTCTTTGTCAGAGGGTGGTGTAGCCTACGTAAGTGTTTTCATGCAGATTTCAATATTGTCACTTCGGGAGATTCGTGCTACTCTGCTGTGAGTGAACATCAATCTTCATATCATGCCAACATTGAAAGTTCAGCTGGGGAACATAGCATAGGAAAATACTAAGCGAGCCATGCATTAGTAAATAATGCGATAGGTTAAAATTTACAGAATATCTCGGATTGTTGCTTCATGCACCATTCTGATAAATTTCATAAATATGTTGAATTGCTCAATACATATATAAGTAAAAGAGGCATGGACACTCATTACTTTTTAAATGGCCTTTATTCCTTTGCAGGATGACAACACTAAATATAGGGTCTTACGATTCTAACCCTGAACTAAAAACCACCATCAACACTAAGTCCCCTGCTTAGCACGTAACAGTGACATTGTTGCGCGGTAAGCACCAGATGGTGACAGTGACAGTAAAAGAAATTCACAAGAAGAGTTTTAGCGCACATTACCAGGATAGAGCATGGCTCGTCCCTTGAGCAAGATACGCGCACGTTTGATGCGTGTCTTAGGTGCAATCAAATTAATATCTTATTTCCACTCAATTAAAAATAATATAATGGAAGTCAAGTTTGTTCCCACGAGGAGCAAGAGATTCTAGTTGTAAAAATTGTCACAAAAGGGGGGATGTATAAAGCAAAAGAAAATAAACAAAGCAATTAAAAGATAAAGTTGAAATCAATAAGAGAGACAAGATCAAGGAATCCTTCTTCGTTGCGAAACAATGATTAAAGTTATGTTCTTTTCTACTTGTTATTAGTCACAAATTATCACCAACCGTAGGTAAAGCAAACTAGATCGATTAGCTAAACCCCTAAATCCCTTGTATCACCGGATACGGAAGTTCTCGACTACCGGATTCTATTTACCAAACCACCTAGTAGTAGATCACTCTAGATGTAATTTAAATAAACGCATTAAGATTTATGAACTTATTAGGTCAATATTAGTAGTTAGACTCTTAGATCAAGGTCTACTTGCTAACGTTGTTTTCACACACAATTGCTCCACAGAATCCCTCCGCAAGGTCTCGTGTTTGCTACTTATGTAAAGAGTCAAGAAACGATTACTTATCCCCTAACTTTCACTAGCTTTAGATCAAATTAACAAATCAATTTAGCGTGCACTCTAAACAATCTATCAATAAATCATGAATGAATAAACATTCCTATTAGTAAAAACAAACGATAATCATGTGAAAAACTTCAAGATAGAATTGAAACAAAACTCAAATCATGTATTAAGAACTAGGAATTCATCCTCAATCAATAAGAAAATTAGCTACTCATGTTTTTGAAATTCACACAAATGATTAAAAGGAGAATTTTTAAAGTTCACACAAATAATTAAAAAGAAGAATTTTGAAAACAAAAACACAAGTGTCGTGTGTGTAGAGAGATGTGTAAAAGATATAGAAAACTTCTCTATTTATAGGCTTCAATATTCTCCAAATCTTCCAAGGAATAGAATCCTCATTCCATAGTAATTCAATTTCCAAATTCAAGTCTTTCTCATCTTCCATCTTCTCTTTCCAAATTTGAGCCAAATTCTCCATCCAATTCCAAGTCCAAGTCTTCACACCCATGAGAGAAGTCCACAAAAAATTCTAGAATTTTTTTGCTCGCCGGAAAACTGGTATTATGGCCGGAATCCGGCCGAAGAAGTCACCGCCGGTCGCTTTGGATATACCTCTCCGTCGACGGAATATTCCGTCACGATACCGTTAGAGAAAACGGTCAAACAGGTCAAACCGTCAGTCAACCGGGTTAAGGAGAAGGAGTGAGTCGACCCACCGAGTCGGCTTTCTAACTCAGCTGACTGGTCTAACTGGGGTGAGTTGGACCGGTTTCTGGATCGGTCATCGGACTCGTTGAGACAGTCATCGCCGGCACCGAGTCGACTCGCCAGAGCAGAGAAATGGACAGAGTTTCCTCTGTTTTTACGATGATTCTCAAAGCCGATTTCAGTGCCATTTTTAGTCTTCTCCTGTTAAGAACCTAACATACATCTATTGAAGCTTCAAAACATAACCCATTTACTTAAACTCCCTGTAATAGTAGTCAGCAGGTCTTCTTTACAATTTCCGGCAACAAACACTACCATACTCACTCGATTCACTCACTCGCATCTCTTCCATCCACCGAGTTCTACTAAGAATAGCTCCAATCAAGGAAACCCATCTCACTTTCAAACTTCCACTTCCACCTACTCTTCTATTAATTGGTTTCAACAAAGATCGGGATTACCGTCTCAATCCAAACCCAGAGAGCAACAAGAAACTCATTCAAGCTCAACCCCATCTCGCGATTCCATCTTCACTTTATCACCTTCGTTCCCTCAAAACCCATTTTCCATTCGAGTGCTTCACTCGTTACTCAGCAGCTCTATCTTCTTTTAAACCAACAAAGCCTAATCGATTCTGTCTTCTCTATTTTACAGCAGCCTTAGTTCCTTCTCTGAATCTCAACCAGCACTGATACATCCCTTCAATTCAATAGCAAAATCACCTCTCACAAATCGAACCCATATTCTTCTTCTTCATCCTGAATCAATTTGAACACAAATTCAGCTCCAAGACTCCTTTACTAATCGATTCGGTCCAAACCCTATCTCTGATTCATCGACAGACTAATCACAAAACCCATTCTGTTAATTCATCTCCCAATCTTTCTCTCCAACTCTCGATCTGTTTCCTCTTTAGGCTTAATAACAGCGGTTGCACTGCTTTATTCTCTGTAATTCGAACAATACCACTATCAGTATCAATTTCACATTTCTTTCTCATCTCGATCTTCACAACAGTCGATAAACATTCGGCTCTCAATCTCTGTTCTTTATTTCAGCCCTCGGACGAACAACAGCAGCTGCTGTGTTGTTTCTCTTCTCAGTTTTAGGAACAAATAATTGAGAATTTATTTCTTTAGGGTTAGGAAGTAAAAGCTGAGTCTGGATCCTGGTAATATTATGGGCCTCACAAAATGACATCCCCAGTTAGCTAATAGGTAGGTGCCATAAGTGCCTAACCTGGATGCCTTAAACATTTGAATGGGTTTCCCCTTATCCTTAACTGAGCTGTCTTTAATGCTTCTCTAAAAGAGTTGCCCCTTAACCATGACTGGGCTCCAGATAGTGTTCTCCATGAAATGACAATTTTGGTCTTTTTGCTCAAACTGGGTGATTTCTTCTTCTTTTTCTCCGTGTGACTCCAAAGTAGCTACAAAACTCAAAACAAGCATAAAATACATAATTTACAAGAAAAATAGCAAAGAAAGCATAAACAATGGATAGTAAATAGGATGTATTCTACACCCTATCAAATTCCCCCACACTTAGACTTTGCTAGTCCTCGAGCAAATCAAACTAAAAACTCACAACTTCAAAGCGTTCCAGCGTACCAAGCATCCAAAAAGCTATGAGGACATAGAGTTTCTGCATGCTAGTAATAAGAAGTTAGAAATACTAAAGAACATATTCTCATTCTTAAATGTTGAGTGAGAAATAACCACACCATAATGAGAGAACGCGTGTTTGAGAAACGATCAATAAGCATTTCGCCTCGACTTCTGCCTCACCAAAAAGGATTTTATGATAATTGCACTCAAAAAGACGGCTTTTTTATGGGTCGCACATGTGTGCAGGTAGGAATGAAGAGAGAATTCCTGCAACACGTTGAATGGTGGGAAGGACAACTTCCGAAATATTTTTAAAAACCCACATCTTTTAACATTTTGAAAAAACCATTTTTCTGACGATCTCTAAGAAAGGAAATCAACCATTATTATTGAGGATGAGATTACTTACTCACCTTCACATTCGATCGCCAATTATGATAACACCACTCTCACGGCATCCAATAGAAACGTCTTCCGCTCCTCGTCTTGATCTTCTTGGTCTTCGTCTTCGGTTTCAACTATTGGTGATAAACTCTCGAATTTCATAAATCCTTAACAATTTGTAACCTTTACCTTAATAATCCTTGTCGCTTGAAACTTCCTTATATATTTTCCTTCCCCACGGCTTATTAAATAAAAACAAAACAAATATTTCTCATTTTTTCTTTTTTCTTTTTATCCCCTTTTTTTTTCTTTTTCTTTTTTTCTTTTTTTTTTTTTTTTTGGAAAGGACAAGAGAAATAAAATACAAAAACAAACCATGGCCGTGGGAGAAGTATTTTACCACTTGATTCTTCACAACTTGTATCATCTCGTAATCATAAACTTCAACAATTCTCACCTTTTGATTTTCTTCGCTTTTATGAATAAGTCTTCATACTTGAATATAAAATTACCTCATTGTATTGTAAGTCCTCAACAAATATGTAAAAATCTGCTCATTGTATGTTGCTTTACTTGAATATGCAATTTGCTCTTTTTTTCTCGTTCCGTTGCTTGTAAACCTTAAACTTTTCCAACTTCCCTTGTAAATTTTGATGTCGCTCCTTGTTGATGATGAATGTGTTTCTATGGATCTGTTATTGTCGAGAGAGGGAATGATGCTAAATGCAAATCGAACTACAAGAAGGAGGCTTTCATCTATAGACGTCACCCTCATGATTGAAAAAATTAGCACTCAAGAGATCAAAGAGTAGTGCTTCTATTGGTGGGAGGTTGGGTAGCTCACCATTCTACCCGGAATTAACGTACGGTGACACACACTCAAAAGAAAGCTCTTTAGTAGATGGAAAAATTTCTGGTCGGTGCCTCACATGATATGAATACGGGTAGTCTCCACTAATGATTGATCAAGAACTCTAATAACGCATTTCTCCCTGCACCAAATTTGCATCACCGGCATGATTAAATCCATTATTTAACACTCTAACAAGCAAGAAATCCGAACGTAGTTCTCTAACACTTCCAAGTTCAATTATGTCGGTCAGAATCTCTATGTAAACATACCTAGAAGTATGCTAGTGACTCTAAAATCTCTAAAAGTTGAAGTTTTTTGTAAAATTTTAATTTTTTTTTTAACTACATGTTTAACCACTCCCCCACACTTAAACCTGACATTGTCCTCAATGTAATTGAATAGTCCAAGTAAAGTCAAGGTGGGAAATTTTAACATGATAAGGAACAAGAAAAAGAAATAACAAAAAGCAAAAGGATAAGAAATACAAAACCTATGGGTTGCCTCCCATTAAGCGCTTGTTTTAAAGTCGACGGCCCGACTTAGCTCTTGCTGCACATTACTCCTCCAGAGGGAGTGCATCTCCAAATGGAAGTTCATCCAAATTCACAGAAGCGATGTTCTCATAGTATGGCTTCAATCTATGGCCGTTGACTTTGGAAACCGAATTGTCTCTAAGACTAGTAATTTCAACTGCACCATGAGGAAAAACATTAGTAACAACATATGGTCCAATCCAACGGGACCTTAACTTTCCAGGAAATAGTTTAAGGCGAGAATGATATAAAAGGACTTTTTGTCCCACGATGAAGCTTTTACGAGAAATCATCTTGTCATGAAAAAGCAAAAGGATAAGAAATACAAAACCTATGGGTTGCCTCCCATTAAGCGCTTGTTTTAAAGTCGACGGACCGACTTAGCTCTTGCTGCACATTACTCCTCCAGAGGGAGTGCATCTCCAAATGGAAGTTCATCCAAATTCACATAAGCGATGTTCTCATAGTATGGCTTCAATCTATGGCCGTTGACTTTGGAAACCGAATTGTCTCTAAGACTAGTAATTTCAATTGCACCATGAGGAAAAACATTAGTAACAATATATGGTCCAATCCAACGGGACCTTAACTTTCCAGGAAATAGTTGAAGGCGAGAATGATATAAAAGGACTTTTTGTCCCACGATGAAGCTTTTACGAGAAATCATCTTGTCATGAAAAAGCTTGGTCTTTTCCTTGTAAATACGGGCATTCTCGTAAGCATCATTACGTATCTCCTCTAGCTCATTTAGTTGTAACTTCCTTTGTTTTCCCGCTTCATCATACTCCATGTTGAATTTCTTTATCGCCCAATAAGCCTTATGTTCAAGTTCAACCGGAAGATGACAAGCCTTACCATAAACCAACCGATATGGAGACATACCAATCGGTGTCTTATACGTCGTTCTATACGCCCAAAGTGCATCGTTGACCTTAAAGCTCCAATCTTTCCTTGTGGTATTCACTGTTTTCTCAAGAATGGACTTGATCTCACGATTTGAAATTTCCGCTTGTCCACTAGTTTGTGGATGATAAGGCGTACCAATTTTGTGTGTTATGTTGTACTTCTTGAGGAGAGCGTGAAAAGCCTTCTTGAAATGTGAGCCTCCATCGCTTATCACCACTCTTGGTATTCCATGCCTATTGAATATGTTTTCTCTTACAAAATCACAAACAACTTGAGAGTCATTAGTTTTGGTGGCTCTAGCTTCCACCCATTTCGAAACATAATCTACGGCAAGAAGTATATAAAAGTTTCCATTCGAATTGACAAAAGGGCCCATAAAATCAATACCCCACACATCAAAAATCTCAACGGCGAGAATTAGTGTGAGTGGCATTTTATTTCGAGCACCTAGATTGCCCGTTCGTTGACATCTATCACACGATTTACAAAAAACATATGAATCTTCGAACAAGGTGGGCCAATAAAATCCACTCTCGAGAACTTTGAGAGCGGTACGTTTAGAACCAAAGTGGCCACCACAAGCAAAAGTGTGGCAAAAGGAGAGGATGGATTGAAATTCGGAGTTAGGTACGCACCTTCGCATTATTTGATCAACGCCATATTTCCATAAGTATGGTTCATCCCACATATTGCTTAGCTACCTTCTTAAGTTTCATATTTTGGAAGTTAGACATTGTACTAGGTACTTTCCTTGTCACCAAGTAATTCACTATATCCGCATACCAAGGTGTTGACTCTTCCATGGAGAAAAGTTGTTCATCCTAAAGCGGTCTTGTAATGGAAGTTCTTCTTGAGACATAACAAGTCTACTAAGATGATCCGCAACGGTATTCTCCACACCTCTCTTGTCCCGAATTTCTATGTCGAACTCTTGTAACAATAGGATCCACCGGATTAATCTTGGCTTAGCTTCTTTCTTCTTTATTAAGTGTCTTAGTGCGGCATGATCGGAATACACAATAACCTTTGTACCCACCAAGTATGATCGAAATTTTTCCAATGCAAAAACTATAGCCAATAACTCCTTTTCCGTGGTAGAATAATTGATGTGTGCACCATTAAGGGTCCTAGATGCATAATAGATAACATGGGACAACTTGTCCACTCTTTGACCCAAAACGGCTCCAACCTCATAATCACTAGCATCACACATCAATTCAAATGGAAGATTCCAATCTGGTGATTTAATAATTGGCGCACTTGTCAACATTTCTTTCAATTTGTCAAAAGCATCCTTGCATTCCTTGTTGAATTCAAAAGGCACCTCCTTTTGTAATAACTTGCACGTCGGCATGGATATTTTGGAGAAATCCTTGATAAACCGCCTATAGAAACCTGCATGGCCAAGAAAAGAACGAATCTCCCTCACCGAAGTGGGATATTGTAAGTTTCTTATTAAATCTATCTTTGACTTGTCCACTTCGATCCCTCGAGAGGACACAATGTGACCAAGTACTATGCCGTGGTTTACCATAAAGTGACATTTCTCCCAATTAAGGACAAGGTTTGTGTCTATGCATCGTTTAAGAACTAGTTCAAGGTTATTTAAACAACCATCAAAAGAATTGCCATAAACACTAAAGTCATCCATAAATACCTCGATGATGCGCTCCACATAATCCGAGAATATACTTACCATGCATCTTTGAAAAGTAGCCGCGCATTGCAAAGGCCAAACGGATCCGTCTATATGCAAACGTTCCAAACGGACAAGTGAAAGTGGTCTTCTCTTGGTCCTCCGGTGCAATAACAATTTGGTTGTATCCCGAATAACCATCCAAGAAACAATAATAAGAATGCCCCGCTAACTGCTCCAACATTTGATCAATAAAAGGTAAAGGAAAGTGATCCTTTCGGGTTGCGAAATTAAGCTTTCTATAGTCAATGCACACTCTCCAACCGGTTTGAACTCTTGTAGGAACAAGTTCATCGTCTTGATTTCGAACAACCGTGACTCCGGACTTCTTTGGTACCACTTGTACCGACTAACCCACTTGCTATCGGAAATTGGGTAGATTACCCCACACTTAGCAATTTGAGTATCTCTTTCTTCACAACCTCCATCATGGGAGGATTAAGCCTACGTTGAGCATCACGTACGGCTTCACGTTTTCTTCCATTAGAATCCTATGCATGCACATGGATGGACTAATGCCTTTGATGTCCGCAATTGTCCACCCAATAGCCGTTTTGTGCTCTCTCAATGTAGTTGCAGGAAATCCCACAATACACCCCTCACTATATTTTGTTTAACTAATCCATTCAAAAGATAATAGATGAACAATTATGATTATTTATTAACAATTTTCTTAAAAATGTTTACATAGGAAAGTGGAATTACACTTAAGATCTTACTAACATTCGCTCTGTTTCTCTGTCCTAATGACTTGCTCTCCAATCCAAAAAAGAACCCCCTTCAACAAATTCACTCATCCCTTTATATAGGGTAATACATAGTGAATGACAGCTAAGTCGTCCTTTATTTTCGGAATGTCTCGCGAAGTGTCGCAGACGTACAAATATTCATACTCGCGACACTTCTTAACTTTCGCTGTGTTTCATATCCTCCTATCGTCATCCATCACGTCATTTATATTTAACCTTCGCGACTCACTCGCAATGTTGTTATCCGTTGTCTTCGCGAATTGTTGTTGTGGCGATATTATGATCCTACATCTTGCCTCTTCTCATGGCTTCTCTCGCGAAGAAGAGAATGTCATGAGAATCAATATTTTTGAACCGCCGCAACCATTTACTCCGTACTTGTCTCAGTTTCATCTTTCCATACGGACTTTATTACAGATGTCTACTCCTCCATTCTATTCCTGACACGTCTCTTTCAATCGTTTATTCTTGACCATTCACGTCCCTTCTCATTAAATGCTCTCGTTTCCCAGGATGTTTCTCTCTATATATATTTTTCATATCTTTCTCTTTTCCTCTTTCGTCTTCTCTCTCTGCAACTTTTCTTTTATCTTCTTCTTCCGCAAGCTGCGCTTCTGCAAATCTTCGATCTTTTTTTATCATATCTTAATCTTCGATTCTTTATCCCTTCCCATATTGATAATGGCTTCACTTAGTCGTATGTACAAGCCTCGCTTTATTGAAACTCAGAAAAAGTTGCAAGATAAAGGTTTCACCCTTTCTACCATTCCTAATCAAGGATGTTCATCTATACTCACTGCCAAGCTTTTTTCTGATCATCAATGTGATGATCACAAGATTATTGTTTCGCTAGGTCAACTTCTCGCAGGACTTCCCATTCCTTTATATGATCCTGAGATGCCACTCTTTTATGAAATCCTTTCCCATCCGAACTTCTCGCGAGTTTGTCTATCAATTATGCGGCGATTGTATCCGTCTAATGCTTGAGTTTTCCAGTCGTGGTGCTGGCAAAGGATCTCTATATCCTAACAATGTCAGAGACCCCGAGTATGTAAATTTAGAAATAATCCCTGAGAGATACACTGTAGAAAACTTTTTTGAAAATTATGAAGTAATAGGCATGAGAAATAAGAAATCTCGCTGGGGCGCTCGGTTGAAAAGAAAAGATAATATCCCTGAGGATAAATTACTCATGCAAGATATCGACTGGCATTCGGGTAAGAACACTACTCCTCGCCACTCTAAAGATGAGAGGTGGTGGGTTGTTCCTTTGCTCTTAAGTGGACCTTACATAGCGGGTTCGCATGTACTCCCCGCAAATCTCGCAGCTATCATCCTTGGGAATTTAAGTGGCCCAAGAAGGCGGAGGTATGTCCCCACAGTTTGCTTTTGCAATCCCTCTTTCCTCTTGTATTCATTGAGTTTGTAAATTTTCCAGTTGCCAAACAGAGGAAAAGTTACAAGGCAAATCCACCATGTCAGAAGTACCTTGGCGATACTTCGATCGCTTACGGATGAAGTAAGAAATATCTTTTTTATGTTATTTAACAATATTGTTGCCTCTATTTCTTATCTTCATTTGTATGCGAAGGTTGACGCGAGGAAGCGATAGCTGCGAAAGTTAAAGGCAAAACTAAAGCCAATGCACGCAAGGATAAGTCTTCTGTTCCACCATCTAAGAAGCGAAAACTCAACCTTCTTCTCATCTTAGCTCAAGCTCAATCTTCCGATGAGGATGATAATGATAATGTTTTGGATTCAACTTTCCAAAATGAAGCTCAATCGGCCAATTCTCCTATGGATCAATTGTTCAGCATCTTCTCGGATTCTCTTCAAGGAATTGGAGATACTCAATTGACTTCTATATGCGAGAACCTCGCCACCATATGTAATGCTACACTGCTGGATGGCAATGACTCTTTCAAAGGAGTTTCTAGATCTGTATCCCCTAGCTTCTTAAATGCACTTAATTCGTTGGTATATTCGAACTCATATTTCTCCTCCAACTTCAGTTTTTAGTTTATATCTTAATAACCTTTTTATCTTTCTTCGCAGTCGGAAAAACTTCTTTTGTGGTTGCCTCAGATCTTGAGAGGAGGTATAACATTCAATTGAAGAAGAATACCCAATTTTGCACAAGGATCAAAGAATTAGAAGTTGAATCTGCGAGATCTCGCGAAAAGATCCAACAATTGGAAACTGAGTTTTCTGCTCAGAAGGACAAAGTTACCACTCTCCAGAACGCTAATCAGCAACTTTATGGTATAAAATTTTTTTTCTCTCTTATTATTCTCATCTTGTCAATTTCCTGTTGCTACCTGACTTATCATTTTCGCAGATGTATATAACCTCTCCGAAGAAGCTATTCTTCTCCATTCATTTCCTGAGCCTATGGATAATGACACTCTTCTCGCTCATCTCAACAACTCTTTAAGTAGTTCGTCAAGCAGAATTAATCCTCTTTCATTAAATGAACTCCAAACCAAGTACCGCCTCTTAGAAATTGAGCATAGATCTAGTTTAAGTACAGCCAACCAGTTTAAACAAATGTACCTCGAGTCTCATGAGGAAATCAAAATTTTAAGGAAGAAAATTAGTGACCATATAGATGACAAAGATCGCATTACTAATAATGATGCCCAGGCATTAGCAACATTTCAAAAGTCCCTTCTCGAAGTGCAAATGGAGCGAGATGAATTGCTTCGCTGAACTCCTTACTTAGTGAGCGAGAAAATCAAATTCGTTCACTTCTTATTATAAATAATGACGATGAATTCGCTTGGGCTGCGAAAATCTTAGATAATGCCAGAATAACTTAGGTGTTGATGTTAGTCTTCATACCGAGCATACTTCCTTGGTTAAAGATATAATATCTCGACAGAAGGTTATTTATTATACCTTACTGTTTCTTACCTCTGTAATATTGCTGTTGAGTTGCTAATTTATCGTAATTTATTTGCAGAGTCCGAAAAAAGATTTCAAGCAAGGATTGAAGAACTTGAATCTGAGAAAGCACAGCTCGCAAAGAATCTCACCCTTCGCGAGAATAGATATTCCAAGTTGAAGAAACAATTTCAAACTACCGTGGCGAATTTTAATAATGATGCCGTTCGTTTTCGCAATGAAGCCATGGAGTATGTTTGTAATGATCACAAAATCCCTCTTTGTTCATATCCTTGGTTTTCCGAAGAAGTTCCCGAGAATTTGCCTGTCTCGGACGTTTCTGATAGTGAGGCCAGCGAAAAAGAAAACTCTGGCGACGAGAATAACGAAATTGAAGGATCAGATAGAGGAGAAGAGTCACCAAAGAGATAATTCTTTTTGTTTCTTTCGCTGCCTGTAATATCTGTACATTTCTGTATCTCTTTTTTGTAAACTTCTTGGGTTCATTCATAATTTCAATCTCCATTCTCCTTTCTTGGCTAACATTATTAATGTATAACTCTTTCATTGGAAGATGGATAACAATATTTCGTCTTTTCCATTCCCATATTTGCCTCTGTTATGCATCTTCATATGAAAGAATGAAACTTCTGAGATTCGCATTTTCTTCCTCTGACCAGGAATGATGTTTAAATTTATAATTTCGACGAAGTCGCAAGTGATTTTTATAAAAGAAGAAATCTATTGATCTCGCCTTATCATTTTTGGTGGTCTTCTAAGCTTGACCTTCCTAAGTAAAGGTCTTACTCTGCCACCCCTTATTGCGACAAGGTCGCAGGACGTCTTTACACTTTCATGCAAAAACCCATTGACCTTGCCTTATCATTTTTCAAGTATTTTTGCCTCTCGCAGATATTTTGCTTGCGACAATATGACAGGCCTAAATATTCTTGCGAAAATAAAGCCCCGTGATATTGCCGTCGTGCGACGAAATCGCAGGACGTTTTTACACTTGCATGTAAGGACCCATTGATCTCGTCTTACCCTCGCGTTAGTATTATTGCCTCTGCAAGATCATTGCACAAATATGACAAGCCTAAGTTTCCTTACGAAAACAAAGCCTCGTGACATTTGCGTCTTTGGCACTTATCAGCTCCCTAATGGAGGGTGCCGCCTTATCATCTCCCCTGGTTGCCCCTTCAAGGAGGCGTACATCGGCCATACAAGGCTAGCTCCTCCCATCCGGTCTTAACAACAACCAGTTGTTTTCGCAGCCTCTTGTCCCTTATACCTATAGAGTTTATGGTTACAAGGCTGCACCCTAAGTGGAGTTTTCTTCGGGCCGAGTGCAGCATGCGCCAAGACTTGTCAAGAGTGGTAAGGAAGTTCCATTCTCCCCGCACTCTTGACTCAACCGGGTACCTCGGCGCCTTGATCATACGCTGACTCCTTGAAAGAGACCCTCGGTCGCCCAACCAGGGTATAACCTACATATATAGTTGGAATCCAAGGTACCTCTTCCGGATAGGCTTTCATGGGCCCCAAATCTGCATGACCCAGGTTCCAGGGGCGGTGTAACCTTTTCCCTGAGCCATGTTAAGAGATACCCCCTTATATGACGCACTTTAGGTCTTACATTTGCCTCTTACGAAATGTAATTCGCGAACTAGGGTGTACGCCATAAAGGTTCGTCCCATTCATTTACTCATTCATTGTTGTTAAATCATTCAATTATTCATATTTAATTGCTGTCTGATATTTAATTTGCGAAGACATCGCACAATGCTGTTTCATTCATTTTTCTCTCGGATTCTTGTACATTCTTCTTGTCGAAATTCTCACATATCATTTCTTCTTTGTCTTGCCTTTGATATATTTTTGTCGATTACTTATCACAGACCATTCAGTTTACTTTTTATGCCTTTTGTTCATTGTATTCTTTGCCTCAGCGTTATCCCAATCCTTGAAGGACCCTTTCCATCGTAACGTTCGCCGCTTCCATGCATTCATCTCATGGCACTTCGCGATGTTTCTTCGGCACTTCGCGATGAACTACAACCAATTATTTTTGCAGGATCGTAACATTCGCCTATTCTTGCGACACTTCGCGATGCTTCTTCATTTCTTATCTCTATAGTATCCACCATCAGCTTCTCTTTTCTCTGTTCGTCTTTGATATTCTGTTTCCAACCTTTCCTTTTAGCACTTCTCTCTTCGCAACTCTCTACGTCAACCTCATAACATTTCTGACCTTCCTTCCAATCTCCCTTTATAATTCCAATACCATTTGGATGGGGAAACTTTATACATTGATGGTATGTTGATGCTACTCCCAAGATTTCGTGCAGCCATGGTCGCCCGATTAATGCGTTATAAGGAGATTCCACGTCAACCACGCAGAATAAAATGTCACTGATAATCCTTGTAAAGGTATCCTCATGTGAACCTCTCTTTAGGTTTGTTTGTCTGTGCCGTTAAAAACCGTAGATTTTGTACGTTGAAGGAATCAAATTTTCATCCTCTCCACCCATAGTCTTATAAGTATGGTAAAACAGAATATTTACCGAACTTCCAAAGATCTATTAGGATTCTATTGATTGCCCAACAATTTTCTCGCTTCGTCATCTTCTCCATCAACTGGTCTTGGATTAATGTCTAGTCGCACCACCAACGGGCTATCATGTGCTTCTCTTCCTTTGGGTACTTCGCCTCATGGAGAAAGAAATAATTTTTAGCTCGCCAATCTTTCAATTGCGACTTTCTCATGGGTTCATCACTTCTTTGTTATGAAAATCTCTTGCATGTACTCTACTAAGCACGTTATCGTGAAAATCTTCAATTGTACGATATGAATGAACGATAGAATTGCAAAATAGATTTTTGGCCTTTGTTCCCACTTCTATTACGAATGCTTCTTTTCCTTCTTCAAACTGTTCTTTGCACTTCGATGGTGATGTTGTTAGTACTTGCTTCCCTTTCTCTTCATCTTTTAGAAAATGAGTTAACTTCCCCGATCAATCATTCTCGAGAATGATTCTCTTTATGTTTCGCAGTCATTTGTTAGATGTCCATGAAAGCGATGGTAAGAACAATATTCATGACTTCTCGTCACTTGGTCGTGGTTCACTCCCTGCATTCCATGGTGGTGGTACGTCCTCCATTACAAGTATAGCTTCCCAAATTTTTTCCACACTAGCATTTAGTGGTGGCATTCTGATCTCTTCCCATACTACTCTGCGATTTCTTGGCCCTCCATGGTTATTATGCCTTCGTCCTCCATAAGTTTCTTGCATATGATCTAATCTCTCGAATTTTATTATTGTTGCCGCGGTTGTAGTAGTTCCTTTCTCTATCAAACTCCTCCCGATCTCGGCTCCCCATAGCCACTATTTTCTCGCTGTCCATTATCACCTCTGTTTTCCAGTTGCCCTTGCGAAGTAGTCGCCACCGAGTTTAAAAATTTTGGTAATAAACTTGCATTCGCAGCGTTCGAACTTGTATTCGCAATCGGGTATGATTCCATTTCATTTTGTCTTTCTTCCAAAGCAATGTATTCTTCTTGAGTTCTCGCAGCTCACCCATCGTAATCGTATTTTTAATTCTCGAATATTTGAATGTATAACAAACTTGTTGTAATGTAGAGCATTTACAAATGATAAAATGAGATATCTTTCCTCTACCCTTCCGGCCATTTCACCGCACATTGTTCTCCATCTCATTGTCGATGTCTTAAACTCTCGCCAACTCTTTGTTTCAATCCGAATACATCTTCAATTCCCCGGTCGCGTGGAATTGTTGCTTATATACGCTCCCAAGAAAATAGTTTGTAAATGGTTGAATGATGAGATTGTGTTTCTCGGTAATCCTTCAAACCACTTCAGTGCTTCTCCAATTAAGCTTGATGCGAAGTATTTATACAATATGGCATCATGATTCTCCCATTGTAACATACATCTCATATAAGCCTTGATGTGTTGTATCGCACAGGTTGTTCCATCGAAAATGTTGGTTAATGCAGGGCGGTGCATTTAGGTGGTATTCCTCCCATTTGTACTTCTATTGTGAAAGGATTCTTCGCAGCTTTAGCGATGGCTTCATCCAACTGTCTTCTTCCTCCTTCCTTCCTACTGTTTAACAATGTTCTCATTTCTGCTAGTTCTTTCAAGATTTGCTCATTTTCCTCAGGATTTGATTCTGCTGGTCTTTTTAGCTCTGCCTCTCGCCTCCTGCGTTCATGCCTTTTTTGACCTTCTTGTTCACTATTTTCTTCTCTCCTTTCTCTGCGACTTTCTCCTTCGTCTCTTTCATCAATTCGCACACCATTATATCTATCGTTCTCTCTTCTGGGTTCTCTATCAACTCTCCTCTGCATCCTTTCGTATTCTCCATTGGTATGTCTATTGACACGATTTTGTGCTCGCCTCCTTTCTCGGTTGTCGTGATTATTTTGCCGGATTGCTTCTTCCAATTCTTGGTTTTCCACTTCTGCTCTTACTCTCTCTCTCTCGATGTCGTCCACGATCTCTTTTTGCCTTCTCAATGCTTCTCTTCCATGCAGTATTGCTCTTCCTTCAACGGCTGGATCATTTGGCTCCTGAAATCGCCTAGTTCCCTGATTTTCTTCACGCTGCTCATCTTGGAAATTCTCGGTATAAGGAATATAACGATCTTCTGCGTCCTCTCTTCTTTCATGATGTTCTGAGCTGAGATTTTGTGCTTCCCGTTGGTTTTCTACCTCTGTAGTTTCTGTTGGTAAGGCTCTCCTTCTTTCTTCCCTAGTCGATCTTGAACTCGATCTCGCAGTGCTTCTCGATCTTCTATTTTGCAATCTCATATTTTCCATTCTTAATTCATGATTCTGTCTTGTCAAGTTTGCTCGTTCCTCTGCCTCTAGTCGCCTCTCTTCATGTATCGTTTGTCTCAATGTTTCCAATGCTGTGATTTCTTCATTTCCTGGATTCACTTCCCCATTCATTCTTTGATCTCCTTCTCCTTGTCCATTGTTTACCAATTGTTGCTCTTATTCCCTTTCATCCTCAGAATCCGTCCTCCAAGTGTGCACACTTACTCTATCGTAATCCACAGTTTCATTTGCTACCGGTGGAATTAAAGCTTGGACATGATTCTCTTCATCATTCCTCATATTCATCCTTGACGATTCTCCTCTTTCACTTCTCCTTTATCCAGCAAGTCTTCCACTTCTTCTCACCGGTTGTTCAAGTACATTTCTTCTTCTAGCCATTTCTCTTTTAGTAAATTCTTTGAAAATTATCTCAAATTTCTTTCTTGTTAATTCTCTTCTTTTAATGCTGTTCAAACCCTGTTTCTAGCGCCAATATGTAGTTGCAGGAAATCCCACAATACACCCCTCACTATATTTTGTTTAACTAATCCATTCAAAAGATAATAGATGAACAATTATGATTATTTATTAACAATTTTCTTAAAAATGTTTACACAGGAAAATGGAATTACACTTAAGATCTTACTAACATTCGCTCTGTTTCTCTCTCCTAATGACTTGCTCTCCAATCCAAAAAGAACCCCCCTTCAACAAATTCACTCATCCCTTTATATAGGGTAATACATAGTGAATGACAGCTAAGCTGTCCTTTATTTTCGGGAATGTCTCGCGAAGTGTCGCAGACGTACAAATATTCATACTCGCGACACTTCTTAACTTTCGCCAGGTTTCATATCCTCCTATCGTCATCCAGTACGTCATTTATATTTAACCTTCTGCGACTCACTCGCAATGTTGTTATCCGTTGTCTTCGCGAATTGTTGTTGTGGCGATATTATGATCCTACACTCAAGACTCTAAGCAAACGGTCTTCTTGTACCGGTGTGAGGTTCATTGCAATAATCACCGGAAGCTCATCTCCATCTCCCAAGAAAGCATACTTCAAATGGTCCGGAAGCGGATTCAATTCTAGTTTGGGCGCCTTCACAATAGATGGTACAAGTATTTCATCATTCACGGGTAAATAAATATATGAAACATTACCCTTTTTAGCTTCTTGCAATGTCGCCAAAGCACCACACATCTCCACCAATTCCTTGGAGATTTCAACATCCAAGTTAGACAAGCCATGGACGTCCAATTCAATGCTCTTTTGCAATACCACATCAAGTTTATCCTCTTGATTCAATTCCACCATTTGTTGCGCTAATGAATCAACCACATCAATGGAATAAACAGAATGCACATCACTTGGGTAGGGCATGGCTTCAAATATATTAAAGTGTATTATCTCCTTGTCGAATTCCATAGTGAGTGTACCCTTATCAACATCAATCTTCGTCTTTGCGGTCTTCATAAATGGCCTCCCAAGAAGTAAAGAAGTAGATGATCGGTTCTCATTGTTATCCATATCCACCACAAAGAAGTCCACCGGAAAAATAAGCTCATTTACTTGCACTAGCACGTCTTCTACAAGCCCCTTTGGATATATGTTAGACTTGTTCGCTAATTGGATAATAACTCTCGTCTCTTTCAAAGGTCCAAGATTCAAGGAGTCATATATTTCGGCCGACATCACACTAATGGAAGATCCCAAATCAAGTAAAGCATGTTCAAACCTTTTCTTACCAATAGTAATTGGCACCGTGAAACCACCGGGATCCGTGCACTTTGTAGGCATCTTCTTCAATAGCATAGCCGACGCACTCTCGCCAACTTTAGTAATTTCATTATCAAGCAACCTATCCTTCTTGATGCATAATTCCTTCATGAACTTAGCATACCTTGGTATTGTCTTGATGGCCTCAATGAATGGGATGTTGATTTCAATCTTCTTGAAAATATCTATAAGTGCCTTGTCTTGAGCTTCTTTCTTGGATTTAGAAAAACGACTAGGAAAAGGCGGTGGAGTAGTGAAAGTAGGAACGGTTCCTTGGATTGGTCGGTTGGTGTTGAATTCTCCTTTTGTGCGACTTCCTCATTGTCTTTGACTACCTCTTCAATAGATTCTTCGTGATGACTTGGACCCTCCACTTGTCTTCCACTTCGTAAGGTAACCGCATTAACATTATCTCTTGGATTCACAAATGGTTGTGAAGGAAGTTTTATGGATGCTTGAGATTTCAATAAGTTCACATCGGTCGCCAATTGCCCCATTTGAGTTTGTAAATCCTTAATCGCCGAATCGGTCTTTTGTTGGCTTTGTTGTAACATAGAAGTAAGACCTTGCATGCCTTGCATTAACGCATTGAGCTTGTCATCATTCGAAGTATCACGCTCCTTGACTTGTTGTGGTTGAAATTGAGATTGAGGTTGGAAGCGTGATTGTTGAAAACCACCTTGTTGCGCATATGGATTAGGAGCCGCCGCTTGCTTGTTTGCATAACTAAAATTAGGATGATCCTTCCAACCGGGATTGTAAGTATTGGAGTATGGATCGTACCTTGGCCTTTGATTTGGATATAAAGCATTTACTTGTTCGGTCTCACCATCCGGAATAATTACCGCGGCCATCCTTTGAATCATTATCTCCATGTTACCCATTCTTTGATCAAGATGTGATGATGAATCACTAACTTCATGCACTCGCCTAACCATGTTCATCTCTTGTGTAGAATTGTTGCGAGTTCGCAGCCATACTTTCAATCAACTCGGTAGCTTGGGCACCGTCTTGTTCACTATTGCACCACCACCCGCGGCGTCAAGAAGAGACCTATCACTTGGGTTGAGAGCTTCGTAGAAGTATTGGAGTATCATAATGTCACTAAATTGATGGTGTGGACAGCTTCCACCAATCTCTTGTATCGCTCCCAACATTCATACAATGACTCTCCCACATGTTGCTTCAACCCACAAATCTCCTTGCGAATTTGAGTAGCTTTGGATGCGGGAAAATATCTCTCGAGGAAAAGTTTCTTCATCCCATTCCATGTTGTGATACTTCCGGAAGGCAAATAATATAGCCATTCCTTAGCATTGCCCGCCAAAGAAAACGGAAAAGCTTTCAACATTGCTCCATCCGCATTAGTCTCCGGTGGAAGCATAGCCATAACTATGGTATAAAAGTCCATAAGATATTTGTTTGGATCTTCATTCACCATGCCATGGAACTTTGGTAACTCTCTAATTAACCCCGGCTTGATCTCGAAGGTTGAGTTAGTTTGGATACACCATTGTTGTGTATCAAGCCTGTGAGAAGCTAGGTCCTTGAGTGTACGATCAGCCATTGTTTCTTCCTCTTTGTCCGAATCAGAAATCACTTGATGAAGAAGGAGGAAGTGGAGTGTTAACCGCTCGAATGAAATCCTTTAGTTGAGTGCCGGATCGAAGACGTATTGGACTCGGTGCACGCTTCTTAAGCATTCACCAAAGGTATAACACCAAACAAGATTCTCAAAAACTAAGTTAGATACGGTATAGAATCTAACAAAGCAAGAATATAGCAAAAAGAAAAATAAAAACAATTAAAATCGTCCGTTTGCTCCCCCCTATGCGCCAAAATTTGATGTGTGTCGTAGGTGCAATCAAATTAATATCTTATTTCCACTCAATTAAAAATAATATAATGGAAGTTAAGTTCGTTCCATGAGGAGCAAGAGATTCTAGTTGTAAAAATTGTCACAAAAGGGGGGGATGTATAAAGCAAAAGAAAATAAACAAAGCAATTAAAAGATAAAGTTGAAATAAATAAGAGAGACAAGATCAAGGAATCCTTCTTCGTTGCGAAACAATGATTAAAGTTATGTTCTTTTCTACTTGTTATTAGTCACAAATTATCACCAACCGTAGGTAAAGCAGCTAGATCAGTGCTAAACCCCTAAATCCCTTGTATCACCGGATACGGAAGTTCTCGACTACCGGATTCTATTTACCAAACCACCTAGTAGTAGATCACTCTAGATGTAATTTAAATAAACGCATTAAGATTTATGAACTTATTAGGTCAATATTAGTAGTTAGACTCTTAGATCAAGGTCTACTTGCTAATGTTGTTTTCACACACAATTGCTCCACGGAATCCCTCCGCAAGGTCTCGTGTTTGCTACTTATGTAAAGAGTCAAGAAGCGATTACTTATCCCCTAACTTTCACTAGCTTTAGATCAAATTAACAAATCAATTTAGCGTGCACTCTAAACAATCTATCAATCAATCATGAATGAATAAACATTCCTATTAGTAAAAACAAACGATAATCATGTGAAAAACTTCAAGATAGAATTGAAACAAAACTCAAATCATGTATTAAGAACTAGGAATTCATCCTCAATCAATAAGAAAATTAGCTACTCATGTTTTTGAAATTCACACAAATAATTAAAAGGAGAATTTTTAAAGTTCACACAAATAATTAAAAAGAAGAATTTTGAAAACAAAAACACAAGTGTTGTGTGTGTAGAGATGTGTAAAAGATATAGAAAACTTCTCTATTTATAGGCTTCAATATTCTCCAAATCTTCCAAGGAATAGAATCCTCATTCCATAGTAATTCAATTTCCAAATTCAAGTCTTTCTCATCTTCCATCTTCTCTTTCCAAATTTGAGCCAAATTCTCCATCCAATTCCAAGTCCAAGTCTTCACACCCATGAGAGAAGTCCACAGAAAATTCTAGAATTTTTTGCTCGCCGGAAAACTGGTATTATGGCCGGAATCCGGCCGGAAAAGTCACCGCCGGTCGCCTGGATATACCTCTCCGTCGACGGAATATTCCGTCACGATACCGTTAGAGAAAACGGTCAAACAGGTCAAACCGTCAGTCAACTGGGTCAAGGAGAAGGAGTGAGTCAGTCACTGAGTCAGCTTCTAACTCAGCTGACTGGTCTAACTGGGGTGAGTTGGACCGGTTTCTGGATCGGTCATCGGACTCGTTGGAACAGTCATCGCCGGCACCGAGTCGACTCGCCAGAGCAGAGAAATGGACAGAGTTTCCTCTGTTTTTACGATGATTCTCAGGCCGATTTCAGGCCATTTTTAGTCTTCTCCTGTTAAGAACCTAACATACATCTATTGAAGCTTCAAAACATAACCCATTTACTCAAAATCCCTGTAATAGTAGCAGCAGGTCTTCTTTACAATTTCCGGCAACAAACACTACCATACTCACTGATTCACTCAGCTCAGCTCTTCCATCCACTGAGTTCTACTAAAATAGCTCCAATCAAGGAAACCCATCTCAATTTCAGACTTCACCTTCACCTACTCTTCTATTAATGGGTTTCAACAAAGATCGGATTACCATCTCAATCCAAACCCGTAGAGCAACAGTAACTCATTCAAGCTCAACCCCATCTGCGATTCCATCTTCACGGCATCACCTTCGTTCCCTCAAAACCCATTTTCCATTCAGTGCTTCACTCGTTACTCAGCAGCTCTATCTTCTTTTAAACCAACAAAGCCTAATCGATTCTGTCTTCTCTATTTTACAGCAGCCTTAGTTCCTTCTCTGAATCTCAACCAGCACTGATACATCCCTTCAATTCAATAGTAAAATCACCTCTCACAAATCGAACCCATATTCTTCTTCTTCATCATGAATCAATTTGAACACAAATTCAGCTCCAAGACTCCTTTACTAATCGATTCGGTCCAAACCCTATCTCCGATTCATCGACAAACTAATCACAAAACCCATTATGTTAATTCATCTCCCAATCTTTCTCTCCAACTCTCGATCTGTTTCCTCTTTAGGCTTTATAACAGCGGTTGCACTGCTTTATTCTCTGTAATTCGAACAATACCACTATCAGTAGCAATTTCACATTTCTTTCTCATCTCGATCTTCACAACAGTCGATAAACATTCGGCTCTCAATCTCTGTTCTTTATTTCAGCCCTCGGACGAACAACAGCAGCTGCTGTGTTGTTTCTCTTCTCAGTTTTAGGAACAAATAATTGAGAATTTATTTATTTAGGGTTAGGAAGTAAAAGCTGAGTCTGGATCCGGGTAATATTATGGGCCTCACAAAATGACATCCCCAGTTAGCTAATAGGTAGGTGCCATAAGTGCCTAACCTGGATGCCTTAAACATTTGAATAGGTTTCCCCTTATCCTTAGCTGAGCTGTCTTTAATGCTTCTCTAAAAGAGTTGCCCCTTAACCATGACTGGGCTCCAGATAGTGTTCTCCATGAAATGACAATTTTGGTCTTTTTGCTCAAACTGGGTGATTTCTTCTTCTTTTTCTCCGTGTGACTCCAAAGTAGCTACAAAACTCAACACAAGCATAAAATACATAATTTACAAGAAAAATAGCAAAGAAAGCATAAACAATAGATAGTAAATAGGATGCATTCTACACCCTATCAACGTTGTCTTCAGATAGATAAGTATCTATTTGGCCGTTATCCCATATCTGGAGCCTTTATACACGGCAAGTAGAGACTCCTTTTCCTCCCGTGATCTTGCTGATTTGTGGAATATAAAGAAGACGCTGGAGATTTCCTCCCATCGCAAAATTGCTTCTCTTCTTCGTTCCAGGTATTTCTCCAAGTTCACTGTGCGGTTTGATTTTTGATTGATGATGATAAAAAAAAATTATATATACCAGCTGATATGATCATAACGCCCTTTTCGCATCACATGATGGGAACTGCTGGTGATGATTACTTTTTTACTTATCCAGAAAAAAGCTTTGAAGTCGACAAACCCGAGGCTAATGCATTCGAGGAGGTGATGGCCAAAATAGATTCCCCGTTTCGCGAAGCTGGTCGTGCCATACAGGGTATGTCTCTTCTGCACTTACGTATCGTTCGAGAGCGTACTCAGGCCTTTTTGGCTTCAGTCAGCATGGAGGAGAAATGGAGACATGACTAACCATCTCAGCCGACGAGCGCGAGAGCTAAAAGGTTCACGGCTCGGCTAATGCGGCGAAGGATCGAGCATGAGCGTCCTCCTAGTGAAAACAAGTATGATTACCCTATCCGCAACGGAATCATAATCCTTGATTCTGACGTGGACGAACCGGAGAATTCTCAAAAGGCTGTTGGGGCAGTATCTGAGGAAAAGTTCGAAGTTTCTTCCGTGGAGGGTACTGAAGCAACACGTGAGGAAAACATTGAAGTGGCTGCTGAGGAGATCATGGGAGCGGCATCTAGATAAGATGTTGAAATAACTTCCAAGAAAGATGTTGACACGTCTCCAGGAGGGAATATTGAAGCAGCTGTTGAAACGGCATCAGCGAAGACACTGATGCCTCTAATGACTAGACTTTCCATGACTAGACTTTTCTTTATTTTTATTCGTAATTAAGCATTTTCCATAGTTTGTAGACATTTTCTTCTTATACTCATTAGTTTTGTGGCTGAGCCTGGTTTTCATTGAATGATTTTTTTTACCCTAATTGTAGTACTCCCCAGTAGGGTTACAATATAATCTCTTCATTCAATGAGTCGTACATCCAAAAGGAACGCGACATTCATAAGTGATGATGCGTTCTTATGTGACCCTGCACTGTCTTCATGATGATTGCATGTAACCCTAAAACAACGAAGGGTACGCAATAATGGAAATCAGAGATTGACCACGAACCTGTGTACCCTCGTGTTGCCATCCGCCTAATCATATGATGATCGAGAGGTCACTTTATTGTTGAAGCAAACTGCTCTTCAGAGTTGATGTATTTACAAACGAAGAAATAATTGGTGTGTAATTACTACTTTGGGATGCTCTTGTTGAGTGCCAAATATTGCATATTTTTACATCTATTTATTGGCATTTAACTCATCTTTTGTGCTCAGAAATCAGATATTATCCCAGATTCTGTGTTTTCTTTGTTTTCAAGAATAAATATTTGTACTAATTAATTTTGTGTTTTTAGGTAGTAAATAAAGATTGGAGAAATTGAGGAGCCAAAAGAGCAGAAAATTGGAGGCAAGAGTCTATGGAGCAGAAAGCCAAAGCCCGCGTGCGCATCAGTTGCAACCCAACAAGGAGCAACCCATCTACAAGATATGGGCTTGAGCTATCCAAGACCCGACCCATCACCCGGATCCGAGTCCGTTCCTTATGAGCCGTGAGATTTCGCCCATCCGCATCCAACGGTCGCTGCCTTCCTCACATCATTTCTTGCTGCTCCCGCTTAACACCAAAACAGCCCGATTCTCCCTGAGCCGTTCAGATCTCGCCCATCCGTATCCAATGCTCGCTCCGTCCTTCCCATCAACACTCGATGTGCCTGCTTCACAACAAAACCCACCTACACCTATACCCTATCGACCAAAACCATTTTCTCCTCCATTTTCTCTTTCTTCTCCATACCACCTGCAGAGAAACCCATTCTTTTCCCCTTCTCCCGACAAAGCAGAACCATCACCACCATCTCCTTCCCCGACACCAGCAGCCACAGCCGCACCAGCGCCATCAAAGACCACGCTCCGCCATCCCTATTTCGACTTATCTATATCATAGCTTCTCCATACCTTAGAAGCTAGGTTAGAGATAAGTTAGAGCTAGGGTTTCACTAACAACCCATGCATGGTCGATTTAGAGGAGGAAAGAGGTTTGGGTGAGCATTAATTGCAAGCTTTGAGTGTTTTGTGAGATATATATTTGGTTGTTCTTCACTTTTAGAAAAACAGTCAATTTTTAGGGTTTAGTTTTGTAACTTAATTTGAAGTTTGTTTATTTCTTTGCATGATGTTCTAATCATCTCTGCTAGGGTGTAGATGAAACCACTAATGCTTATAAGAAGTTAATTCAATTTTCAAGTTTCTCTTCTTACTGTTGTGAATTGTAATAGGGTTATTAGCTAATTGTTGATCAAATTAGTCTGTGATTGGTTGTGCTGTAAGAAGACAACCAATACTAGGGAATAATTAGTGAATGCAATTGGTATAATTCCCACCTGAAGCCTTCAAGGGAAGTGTAAGAGTAGAACTTGAGTTGTATTACCTTAGTATAGGTTTAGGAGGTGAATTCAATCACCCTAGTGCTCTCACACATCTGTTTACAACATATCCTACTCATTTTGCTGCCTTAGTTTAGAGCCAATTCAACTCAGTCATATCGACAACCAAAATCAGTTCATAATTGTGTTACACTTCCTTGAAATCAGTTAGAGTAAGCCTTAGATCATTCACACACACACCATTTCTCTGTGGGATCGACCCGTATTTGCCCTGTTTTACATTGTAGACACCGTGCACTTGCGGTTTAACACGTAGGAAAACTCTTTTAAAGACCTACCAAGTTTTTGGCGCCGCTGCCGGGGAATTGGTAGTGTGCTGTGCTGATTCTTTGATTGCTTCATTGATTTTCATTTCACCCTGTACATATTTGCTTTGTGTTATTGCTTGTAGCCCTGTATTAGTATAATTTAGCTGTTAGTTTTCTCTTTACATTTTCCATTGCATATTGTTAATTATATCAATGCATGTTAGTTTCTCTTAATTGCATAAGTACATATCTGCATTCTCTTAGTGTTCTTATCAGCTTGCACTTCAGCTGTGCACTTGCACTCACCATCTCAGTTAGCATATGGCCTAGCCTGAGCTCAAGTCTGCCTAGCTTGAGCTGTCACCACTCTGCTGCAGTATAACATCCCTGTTATTACCTGATAAAACCATCATCTGTGCTAGCTGAATCTGGTGTAGTGAGGTGCTATTTTCATCTCTTTTTGTAGGCCCTGCATCTCTGCATCACTGCCATGTAGAGTAGCTTAGGGTAACTAGTACCATCTCAAGCTTGTAAGTTCTCAGCCGAAGCTGTGGCTATACTCTCTTTCACTTTCATAAAACAGAGCATCTGTGTGTTGAGCAATGGCAATATTGGTTAAGTTTTTCATCCTCCTGTGACACATCAGCACAAGCACCATATCATTTCTTATCTAGCTTAGGCCTGCTCCATTGTAACTGTGCACATGTGCACCTTATCATGTTTTAAACTGTGCAATATTGGGAACTGAGATTTCTTTCTTGAGAAACAGGTGCCTGTGATGCAGCTGAGCCAACCCAAGGAAGACAAGGAAAAACATAGGACTTGAGGTTAGCCTGTGAATGAGCTGTAACTAAACCTGTGATATCTGCTGAACCAATAACAATTGAATGCATGCCTGCTGAACTAGTGTTATATCTTTGAGCTGAGCTTTAGCATGATGAGCATATGTATGGATTGTCACCTGTTCATTGAAGCATTGCCTCACTGCTTTGCACACTGACATTGAGCTGTTCTGAGCATGACTGAGCATCTTTGTTTGTGAGCCATTACTCCCTGAATGTATGCCTAACTTGTATATGGCCAACCTGTGTGAATGCTGAGCTTTGTTCACATGATAAACCAATTGCATTGCTAAGCATTGCACCACACCTGAAATCTTTGTGCTTATGTATTCTGTGCCTTACCTTACATTGCTCTGTACTTAGCTCCAGCCCCTGTAGCTGTGAGTTGAGCTACAACTTGGACCCTGAGCTTACCTATCACTTGCTAAGCCACTTGCCCTGCATATTTTGGAGTATTAACCTGTAAAGAGTGACATCAACTGAACCGGTTGACACCCTGCTAAATCTGTTAGAAATCGCTCATCTGTTGCATCTGTGAATTGGCATCCCTATTGTGTGTGATCTTATAGCATTTGAATGAGTGTTGAGCAACTTGAGTAAGCATAATCATCTGCCCTATGCACCTTGCATCTGCCAAATTGTGTTGTGCACATAATCCTGTTCTGAGCACATGACCAGTGCATAGGCTGAGTTGCACCCACATAAGCTGTTATTCTGAGCACAAAACTTTGCCTGTGCTGTGCTGTGAAGGCCAGCATAGCCAGTGCTGTGTCAATTTTGAGAGTTTGTGTCTCTCTGGGCTCTGCTCCTGCCAAACAAACTGGGCTGCAACCCAGTTCCACTGGGCTGTGCATTTGCACACAACCTGGGCTTTACATAATCTGAGTTGAAGCCCACTGTGCAACAAACCAAAGCCCACATAAACCAAAGCCCACTTAAACCAAACTGAAGCCCACTGTGCACTGGGCTTGCTTAATAACTAGCCTGCGCAACCACTGGGCTTTGCACATAAACTGGGCTCTGCTCCTCTACACATAACCTGGGCTCTGCACAAATCCAAGCCCACAACCACCGGGTTTCCATAACCTTTGGGCTGTGCATTTGCATAACTTGGGATACACATTTGCAAAGAACACCAAGCACCCCCGGGGCTTAGCTTCCTGTTTTGAGACATCATTGGTTGTACATGCTTGATGTGTGCTAAGCTATGCTTCTTTTTGAGTTCAAATTGAGTTGCTAGATCATGTCGATTTTGGTCTGCAACTGGGGATGAAAACAAATCCATCAGAGAGCTTGCTTACGGGCATGCTCCACAATATGAATCCCCCACAGACCATAGTGATTTTAGGGAATACTATGAACCTTCTCAGGGCCCTGACCTTGAATACTCATACCCTAATCATTATGACCACATGTATCATCAACCACCATGGGAGGATGAGCAATTCTATCCTCCAATGAACCCTTGTATGCAGTCAATAATGGAAGAGCTCATAGAACAAAACAATGCTAGGTTTGAATTGAATGCAATGCATGATCATCCATATAGCAACATGTCTGAATTTCCCTTCTCTAGTGAACCTCATGCACAACCATGCAGTGAATATCCATATGAGGCATGCATACCCACTAGTGAAGACTCCCCTTCAATTGAACAGCTCACTATGATGATTCAAATGAATCTGACTCAGTTACCAAATGAAGAATGGAAGGAAGTTCATGATAGGTCAGTGTTTCTATTCCTACTCATGCAAATGACACTGAATATGAACCTAATCTAGAGGTAGATGAGTGCACTAACAATGCTACAATTTTGAATAGGGAAATGCATTTTTGTTATGAGGATGATGATGATGAATATGATATGTTAGAAGAGCATGTGTACGCTGAAAATATGATGGAATCTTTGGGTTCAGAGACTTTAAACTTCTCTTCTGTGAACCCTATGAATGATACTTCTTCTAACATTCATACATGTGATGTTAACCCTGAGTGTGGGCTTGTGCAATTGTCCTGTGAAAGTGAGCATGCTATATCACCTGTTTCTTCTGATTATCTTATGCATGAGATTGAAATTTTGGATAATGATGATTATGACATAGAGATTGATGAATTGTTCTATGCAGGTGAACATGATTTACCTTCTTTTTCTGACCTTAGGAAAGTGTGTGATGGTGCAAATGATCTTATACATGAAAACAACTTAGATGTACCTAATCTCTCTCCTAAGGCACAGATTGAAACTCTTCCACCAAACCTAGGTGTAGTTTGTAACAAAATTGCAAAACCAACTTTTCTGAGAATGCCTAATCTAGGCCTAGAGCTTTGTGCTTCCCAAGTCCTCTTGGACTATTTTGCATCAAAATATAACACTTTTAAGGAGCCACAGTTGGAATGTGTATATCTGCCTGTTCTTAGCAAAACTCATTTTGAGTTAGACCTTTTGCATGATGTACCTTTAAAATTGCAAGATTTTGTGCTCAAGAACACATCTGTTGACAAGTTTAGGTTTGGGGGAAAATCATTCACTTGTGCAGCCTTACTTGCATTCTCATGTTATATTTGTGTAAGGCTGTTGATGTCTCTGCATACCGTCTTTTGGGTTGATCCTCAACTCTTTAGATTGTTGGTGTATGGTGAATTTTCATTGTATATAATCCAATAGGGCTTGTTAAATTTTCTATCTTGAATCGGTTGAGCCTCCTTTTGTATATATTGTGCTAATCCGATATGATCTCCGCTGAGAATGTTGGATTCTAGCCTTGACTAATGAAGCTCTAACCTTGCTTTCGCCGTCATCCGGTAATCTCTTCCCTTTTCTCTACTCAACATAGTTCTCATGGTATGTGACTATTTAAATTCTTATCATATGTTGACACATTGAGGACAATGTTTGATTTAGTTTTGGGGGTGCATTTGCATATAGAGTTTTTAGTCTTTTATTTCAAAAAAAAAAAAAAAAAAAAAAAAAAAAAAATTCAAAACTCTTTGTAAATACTTGCATAAAAACCTCCAACTTTTAGAGATTTTAGAGTCACTAGCATGTTTCTAGCTATGTTTACATAGAGAGTCTGACCGAAATAACAGAACTTGGAAGTACTGGAGAACACAATCGGGTTTCTTAGTTGATTAGAGCGTTAAAGTTGGATTTAACCATGCCGGAGGGCTTAATTAGGTGTTGTTTAGATATTCGGTAGTAGAATTGTGATCACCCATAGTGGAGACTACCCATTTTACATCAAGCGAGGTACCGACCTTCACTCTTTGTGACTTTCTAGAAAAGCTGTTAGAGTATGTGTCACCGTACGTCAATTCCGGTTAGGAATGGTGAGCTACCCAACTTCGCACCAATTTCAGCACTATTTTTGATCTCTTGAGTGCTAATTCCGTCAATCATGAGGGTGACGTTTAAAGATGAAAACTCCTTCTAAATATCGATTTGCAGTTAGCATCACTCTCTCTGCCTCTCAACAACATCAACACTTTCATAGAAACACATCGTCGTCAGCAAGCGGAGCATCATCAGAATATTTGAAGAAAATTGAAATAGTCCAAGGTTTATGTGCAACAAAGAAAAGAAAAGAAGATGAGAATTAGTGAAGTTTATGAAATCAAGACAATACAAGTTTTATTGTTATTTTCATTTCATGTAGATTATCAAAAAAAAAAAAAAAAAAAAAAAAAAAAAATGTTTGTCAAGTTTTTGTGAAGTTCAGAAGTTCGTCATCAACAGTTGAAGACCGAAGATTGAAGACGTTTCTTTGAATGCTGATAGAGAGTAATGTTAATTGCCGATCGGGTGAGAAGGTAAGTGAGTACTCCCACCCTTGCTAATGGTTGATTTCCTTTCTTAGAGATCATCAGAAAAAGATTCCTTTTGTCCACAACTCTGTGGAGTCTTCAGAAATTTAGTTCGGAAGGTTATCCTTCTTACCTTCAACGTGTGCAGGATTTCTCTCTTTATTCCTGCCTGCACACATGAGAGACTAAAAAGCGATCTTTTTGAGTGCAATTATCATAAAACCCTAATGGTGAGGCGAAGTCGAGGCTTATGATCACAATCGAATCCGAATTCTTTCATATGGTATGGTTACTTCTCGCCAAAGAATTAAGGATGAGAATGCGTTCTTTGGTAGTTCTAACTTCTTGTTACTAGCATGCAGAAACTCTATGTCCTCATAGCTCCTTGGATGCTTGAGACTCTTTTACACTCTGAAGTTGGAGAAGGTTTTGTGGGTACACCTCTGGTAAACCCTCATGAGACTACAACTCGTCCACTAGGGACACCTAGGGGTTTAAAGGCTTAGTGCATACGCTAAATGCATTCGAGAGACCCGCGACAGTGGTATAGTTAGGATTTATTAATTTCTATTTTACTTGAGGACAAGTAAAATTCAGGTTTGGGGGTATTTGATGAGTGCCAAATATTGCATATTTCTACATCTATTTATTGGCATTTAACTCATCTTTTGTGCTCAGAAATCAGATATTATCCCAGATTCTGTGTTTTCTTTGTTTTCAAGAATAAATATTTGTACTAATTAATTTTGTGTTTTTAGGTAGTAAATAAAGCGTGGAGAAATTGAGGAGCCAAAAGAGCAGAAAATTGGAGGCAAGAGTCTATGGAGCAGAAAGCCAAAGCCCGCGCGCGCATCAGTTGCAACCCAACAAGGAGCAACTCATCTACAAGATATGGGCTTGAGCTATCCAAGACCCGACCCATCACCCGGATCTGAGTCCGTTCCTTCTGAGCCGTGAGATTTCGCCCATCCGCATCCAACGGTCGCTGCCTTCCTCACATCATTTCTTGCTGCTCCCGCTCAACACCAAAACAGCCCGATTCTCCCTGAGCCGTTCAGATCTCGCCCATCCGCATCCAATGCTCGCTCCGTCCTTCCCATCAACACTCGATGTGCCTGCTTCACAACAAAACCCACCTACACCTATACCCTATCGACCAAAACCATTTTCTCCTCCATCTTCTCTTTCTTCTCCATACCACCTGCAGAGAAACCCATTCTTTTCCCCTTCTCCTGACAGTGCAGAGCCATCACCACCATCTCCTTCCCCTGACACCAGCAGCCACAGCCGCACCAGCGCCATCAGCACCTGCTCCGCCATCCCTATTTCGACTTATCTCTATCATAGCTTCTCCATACCTTAGAAGCTAGGTTAGAGATAAGTTAGAGCTAGGGTTTCACTAACAACCCATGCATGGTCGATTCAGAGGAGGAAAGAGGTTTGGGTGAGCATTAATTGCAAGCTTTGAGTGTTTTGTGAGATATATATTTGGTTGTTCTTCACTTTTAGAAAAACAGTCTGTTTTTACGGTTTAGTTTTGTAACTTAATTTGAAGTTTGTTTATTTCTTTGCATGATGTTCTAATCATCTCTGCTAGGGTGTAGATGAAACCACTAATGCTTATAAGAAGTTAATTCAATTTTCAAGTTTCTCTTCTTACTGTTGTGAATTATAATAGGGTTATTAGCTAATTGTTGATCAATTTAGTCTGTGATTGGTTGTGCTGTAAGAAGACAACCAATACTAGGGAATAATTAGTGAATGCAATTGGTATAACTCCCACCTGAAGCCTTCAAGGGAAGTGTAAGAGTAGAACTTGAGTTGTATTACCTTAGTATAGGTTTAGGAGGTGAATTCAATCACCCTAGTGCTCTCACACATCTGTTTACAACATATCTTACTCATTTTGCTGCCTTAGTTTAGAGCCACATCAACTAGTCGTATCGACAACCAAAATCAGTTCATAATTGTGTTACACTTCCTTGAAATCAGTTAGAGTAAGCCTTAGATCATTCACACACACACCATTTCTCTGTGGGATCGACCCGTATTTTCCCTGTTTTACATTGTAGACATCGTGCACTTGTGGTTTAACACGTAGGAAAACTCTTTTAAAGACCTACCAGCTCTCTACTATGACCACAAAGTGCTACATTTGGTGAGTAATTATAATGGAAGGTGTAGAGGTAGAATTGGCTTCAAACAAGGAAGAAGTTCAAGCACTAATGGAGAATATGCTTTGAAGAATTCGAAGACGAATTTGTTCAAAGAAGGGGAGGATGATGTATTGTGGATGTCCCATATCAATATTGAAGCACCGCTTATCTTGCATCTTTGAAATACTTTGAATATGCCGAATATGCCCTTGGTGCTAGTATAAATTAGAAGAGATAAGGTAAGAGAAGGGGAGTTTTAGGAGTTTGAGTTTTAGAATATCGTGTGAAGAATGAGAGGTTCTCTTCTTTCAAACCTAATTGTTATCTCTAGGGGGAATTAGATCATCTAATTCTAGAGTATCAACTAGATGCCTCTCATAATCTTATAGTTTCCAATTTAATTGGGGAGAAAGTGTAAGTTATTTGAGAAGAATCTCCATTATTAGGTTCTTCCTTTATTTAAAGGGTAGAAGAACCTAAATTGGTTGATTATTTATCCTTTTCAAGTTATCAATTTCAATTTATTTTCATTGTAAGCTTCTGCTTCTCATCATTTGGTATCAAGAGCTTTGGTTTGATTCTCAAGGGGAAAAGGTGTGATTGGTGATGATATTTGTTTTTGAGGTGAACACTACTAATCTCTTTATCAAGTATTTTGGGTTTATTATTATGTTCTTTGATAGTTTTTTCAATTTGGGTTTTTCAATCTTATATTGATTTCACTATGGTTTACAAAAGATAAGTTAATTTGGGTAGGATTCATTCAAAGGATGTGTTAATGAATATTGTACATGAAGTGTTTGATGATATGTATCTAAGAATGGGAGAAATTTGTGAAGAATATTATTAGAAACTTGTAAGTCTCCATAACCAAGAAAGGATTCTACATAATGATTGTGATGATGTAAGTGAACTAGATGTATCAATTTTGGTTGGTGGATATGAGGATGAACAAATTGCCCACAAGATGTTTGATGAAATGTCTCCACCAAAATTTGATAGTTATTTGAGTCATGGGGAAAGTGTAATAGTGGGTAATCTTCCAATCTATCAAGATGGCATGAATGTGGATCAAATCTTTGATTATTTCACCACTATGGAGCAAGTTCTATCATGTAGAAACCAAGAGAAAGGAGAATGCAAACCTTTATGTCCAATTTTTGATGAGGTATTTAATGGTGGTGAAGTAAAATATTTTGGTGCATCAACATATGATATTGACTTGGAAAGACCTCAAGAAAAATTGGAAGTGAGGGGCAACAAGATTTTACTCAAGTTACAACTCAAAGGAGAATCATCATACATCAATCCAATTTAGCCATTCTTTGATGATAGATATCCCGAAGCTAGTCATCATGCAAGGTTGAGAGAAATGCTTGTTCTTTCTTTACTACTTGGGGATGCTCTCAACGATGACCACAAAGTGCTACATTTGGTGAGTAACTACAATGGAAGGTGTAGAGGTAGAATTGTCTTCAATCAAGGAAGAAGTTCAAGCACTAATGGAGAATATGCTTTGAAGAATTCGAGGACGAATTTGTTCAAAGAAGGGGAGAATGATGTATTTACAAACGAAGAAATAATTGGTGTGTCATTACTACTTGGGGATGCTCTCTACTATGATCACAAAGTGCTACATTTGGTGAGTAATTATAATGGAAGGTGTAGAGGTAGAATTGTATTCAAACAAGGAAGATGTTCAAGCACTAATGGAGAATATGCTTTGAAGAATTCGAAGACGAATTTCTTCAAAGAAGGGGAGGATGATGTATTGTGGATGTCCCATATCAATATTGAAGCACCGCTTATCTTGCATCTTTGAAATACTTTGAATATGCCGAATATGCCCTTGGTGCTAGTATAAATTAGAAGAGATAAGGTAAGAGAAGGGGAGTTTTAGGAGTTTGAGTTTTAGAATATTGTGTGAAGAATGAGAGGTTCTCTTCTTTCAAACCTAATTGTTATCTCTAGGGGGAATTAGATCATCTAATTCTAGAGTATCAACTAGATGCCTCTCATAATCTTATAGTTTCCAATTTAATTGGGTAGAAATTGTAAGTTATTTGAGAAGAATCTCCATTATTAGGTTCTTCCTTTATTTAAAGAGTAGAAGAAACTAAATTGGTTGATTATTTATCCTTTTCAAGTTATCAATTTCAATTTATTTTCATTGTAAGCTTCCGCTTCTCATCATTGTGTTCATTGTAGTACTCCCCAGTAGGGTTTCAATAGAATCTCTTCATTCCATGAGTCGTACAGCCAAAGGGAACGCGACATTCATAAGTGATGATGCGTTCTTATGTGACCGTGCATTGTCTTCATGATGATTGCGTGTAACCCTAAAACAACAAAGGGTACGCAATAATGGAAATCAGAGATTACCACGAACCTGTCTGCCCTCATGTTGCCATCCGCCTAACCATGTGATGATCGAGAGGTCACTTTATTGTTGAAGCAGACTGCTCTTCAGAGTACACTTGCCCTGATTATTATACGATTCCTTTGCCCCTTTCCTTTGTATTCCTTCAATGCTTCTCGAAAGATATGAGATGTTTCTTTTAGGGCTCTTCAGAGTACACTTGCCCTGATTATTATACGATTCCTTTGCCCCTTTACTTTACATTCCTTCAATGTTTCTCGAAAGATATGAAATGTTTCTTTTTAGGGTTTTGTCTTCTGGTTTGAACTGATGGGTAATGATGAGGGTTTAGGCTTTCTAAAGACTTTGTGTCGTGATTCAGGGGTAAAGAGATTTCTAATAGGAAATAATACTTTGATTAACTGACAAATTGAAACCATAATTATGAATGCAAGCAGTGCAATCATTTTGGAGGAATTACAAATATTGCATGAAAGGGGAAATTGCTGGAGGAAATACTAAAGAGAACGCTGGAGGAAAAGGTAGCACAACGTTTTAGGTATTGAAGGTCTTGAGCCATCGTGAGTGAATTGTCACGCCTACCAGTTTGTCGGCATTGATGAGCTTGCAGTAACCGCATAAGATAACATCTGCCACCAGGTATGGGTCGTCTTCCCTTTTTGTAGGCGAATCAGGCTGAGCGGTCACCTTCACTGTCATATCTCCAACTTGAAACGTGGTCACCTTCACTACCATATCTCCAACTTGAAATGGGTCTGGGCGTTGTACAATTACTTGATTCTTGAACTCGTTATCTTTAACTGAGACAGCTTCTAAGTTTTTGATAAAGCATTTGAAAGGACCAACCTCCCATTCACATCTCCTAGTGGTGGCTGGGTTGTTGATCAGAGCGAGTCTCCGAGCCTTAGCAGAAGGAGGAGTTACTGGTTACAAAAATGGTTGTTCAATAAGACTTACTTGGGTTCGAAATCTTCAAATGTATGCTGATGGGCTTTCTCCAGGTAATTGCGTCACATTGTCAAGTTGTTGATACGGCAACAGATAATCTTCTGGGTTGGACGGCTTGTTGGAAATCCTTTCAGGTATAGACACTAACAAAGGACACACTCCTAGCTTTTCCTTATTGTCATGCACCGATGAGCATCCCAGAACCATATCGTAATTTAGGCATTCCTTCACAACGTGAAAATTGCCATGTGTTAGAGCGTCTCCCACCTTGATTTCGAGGTCGATGTACCCTTAAGCATCTCTAGGCTCTCCTTCTGGGATTTTGATTATGGATGGACAGAGAACACAGCTTCCTGTTTTGGAATCTTTGTGGCTCTCAGAGTCTTGACGGTGACAACGTTGAAGTCAGAGGCCACGTCGATCAATGTGCTGTCGAACTCTACGCCTTTCAGGCGGGCAGTGATCAAAATTCCCTAGTTGCATTTCCCAGTAGCGCCTTCTAAGAGAGGTTGGGGTTTAGGAGTAGTTTCCCCACCTGAAGGCAGGCGCTTACCTGACACAATGTGATTGAGAGCTGCAAATATATCTTGACGCTGCGCCTTAGAGAAATAAATAATTTCACATACATGCTCCAGCATGGATTGCACGGTCTTGTGAACAGAGTCCCCAGAAAGTGTGCAGCTTCTGACTGGGAGAGGGTCTCTGTGAACTCCTTCAGCGCCTAGTTGAAGTTCCCCCGCATCTATCTTTTCTTTGAAAACACGTTTCAACTTGTTGCATTCATTGGTGGGATGATTGACGAACCCGTGGTAACGACAGTATTATGGATTTTCCATCTCTTCCTCAGTTGGTGGGCGTCTGACGGGAGGTAGTTTGATGGCATTATCCCGAATCCATGCTTCAAGGAGATCAATCACTTCCTCTATTGGGAATAGGAAGTCTGGAGCAGCATCTCCAACTTCTTATTGTTCCGCAGGTGCTTTAGTGGGTGTCTTTCGTGGCGGAGGTGCCTGATGTGTCGATGCTGCACGTTTGTGTTGTTGTTATGCGGCTGGAGCTTTTCACTTTCCACCTTCACTTATTACACTTACAGAGGGTCCAACATTGTATTGCTTATTGATGAGGTGCCTGCTTCCTCGAGTCTCATGTGCATCTTCGTTTATGGCAGGTCTGGCCCTCTCCAGCAATGCCGGTTCTGTTGTGGCCGAGCGCTTAGCAGCTTCGTGAAGTTCAGAAAAGGTCTGAAAACGCAGGTTTTCCAGTAGAGCGCGATAGATGGGCACCATGGCGTTAATGCATGACTCTACCAACTGTTGTTCAGTCACGTTTGGATCGTAACAACCCAGCGCCTGAATCATGTATCTCTTGACATAATCATTTGGATGCTCATTGCTTCGTTGAAACATCCTCCCTATGTCTGAGAAGGTGATCTGTTCAGACACGAAGAAATATTTTTTTAGAAGGCGGTTACCATCTCACACCGATTGGATATCTTTGTTTGGTGCAATGTTATTGTACCATGTGTACGCTCTCCCGGTAAGTGACTTTGATAATTCTTTCAGGCGAAGGACATGATTGTATTTGTGTTCCCCTAATAATTCCAGAAAATGAGAGATGTGTTCACGAGCATTATCAGTTCCGTCATAAAGGGAAAATTGAGGGGAAGAGTATCCTCTAGGGAGAGGAACTCTTTGCACATCATGGGGATAAGGAGGCTGATGCTGGTGCAGGTCTACCGGGTTTTCCTTGTTTCGATATTAGACAAGTCGTTCCAGATCCTCCCGCGTGATAAAATTGGATGGCTGATTTCTTTCCAGTGGAAGTTCAGGGACAAAACGGGCCTCTTCCTCTATAAAGGCTTGCCCCGCTGAGGTGCCTGCGCCAGGGGTATTGAAAGATTTTCTTACCAGCTCCGCTTGAGGTCGAGGTGGCTCTTATGGTAGTCGCTCCGTCAGCGTCTTAAGGAAAATGATTACCTCTTTCTATGTTGTGACCATGTCCGTCTGAGCCTTAGCAAGAACTTCTTGTCTTTCCATCAAATCGACAATAGTAATAGGGGGTTGGTCTCTCCTGGATCCTCCGGTCTCTCGTCCTGGCGGGAAAGTGGCAGCAGCTCTAGTAACGACCAGGGGCGTTACGCTCGAAGAAACATTGGGGGCAGCGGCAGCGGCTGTGGATCTGGTGATTGGAGGTGTCACGCCTAAGGGAATGTTTCCTGCGCCGCTGGTGTTGGTGGTTGAGGATGTAGTACCACGAGATGCGTTGATCGTGCTGGTAGGCGGTACATTGGTGTCGCCGGTAGGGGTGTTGTCAGCGCCAGTAACGTCGGGATTTGTCGCTGATCCTGCAACCGAGAGATTAATCTCCCACTGTGGTCGCCAGTTGTTTTGGGGTAAAAAACTGATTCTGCTGTTTTTGGTAAAGTTGGGTGTGTTGATGAAAAACGAATTCAAACCCTAAACAAATGCACTGCACGGGAGTAATTTTAGATTCGGGAGATCAATCTGTAAGACTCTGGCCTAAACCAAGAAATGGTCGTTCCATATTCAATTCGGTCACAAGGTGAAGGAGAAGGGTTGATCTTAGGGAGGGAAGCGAAGAAGGTGTTTGAGATCAGAATGTTGAATTATGAAGGTGTGGCTGTTTTATGACTTGTATTCAGAAAATGGTTTCTGGATACTTGTGTTGATAACACTTGTGTATGTCCCCTTTCGAAATATATTGAAAACCTATTTATACAAGTCATTGAGCGCACCCTGATCTCTTAGGAAGTGGAGAAGTGGGTTTGTGTGGAAGGTGGTGATCATCGTGTTTCCGTTATGAGGGAAGACTGATCACACGTTCACCCACTACTCTCATTACTGTTAACCGTCCGTCTTTCCTAACACTTTCTCGTAATGGGTGTGTTGCACGCCGCACGCTGTAAACCGCCAGACCAATACCCCAGTGAGTATCCCCCAGTTTGTGACATGTTTGATGTCTCGAGTGAATGGGTTAAGTCATGTGACTTGCCGTAAAAATCAGCACATATTGCTTTTAGGATAAACGATAAGTTATTCGTTAAATAAATATTATAGCATCTCTTATAATCGATGTATATAAAGCATCTCTTTCGAATAAGCAGCTGAAAGTAATCCATGTGTTAGAAGCATCGCTGTTTTTGATATCGATCGAATCAGTCACGGATTGAGCGTCTTCAAAGCAGCACGACCGACCATCTTTGGGTAATCGTTTGAGGACCCCATGGTCGAGCTGTAACTTGGTCGATCGCTCCGTGTGGAGGATGGATAGGCAGTGTTCACAATGCTACTTTGCTAGTTTTCTAAGAATAAATCTACACCATCCAACTAGGCTGGCGAAGTTGGATAGACGAGATGATTTGCGACAATTGCATACTGTCGTTGACGCAACTTTAGGGTTTAGGGGGGCGCGCGGCCAACCCTTTTTGGGAGAGCGATTCATGGCATCGAGCGCTAGTTGGAGCAGGTCGGTCGGTCACGTGTAAAGGTGGGTCGACGGTGATCACGTTGACATCCTCGGGGTCGCCTGAAATTAAATCTAAGCCTCTCAACTAGGCCGGCGAAGATGGATGGTTGTGATTGATTTGTGACAGTATGGCGTTGCCGCAAACGCAATTTTAGGGTTTTCAAACAGCGCATTCACCCTTCTTTGGGCAGTTGATTTGATACGCTATGGTTTTGTCGTGGATAGGTCGATCGACCAAGGGAGGAGTTGGGCCAACAGTGAACACGTTGGCACCTCTTTGATCGCTTGAGATACGATCCAAGCCGTCCAACTAGGCCGGCTAATTTGGACGGACGCGATACGTTTTGAGACCCTTTTTGTCGGTCTCAACTCATTTGAGCTATTTTTAAGTAGCGTGAACACCCATGTTTGGGCTAATGTTTGAAACGCTTGTGAATGAACAAAATAGGGTTCGATCGACTAGGGCACTAGTGGGCTCGCCGTTAGTCGATACAGTGATTGCCTAGTTCTGCTAGGAGTAGTCCAAGCTTTTTAAATCGCGGCCAAATCGTGTGGCTGTGATTATTTTTGAGACTGATATGAACAGTCTAGATTTCCCTTAAGGAATTTAAACACGTTCGATCGCGCTAACTTTTAATAAAAAGGTGTGTAAACACGCTAATCTCTTTATCAGAGGTTGGTGTAGCCTACGCGAGTGTTTTCATACAGATGTCAATATTGTCACTTCGGGAGATTCGTGCTACATACACTGCTATGAGTGAACATCAATCGTCATATCATGCCAACATTGAAATTTCAGCTGGGGAACATAGCATAGGAAAATACTAAGCGAGCCATGCATTAGTAAATAATGCGATAGGTTAAAATTTACAGAATATCTGGGATTGTTGCTTCATGCACCATCAACACACTGCTACTGCCTACTGGGGTAGCAGTAGCAGGATGACAGCACTAAATATAGGTGTGTTTGGCATGTGCGGCCAAGGGTTTGGTAAGCCGTTGGCACATGGGGCGGCTAGCATGGCGAGGTGCGGTTTGGCTTGGCATGTGGGTCCAAGGGTTTGGCAAGTCGTTGGCACATGGTGCGGCCAGCATGGCTAGGGACAAGGCAATGTTTGGCTTGGCTTGGCTTGGCATGTGGGGCCAAGGGTTTGGCAAGCCGTTGGCACATGGTGCGGCTAGCATGGCTAGGTGCGGTTTGGCTTGGCATGTGGGGCCAAGGGTTTGGCAAGTCATTGGCACATGGTGCGGCTAGCATGGATAGGGCCAAGGCAAGGTGTGGGTTGGCTTGGCATGTGGGGCCAAGGGTTTGGCAAGCCGTTGGCACATGTTGCGGCTAGCATGGCTAGGTGCGGTTTGTCTTGGCATGTGGGGCCAAGGGTTTGGCAATTCATTGGCACATGGGGCGGCTAGCATGGCTAGGTGCGGTTTGGCTTGGCATGTGGGGCCAAGGGTTTGCCATGGGAGCATGGAGTGGCTATCTTGGCTAGGTGCGGTTTGGCTTGGCATGTGGGGCAAAGGGTTTGCCATGGGCGCATGGCGTGGCTAGCTTGGCTAGGTGCGGTTTTGCTTGGCATGTGGGGCCAAGGTTTGGCGTGACCAAGCTAGGTTCGTGACCAAGCTAGGGCTTTGGGCCAAAGGTCGTTTGGTAACCTCGGACGGCTAGGATTTGCTCTTGGGATTGAAGGGCGACCATTGATTATCGCACGTCTTCGTTTTGGTAGCCGCGTAGGGAAGGCCAGTAAGGTGGAGCGTCTAGGTTGGCATGGGGTCATGGCAAGGTGCGTTTGGCATGGCGCGGTAGGTGTGGCTGGCATGGTTTGCCATTGGCACATGGGTGCAGCTAGCATGGTTGGCATGCCTGGGCGCGATAGGTGTGGCTGGCATGGTTTGCCATTGGCACAGGGGTGCAGCTAGCATGGTTGGCATGCCTGGGCGCGGTAGGTGTGGCTGGCATGGTTTGCCATTGGCACAGGGGTGCGGCTAGCATGGTTGGCATGCCTTGGCGCGGTAGGTGTGGCCGGGGCATGGTTTGCCATTGGCACAGGGGTGCGGCTAGCATGGTTGGCATGCCTTGGCGCGGTGGGTGTGGCTGGCATGGTTTTCCATTGGCACATGCGGTGTGAGAATTAGGGTTTTGGCCTGTCGAAACCCTAATTAGCATTAAAAAAGGTACCCTGGTAATTTTCTTGCAGACAAATTAAAGGGTTCAATAAATGTGCTTGGTTTGGACATTATTACTCAAGTTCTGTGACGTCACTGTCTGACTAGGATTTTACGATTTTACCCCTAAGCTAAAAACCACCATCAACACCTGGTAATTTTCTTGCAGACAAATTAAAGGGTTCAATAAATGTGCTTGGTTTGGACATTATTACTCAAGTTCTGTGACGTCACTGTCTGACTAGGGTTTTACGATTTTACCCCTAGGCTAAAAACCACCATCAACATTAAGTCCCCTGCTTAGCTCGGAACAGGTGCCTTGTTGCGAGGTAAGCATATGATGGTGACAGACAATGACGGAATCAAGACGTAAATCATTACAAAGATGGTCAGGAAAATCCGACTAACCTTTTTGAGTGGTGAAGAGAGTTTTTGCTTCCCATGTTGGCGGCCCAAAGATAATTTGTACTTGGGGATGCAGGCCAGGAGTGGTGAGACGTAAGTTGCTTGGCTTGGTCCGCCGTACATCACCGAGGCAAAGCGGGCGCGGTCTTGGAAGGCAAAGCATAGCGGACGACTTGGCATGTGGGGCCAAGAGGTGGCGTGGTCTTAAGAAAATTTGTTGTTATTGGCAGGTTCACGGTACGGACATCTTGGAGAGGCAAAGCGCGTGTGGATGACTTGGCATGATAGGGCCGCGATAATGGAGCGGGCGGCCTGGCATGGTGCGGCCATGGCAAGGCTAGGCGTACACGGACGGCTAGGCGTGGTGGGGCCGCGGCAATTGAAGCGGAGCAGAAGAAGACGAGTGATCTTAAGAAAGTCCCTTGTGCTCGTGGTATTGCAGGTTAGGCTGGAACGGAGCCACTAGTGTAGATTTGGTGTGAAGGGAAGCTGCTAGCACTGGTTGGCTTGGACTTGGAGCCGTTAGCACTGGATCGGCTTGGAATGGGAGACATAAGTATCGTGTGGCTTGGAAAGGAGCCGTTAGCACTGGATCGTCTTTGAATGGGAGCCTCTAGCGTAAATTTGGCGCGGGCCCTGATCCGTTGGCCTGTCATGGCATGAGCGTTGGCTTCGGGAAGACAAAAACTTGCTTCAGTTCCGTGGGAAGGTGACGACTATTTCGAGAGGTAAGGAGAGTTCATGATCCCCGTGTTTGGAAGCCTTGCATAGATTTTATTTGTGGTATAGACCGTGAAGCGGTGAGATGAAGATCGTCGGCTTAGTCTGGCTATGCATCATCTTGGCTGGGTTAGGGAACATCATGATGATGGCTCGGCGAGTTGTTGGTGTTGGCGCATTAGCATGAAAGGCGCGGATCGTTGCAAAACCTGAATGTGGAGTGCTGGCAAGACTGGCACTGGCAAGGAAAGCGCGGATGTCTTGGGAGTGGCAAGGCTTCTCTTGTGGGACCGATTGCCTTTCTTCATGCGTGGCTTTAATAGTGAATTCTTTCCTTATTCAAAAATGTGGAAGCGTTACACCCATAAGAGAGCGTTACTTCTCCTTTTCCCTTTTTAGGGTTTGTGCAATACATATATTGCTGGTGAAATTATATCGTCTTCCTCTTTCCAGTTGTTCGTTAGTGAAGGTAGGGTAAAGCTTGTTCCTCCTCGTTTGGTATTGTGATGGAATCTCCTAGCAACGATCGCACCTCTTTTTTCCGAGAGATAAGTAGAATCCGCGATCCTTGCGCCTTGCAGCTTTGCGTAAATCCTGGTATGGTTGTGCGTCTTCAGGGCTAGGCTTTTGGAACGCGAGGCTAGCATAGACTTGGCATGAAAGGGACCCATTAGCACTAATTTGGCTTGGAATGGGCGTGGGCTGCTTGAAAAAGCGTTGCCCAATCATGGCGTTGGCGAAGCAAAGGTGCGGACTGTTTACACGGTGGTGGCTTGTCTTCGCGGGATTCCTCCTTACTTAGCCATAATAGAAATCCTTTCCTTATCCAAATTCCGAGAGTGTTATGCTTTCGGATGGAAACTTTGTTACCCGAGAGATTGCTGGGGAAAGTGCTTGAAGAAGCTCTGACAGAGGTGTTGGCAACTCGCGCATCCGTTTTCTATGACCAGTTTCCCCTTTTTGTTGTTTTTATTTGTTGTATAGACGTCTTGGTGCTTTTGCATACTTATTGTTATCTTCTTGGTATTCATAGCGAAGTTAGGGTTTCGCCAATTAGCATCCCGCTTGCGGTTTCACATCTTTGAATAAAACTTCTTATTTGAAAGACCTTAATCTTCCATTAGAATATGATGTTCGATATTCCATTCCCTTCAGAGCTCCTGAGTAATTGAATAAGGAACTTCCTGTACGCTTTAGCTTTGAGTTCGTACTGGTGATTTTGTTACTTCTTCCATGTGAAACTAAAATATGGAGGAGTACGTGTTCCCTTCGTAGTGATTGCTGCTGCGGTGAATCTCTGGCTGGTATCAAAAAATGAGCGGACAGTTCTTGGTAGCAGATGTAATCAGAAGAGACTACATTGTCGTGGGAACAAAGTAGGTTGGCTAGAATCGTATGGGCATCCATGGAAGTAAAAGGGTTGGCTGGATGCGTAAGCGAGAAAACTGTCCATAGTCACGAGTTTTGGCGGGATGGATCAAAAGGTGGCCATGACTACGAAGATTGGCTGGCTGCGATCATGATCCTTGATGTGGGGAGCGTGGTGGCACGACCCTTTGCAAGAAGGAGAGGTGTTGAAGCGGCTTCGGCTCTTGGAGAGGATGTTGAAACTTAAGGATCCAAATGCTCGCGGCTTATGGAGATAACGCCAAAGCGGAGCGGCTCTTTGGAGCGAACGTTGAAGCGGAGCGGTTCTTTGAAAGCGAACGTTGAAGCGGAGCCGCTGCTGAGAACGTTGAAGTGGAGCCACTCTGGAGAGAACGTCAAAACGGCGCCTTGAAACTCTCAGAGCCTTGACGGTTACAATACATTGGTTAGGAGTCCCCAGTTCCATCTATCGATCGTGCTTTCTAGGAGAGGTTGAGGTTTGGGAACGGCTTCCCTGGCTGGAAAAAGATGCTTTCCTGATGTAGTGCGGTTGAGGGATGCAAATATGTCTTGACACTACACCTTGGAGAAATACAGAATCTCACATAACTTTGCCTCGATTTTGGAGAAATCGTTCCCGATCTTTACGTGTGATAAAATTCGATTGCTGATTCCCTTCTATTGGGCGTTCAAGAGCAACGCGATCCTATTCATCTATAAACGCACGTCCTGATGAAGTGCCTTTTGTCTTTTCATCAAATCAACAGTGGTAAAAGGAGGTCGGCTTCTTCCGGCTCTTCCAGTATCTTTCCCTGATGGTGGAGTAGCGTCTCTAGTGACGGTTGGAGCTATCATGCTTGAAGAAACGTTGGGGTGGCGGAAGTGGCTCTGGTTTTGGTGATCGTAAGTGTATCGCGCAGAGATGGCACAGTTTTGATCATGGAGTGCTGGAGCCATGGCACTGTTTCGAAGGGTGAGGATGGCGCTGCTTTGGCTGGTTGTAGAGCGGAGTAGATGGTCTTGGAAGGGCGCAAGATGTTAGCGCCGGAAGGATACAAGCCATTAGCGCAGGGTGTGGTATTGTGGGCTGGAATGCGCGTGTGGTATGCAGCGTCCCACAGTAAGCGTCTGTATCGGTATGCGTCCCTGGTAAGCAAGCGGCATCGCTGGCGTCGCATGCGCGCGTCTGGTAAGCGCGTCTCGGTATCTTGGCGTCACGGTAAGCGCGTCTGGCATGCGCGTCTCGCAAGCGCGTCGGCATCCGTCACCTTCAAGCGCGTCGGCAAGCGCGGCGTCAAGCAAGCGCGTCACTGCAAGCCCAGCGTCTGATAAGCCCCGTCGGCATGCGCGTCACGGTAAGTGCGTCGGCATGCGTGTCACAGTAAGCGCGTCTCGGTATGCTCGTCTGCAGTAGCGCGTGCAGTGGAGGAAGCTTTGTCTTCGATTGACGACATGTGCAACGTGACTGGTCATACCGTTTCTGAGGATGTAATCTCGAGATGGAGGTTCCATCGTGTCATGTGTGTAAACTTTGAATTCAACGTTATTTGGTTCGTTGAAGGTTTCTCTAAGGTCGAGAAGTTTCTGGTCGAAACATTCGAAGGTCCTTCCGCAGACATGGTGAAGGAGCAGGAAGCGGAATTCAAAAAATTATGCAGGCAGCTGAAGTTGAAAAGGGCGGCTCTCCATAGCACAAGGGAGGCCTTTGCTAAGAGGAGCAAGCCGATGTTGGAAAACTTTCCTTGAATACATTTCTGTCTATTGAACTTCTTATTTTTAGGGGTTTTTTTTTTGAAAGGCAAATGGAAACGGCTGGTTTATGGTTTTGATTTTCTGGATTTTTTAGGGTTGATAGATAAATGTTACCTTGATGGTTTTGGATTATTCTTTTGGGATAAATTATTTAGGAATGAATTGTATTTGGAAATGATGTTGTCTTGGTTATGATTGAAAGTGTTGCAAGCATCCCAGGAAAACCATGGAACCGTGCGTTTGGTAGATGACATGGGGTGAAACATAAAATGGCTATTGGTTTTATCATTCCCGTGAAAACTTGAAAGAGCGAACCATGTATCTTGTCTAGGTAGGACTTACTTGGTTTTTTAGGTCCCCTGATGAAAAGGAAACCTCCGGGTGCACAACCGAGTTTTATGGGAAGCACTGCCGTGATTGTGGAAAGTCCCCAGCCGTTACTGAGTTGCCTGATAACCGAGTCACTGATTCTCGGACGGATCGTTTGCTTCAATTTTTTGGGAAGTCCCCAGTCATCCCTTGTCGTGTCATGACTGATAATCGAGTCTTCTGGTAACTGAGTCGTCGATCCTTGAGCAGATAGCCTGCTTCTACCATCTTGATGTCTGGGTCGAATGAGATCGATGGTCGAAGATTAACATTGTAACCGAAAGATCAATCTCCCACTTTGGTCGCCAATTATTTGTAGGTGAAAATGGTTTCTGCTGATTTCAGTAATTTTGGGTGTACGGGTGAAAAACAATTTAAACCCTAAACAATGTACTGCAAGGGAGTACTTTAGATTCGAGAGATCAATATGTACAAGTCCGGCCTAAACCAAGAAATGGCCGTTCCAGACTTGCTTCGGTCACAAAGTGAAGGAGAATGGGTTGGTTTTGGGGAGGGAAGCAAGGAAAGCGATGAGACCAGAATAGTTGATTCTGGAAGAGTAGTTGTGTTACTACGACTTGTATCAGAAAAGTGGGAAGGCTAACAAATGGTAAGCTAGCAAGTATTTTCTGAGTGTTGTGTATTCCCCGAATGAACTTATTGTTCTGTGGAAATATGTAAGACTTTTTATACAAGTCGAAGTGAAACGTACCCTGGTCTCATTAAGGAATGGAAAAATGGGTAAGTAAATGGGAGGAGGTGGTAACCGTATGCATGGGATTTGATGTTCCATAAAATCGTTAACGCATGGGATTTGATGTTCCATAAAATCGTTAACGTATGGAATTGATGTCCCATGAACATTTCATTTTTAACTCCCTGTATTTACTAACCGCCTCACCCTTATGACACTTCCTTATGACGGGCGTAGTGTACGCCACACGCTATAAACCGCCAAACCAATACCCAAAGAGGATCCCCCAGTTTGTGATATGTGTTGATGTCTCGAATGTTTTTGTGGAAAACACGTAGCATAGGGTTGTTGCCTGGCAAGTCGAGCTCGGGAGACTCGGTAGCTTGGTGACCTTCGACGGTCGAGATTTTGTATCTTAAGAGGAAAGGTAGCCGTTGATCTTTGCACGCTTTTCGTTCGTTAGTGGCCGCATAGGGAAGGCGAGCATGGTGGCGTGGCTAGGTTAGCATTTCATTGGCATGGCATGGTGGCGCGGCTAGGTTGGCATGCCATTGGCGTGGCATGGAGGCGCGGCTAGGTTGGCATGCCGTTGGCATGGCGTGGTTTGGCGTGGCCAAACTTAGGTTTTCGGGCTAAAGGTTACCATGCATCGTGTGGTAACCTTGGAGGGCTAGGATTTGCTCCTGGGATTGAAGGGGGAGCGTCGATTGTCGCACGCCTTAGTTTTGGTATCCGCGTAGGGAAGGCCAGCATGGTGGCGCGGCTAGGTGTGTTTTGCATGTGGGGCCAAGGGTTTGGTAAGCCGTTGGCACATGGGGCGGCTAGCATGGCTAGGTGCGGTTTGGTTTGGCATGTGGGGCCAAGGGTTTGGCAAGTCGTTGGCACATGGTGCGGCTAGCATGGCTAGGGCCAAGGCAAGGTGTGGCTTGGCTTGGCATGTGGGGCCAAGGGTTTGGCAAGCCGTTGGCACATGGTGCGGCTAGCATGGCTAGGTGCGGTTTGGCTTGGCATGTGGTGCCAAGGGTTTGGCAAGTCGTTGGCACATGGTGCGGCTAGCATGGCTAGGGCCAAGGCAAGGTGTGGCTTGGCTTGGCATGTGGGGCCAAGGGTTTGGCAAGCCGTTGGCACATGGTGCGGCTAGCATGGCTAGGTGCGGTTTGTCTTGGCATGTGGGGCCAAGGGTTTGGCAAGTCGTTGGCACATGGGGCGGCTAGCATGGATAGGTGCGGTTTGGCTTGGCATGTAGGGCCAAGGGTTTGCCATGGGCGCATGGCATGGCTATCTTGGCTAGGTGCGGTTTGGCTTGGCATGTGGGGCCAAGGGTTTGCCATGGGCGCATGGCGTGGCTAGCTTGGCTAGGTGCGGTTTGGCTTGGCATGTGGGGCCAAGGTTTGGCGTGACCAATCTAGGTTCGTGACCAAGCTAGGGCTTTGGGCCAAAGGTCGTTTGGTAACCTCAGACGGCTAGGATTTGCTCCTGGGATTGAAGGGCGACCGTTGATTGTCGCACGTCTTCGTTTTGGTAGCCGCGTAGGGAAAGCCAACAAGGCGGCGCGGCTAGGTTGGCATGGGGCCATGGCAAGGTGTGTTTAGCATGGCGCGGTAGGTGTGGATAGCATGGTTTTCCATTGGCACAGAGTGCAGACTAGCATGGTTGGCATGCACAGGGCGCGGTAGGTGTGGGTCGGCATGGTTTGCCATTGGCACGGGGGTGCAGCTAGCATGGTTGGCATGCCCGGGCGCGGTAGGTGTGGCTGGCATGGTTTGCCATTGGCACGGCGGCTAGCATGGTTGGCATGCCTTAGCGTGGTTGGCATGCCTTAGCACGGCACGGGTGAGAAATTAGGGTTTTGGCATGGTTTGCCATTAAAAAGGTACCACTGTAATTTTCTTGGTGTTAAAGGGTTCAATAAATGGGTTTTTGGACATTATTACTCAAGTTACGAAACCCTAATTTTAGCATTTTAAAAAAAACCACCATCAACACCTGGAAATTTTCTCGCAAATAAATTAAAGGGTTCAATAAATGTGCTTGGTTTGGACATTATTACTCAAGTTCTGTGACGTCACTGTCTGAATAGGGTTTTACGATTTTACCCCTAGGCTAAAAACCACCATCAACAAGAACAAAGAAATTTCACCCACTTGACTTATTGATCGGAAACCTTTACATAATTTGCTACCTGTAGCCATGGCCAGTGGCGGAGCCAACCCACGGCAAGTTTCCTACCCTGCCGGGTGGTTCCCAAGCCTAATTTTTCCTATCCTAAGCCACTTTTTCGACGTCCCACGCCAATTTTTTGCCTTTTTCCTACCCTTAACTATTTTTGCCTCCCCTTAGGTAAATTTCTGGCACCGCCGCTAGTCGTGGAGATTTTACGACATTGCTAACAACTTACAAGTGGTAGCATTCTTTTGTGTAATATGGAAGAACTAAAACGTGTCATCTGGTGGCAGTGCCGACAATCCATATCATGCTATCTGTCAGTATTGACTGCCATTCGTCGGGTCCGTTTTGCTTGAAAAATTGCCACCGGAAAACACTAAATGTGTTATTCCCTCCCCCCGTCCCCACCGGCTGAGGTTCATCGTTTCGAAATTTGAGATGCGAGTATGAAACATATGTTTTTTGATCGATAAAGAAAAGTTGATTGATCAAAAAGAGAGGTATAAAAGAATTATACCACCCAAGCCAAAGTACAAGAAAGAAAAAATAAAGAAAAAAGTGCTCAAAACAAGCTAAGAGCACTAAGAAACATCAAAGTAAATTTTACACCAATGCTTCATCACTTCCTTAGAATCTACATCCTCAAATTCTTTGAAAGCCGGAGACTAAGTAAACAACAGATAAATTGCCTTATGAGCAACAGTTGCAACAGTAGTAGGATTGTTATTGAAAACTCTATTGTTTCTTAATTTCCTTCCATAAGCACCAGATGATTCATGATTACCACAGGAATAAGTCTCCAAATCTCACTTCTAGCTTTGTCAGAAAGAGTAAGCTTCCAAGCTTGCAGAGCTAGAATAACATTTTCAGGCATTGCATAAAGCCATTTTAACTTAACTGACAAGACATCCCAGACAGACTTAGCAAAATCACAGTGAAGGAAAAGATGAGATGCAGTTTCTGGAGAAGTGCAGAAAAGGCAGTTTGCTGGCACATCAATTCTTCTTCTTAACAACAAATCCCTAGTTAAAAGTCTGCCATTAGCAATTAACCACAGAAAGAAGCCAATTTTTTTGGGGCATTTTAAGCTCCATATAAAAGAGAACACCGCTAAATATGGTAAATCCTCCACAGAAAGCTTGTCATAAGTTGACTTAACTGAGAAACACTCATTAGAAGTTAGAGGCCAATATAGTTCATCTTTATGAGTCTGATTGAACTTAACAGAGTGTAAATCAGCTTGAAGAAGATTAAACTCTACCCTTGCAGCAACATTAATTCGTCTTGGAAGATGAAGATTCCAAGACACAGTATTGCCAGTAATGACACCCACTTCAGCCACAGAGCTTTGCTTGGATCTTGCTATAGCAAAAAGATTTGGGAAACAAACTTTAATTGGATGCTCATACAACCAATTGTCATGCCAAAATTTGTCTAAGACTCCATCATTAACCTTGAATTTGACAAATTTTAAGAAAATTGAATTTGATTTCATAACTGCTTTCCATAGAGACCTTCAAAAAGTGTATTTAGAAAGCTTAGGACACCATTCAACATCACCAGTCCCATATTTTTCATCTACAATCTTTTTCCAAAGAGCATCATCTTCAGTGGCATATCTCCATGACCATTTGGATAGTAAAGCATGGTTGAAAAGCTGTAAGATCTTAATTCCCAATCCCACAAACTTTTTCTTTTTGCACAAAACACTCCATTTAACTGGATGAATCTTCTTTCTGCCTTTATTGTCTCTCCATAAAAAATCCCTCATTATTTTTTTAAGTTTTTTTGACACAGAAACTGGCATTTCAAAAAGGGACATGTAATAAACAGGAAGACTAGCAAGCACACTATTAATTAAAGTGATCTTACCAGCTCTAGAAAGTAGTGGCTTTTGCCAGCCAGGCAATCTAGCAATAAATTTATCCACCACTTTGTCCCATTTAAAAACACCACCACATTTGTCTCCCAAAGGCAAGCCAAGATTAGTTGTAGGAAGGACATCATTATAACAACCAAGAAGAGAAGAAAACACATTCAAATCCCCATCATAATCCACTCCAAAAAGTTGACTCTTAGCAAAGTTAATCTTCAATCCTGTGAGCATCTCAAAAGAAAGAAGAATAAGTCTCAGATTTTTCACCTGCTCAATATCAGTATCCAAGAAAATAAGAGTGTCATCTGCAAATTTCAAATGACTCACAAGCAAACCATCATGATTAACTTGAAAACCAGCTAATAAACCTAGTTCTTGAGCTCGATCTCTTAATCATAAAGTTCAGAGCTTCTCCTACTAGATGAAACAAAAAAGAAGAGATTGGATCTCCTTGCCTAATACCCTTTTTTCTCTTAAAGTAACCAGTTGCACTACCATTTATAAGAACTGAGAATCTTGTGAATTCAACACAACATATAATCCACTGCCTCCATTTAGTACCAAAGCCCATTAACTGAAAATTTTCATCCAAAAAATCCCAGTTAACATGATCAAAAGCTTTTTCGAAATCTACCTTGCACAAAATACCTGGCTTTCCCCTTCTGATTCTTGAATCAATTAGCTCATTAGCAATTAACACTCCATCCAAGATTTGTCTCTTCTTGATAAAAGCAGTCTGGTGCTGAGAAATGATAATAGGCAAAGTTTGCTTAAATCTTTCTGCAAGAACTTTAGAAACAATTTTGTAAGCCCCATGAATGAGACTAATTTGCCTTAAATCCTTAATTTCTTCAATTGAGTCTTTCTTTGGGATTAAAGCAATAAAAGTATTTTTAAATCTCCAATCTAGAAAGGATTTTTCCTGCAATTCTTTTGTGACATTAAGAAAGTCAATCTTGATAAAGTCCCAACATAAAAGATAAAAACTTACAGGAAACTCATCTGGCCCTGGAGCTTTGTTTTGGCCTAAACTTTTAATTACTGCCAAACAATCCTCCTCATTAATATCTCTCTCCATCCAAGCACATAACTCTTCAGAAATAGTTGAGAAATTCATACCATCCATGTTTACTGTCCTTTGAGATTGAGACTGAAAAATATTTTGGAAAAAATCCACAATGCCATTCTTGATTTCAGTTTCATTTGAAGTAATAGAACCATTAACTTTGATTGATCCAATGTAGCTTATCTTCTCTTGTCATTGGCAATTCTATGAAAATATTTGGTGTTGTGCTCAAAGTTCTTTGTGTGAATAACCCTTGCTCTACTTCTCAATTTTTCTACTCTTAGGATAGTTAATTTACAGTATTCTTGTCTTGCAGTAGCTCTTTCCTCCCATTGAGTTTCTGTGAGGCCATTGTTAGCATTCTCCAAAGCATCCAAATCAACAAAGATATCTTCCAGTTCTTCTAGTCTCATTTCAAGATCTCCATAGTGCACTCTACTCCATTCTTTCAATTTTGACATTAAAAGTTGTAGATTTTTGCAGAAAATGAAACCTGCATTCCCTGAAACAGAAAAAGACAACTACAATTCTTTGACCAAGGTAAGAAAATTAGGGTGAGAAAACCAGAAATACTCACAGCGAAATGGAGATGGTCCATGCTTCACTCATTCACAGATTAAGGCAATTGGATTGTGATCAGAGCAGGGTCTTGCAAGGCTTGTTGAATTACTTGAGGATAGAAATTTTCCCAATAAGCAGAAATTAAGATTCTATCAATGCGACTTCTAATACTTTGTGCTTGATTATTTGTCCAAGTGTAAGTTGCACCCATTAAAGGAAGATCAATCAAATGATGTTTAGAGATGAAATTGTTGAATCTTCTCATACCAGAAGTAGACTCACCACCTGAAGTTCTTTCATGAGAAAATCTAATCTCATTGAAATCCCCTCCAATAACCCAAGGAAACTGCCAAAAACATCTCACCTCCTCAATTTCTCTCCACAAAAGCTTCACTTCTTCAGTATTAGAAGCACAAGTTGCATACACACCTGTGAACATCCACTCAAAGGAATTTGAAATAGTTTTACAGTGAAGAGTAATTAAGTAAGGCCTAATTAAGGAATCAATAACTTCTACCTTAGAAGAATCCCACATACATAAAATCCCTCCTGAACTACCCTGAGAAGGATAGTCTATCCATTTAACATTCTTATTACTCCAACATTGCCAAACCAAAAGATCATTACATTGTTGTAATTTAGTCTCCTGAAGAAGAACAATACTTGGCCTCCAATCATTGATTTTCTTCTTAACAATGTCTCTACGATTTAAATCATTGAAACCTCTAATATTCCAACAGATTGTTTTAAAATTCATAAAAGATTAAAACCAAAATACCAAAGAAAAAGAGAAAACCTCTATAATGCCTTCCTGTTTTCCAAGTTGAAATTGAACATATGAATTCTTAAAGTGTCCATCATAGCATCATCAATCTCCTCCTGAGTACCTTTGAAGTGAATACCCAACTTAGGACAAATATGAACCATCTTCATCTAAACATGTTCAAAATCTTTCCTTAGAACTGGATCGACTTTTGACTTTAGTTTGCTCCATTTTTCAGATGTGTTTAAAAAGAAATCAAATTTCTTTGGAGGTTGATTTGCTGACTTATGAGGAATTAAAGCCTTTGAAGTAGATGGTGTAGATGAAAAAGTCAAGTAATCAATCTTCTGTAAGTAAGGAATTCAAACAACAGTCTTCAGATACTCATTAACTTTATCTTCATTTTGAAATGATAGTAGAATAGATGTTGGAGTAGAAAGATTTGAATCTAAATAGGTAGTTGAAGTTGAACTTAAGTCTTCCACACGTGCCAAAATCTTACCGTTGTTTTCAATTGATGGATCAAAGTTTGAAGTTGAAGCAGCCAAATCCATATTCGATACCCGCACTCTCTTTCCGTGGATATTAGAGGTAAATTCAAAATTTGAAACTTCACTAACTGCGCGGAAGAATTTTTTTAAAACATATTCTTACGGCGAGAATCATGTGGTCGCAAGATATTACGAGGAATTTTCGGCCAACCCACATTGAATGAGAGATTTTCTACCGAGTCCACCGCTGGAGAATCTGTGATTAACATTGCCAAGTTCTGAACCCTAATTTTTTGATGATGACGATCAAAGACTCCATTGATGATGTTGAAAGCAGAGATAATAACTGGAAAGGTAAATTCTCCAAAACGAAATACAAAAGAAGTGTTGAGTCTATTGTAACTTTTGACCTTAATTCTGATTGACGAAGCATCATTCCAGGCTAGAGTTGATGAATGCACTTCTAGCAAACCGCCAAAAGTAGATCCCAGCTCCTCAAAAAGTTTATTACCCCAAAGATCAAATGGAACACCTTTGACTTCCATCCATGAACCATCTGAAGATAGAGTTGGAAGGGTAATAGAATTTTATGCACTCCACCAAGGCATCAATCTAATAAACAACCCGTCAAAATCCCAGTGTCCTTTACTAAGAAGATTCTTTTTATCATTCAAGGAAGCAAAGAAAAAATCTTTCTTAGCTACAAACGGATAAATATCATAACCAATATCCAAAGAAAATCGATTTTCAATCTCAATTCCAATAGAATTCCAAGAAAAGACTTCAATAGAGGTTTCAATAATAATTGCTTGATCCCATTCACCATAAGAGGAATTCTGTGAAGATTTTTCCTGAGAAAAACTATGAGTACCAACAGATTGCGACTCAATCTGTAGAACTATAGTGTTCTTCTCAAAAGATCACTGGTTGTACATATTGCGACTCAACCTGTGGAGATTGTGAATTCTTATGCATGAAAATATCAGAGAAACCTTGAACAAAAGGTAACCATATAGTAGAATCGTTTTCAGCTGGGAAGCACATATAGTGTTTAACCTTTTCACAAGAATAAGAAACACGGAAAAATTTACCAAACCTATTTTGATCACGAGAGAAAAGTATGTGTTGATTATCTCTGTGAAAAATACAGTACCACTTACCATAAAAGCTTCTTTTTGATTCTCTTTTCAATATATTCTTCATCCAAATGACCCCTTCATTACTGATCTGGACTTGCAAAACTTTCTTTGTATCAATGGTTTTTTCATCAAAGAAAATACCATTAGATCTAGATGTAAAAATGAAAGATTTAAACTTCTAGTCTATAATGATATTTTTCCCTGAACGAATATGCTTGCTCTTATGGTTCTTCTTCCTTGAAACTGTTTGCCAATCCTGAATCTCACTCTCCTTTGTTGCACCTGCAGCCTCTGAGTTACTAACATGATTTGTACCACAAACTTTTCTTACCCAAGTTGTAGAGCATTCATTAATCTTCATCGAACCCTATAAACTCTGCTTTCCCTGTAAACCCTGCCTGCTCTGTTGATTTGAATCCAAAAACCCTAAACTATGCAGTTGAGAAGATGAACTTCTCACCATTTTTGCCGCGAGAAAACCAGACATTTTCTTTTTTAGTTGTTCATTTTGTAATATGGGTGGATTTTTTTCTCCCAGTGAGATAAAAGGTTAAAATTGTTCGAAACTTATCTACAAAACAGGTGGCTTCTAGGGACCATCATTTTTACAAAACCGTCCCTAGAGAGGGTTATTTAGGACGTCCATGGGCTGACTGTCCCTATTGGTCACGGGATAATTAATTTAAGGCTATTTTTGGGCCGTCCCTAAAAGAAAGTACGATCAAAAAGTATTAGTGACAGTAGAATAGGGGACGGATAGAAAACCGTCACAAATACCTCTTGGGACGGTTTTTGGGCCTCTTGGGACGCTTTTTAGCCGTCCCAAGAGGCCTTCTATTTTGTGGTTAGAAGGAAAAAAAAAAACTCCCTCCATTTCTGGAAAAGAGTTACTATCACTTTTTCAATTTGGCCTATTTTTAGGCTAAAATAAAAAAGTGAAAGTACTTTTTTTTTCTAGAAACGGAGGTAGTATAAAGCAACATTACTTCCAAATTCCATAGCAGATCATTTATTGTACTGCTTGGTCTTTCCGAACAACATTCCTTTTTTCTTTTCTTTTTTCTATCGAAGATTTTAAGGTTTTTAACTTACTTACCTACTAAAATCATTAATCTCCATCTTTTACAAGGAAGCTATGTTGTAAAAGGCGCTGGGCGAGGCGAGGCGCCAAGCCCATCGCCTTGCCTCGCCTAGCGCTTAAGCCCTTCCTAGGCACCCAGAGAAAAAAAATGTTCATGTCACCTCGTCTTGGCGCCTTTTTTTTGCTAGGCGCTGATGCTGCGCTTAGTGCACCTTTGGCGCCTGCCTTTTACAACATAGCAAGGAAACAGGAAGTAAAATCCTCTTCATCTTTTCTTATCCGTTAAGAACGGATAATTTAGGTTAGTGGTATCCAATATCCACAACTTTTTGCTATAGGTTAACTGTTTACAAACAAATCATCCTATGTTGCATTGCCATTATAATACTGTTCCATAATTTCTGATTTTTCACTTTTTTTGTGCATGAAACAATTAAAGCTTGCATTGCTGCACTATACTTTTCTAGTGAATTTATGTCCTAAAATCTTTGTCATTCACATTCTATCATCATTATTGATGCTAATTTTCACGGTTTGAAAAGCTAGGCGAAATCTGGTGAGCTTTTGACCGTAAATATCTAAAATGATATTGTGCTGGTCGGGCCAATTATCCCACTTAGGAATGTAAATCGTGCCAGCAGAACACGAAACACAAAATTGGTTAAAAAGACCAAAATCAACAAATCCTGGGTGAAAAAGATATCTAGATTTTGATACTGTTTAAATGGACAAAAATACAAAAATAGCTAGGATGTAAACAGTTTCATCCTAACCATTTTCAAATACTTTTTCTTTTTTTAATTTACATCAGGATGCATCCAGTTTCATCCTTGCTATTTTTTAAGTTTAAGTCAGGATGAATCCAGTTTCATCTTTGCTATTTTTTTTTTGTCCATTTCACCCAAACTAATTTTTAGTCGTCCATTTGAACCAGGTTTTAAAAATATTTGGACAAATGACTCATTTTCCGGAACACAAAACGGTATATATTGGAGAGTGCTAAGCATGCAGTGTGTCGTGCTTGTCTGTGTAGTATATTTGCTGCGACAGTGTCCAGGTTAGTCTTGCACAACACAACACATAAATTTATCATATTGTGTCGTGTTGCGTTTTGTGTAGTGTTGTACTCAAATCTTAACATAGCATGTTGTGCATAAACGTGCTGGCACGACAAACTTCGTTTGTCTTCTCCAAACTAGGAGTTTCTGGATGAAATCATGATGAGAAGATCAGTCCTGAGTACAAATGTTTTAAGTAAAACATTCTTCGTCTGAGCGCTAGAGTATAACCCAGTTGCATTTATCCCGTTTATTTGGATATTCAATAAATTTGTTCCTCTCATCTATTTTCTTCTGCAGGCCATTTATATTCTATGGTCGGAATACTTGATAAGGATACATGATGAAAATCCATGATTTGTGGTTTGAAGGGGCAGAAACACCCGTTACTGATAATGAAATATCATAAGACCCATGATCAATATTACGTACCCCACCATCATACATGCATTCATAGATTTGACAAATCAATGGAAAGCCAAAACCCACCATGTCATGACCATGACCGGTCATAGCAGACCTGAGCATTGCTAAAATAGCTAAGCTCCATGTCTAAAACCCACATCTGCTCCTCTCTTTTTATGTAGTCTCCGCTTCGTTGTTAACCAGCTCAAAAGCTGTAAGAGGTCTTTCGTGTACTCGCTAGTGAGATGAATTTCTGGTGGAGGCAAAGATTATAGGTACCAGGTTAAGAAAGAATTTATACTGTGGAGTCAAACAAAAAATAGAAGGGATATTTTGACTTTGGGTCACATAAAAGTGACCAGAGTTGCGTTTGGGTCACCCCAAAATTTTAATTAGAGTGTGGGTCACGAGACCGTCGTTGACCGTCTTGACCGTTAGTTAATTATTTATCTTTAAAAATTAATTTTAATTTATCCAACTCTGTTAGTTGGGGTTAACACAACCATCACCAGCTTCACCTCCGGTATAACCAGCTCCGCCTCCTTCAGTTCAAGCACTGGCTCCACCATCATTAAAGATATTAATGCCCTTTGATATCAATCGTGTTTCCTGTCCGCTACCTGCTCCTTATAAACTAATTACTAAAAGTAGGTCCATATTGTAACTCCAAGGATTCACGCCAGCAAATGATGGCATATATGGGTGTAGCATGTCTGCATGTTTTTAGAATCTATAAAGAACTAGGATAAGTGGGTTTGCGTTCAAATTCAAAGTGATAAAAGAGAAGGAGAGCTTGGGTTTTGATTTCCTTTTTCGACTAACTGGAAGATTCAAGTGGTGAGTTCGTTAAAGGCTAGGGTTTTGATTAAGTTTTTGTGTTTGTTCGAATATTGAAGTGGATTTGGTGAAGTTGGGTTCAATTCAATTGAGACTAATCATTAGCGGATGGATTCGATTTTAGGTTCAATTCATTACGTTTTTCAGTCATGATTTTGTTTACAGATGAAGAAGCCTAGCTATCAGTATAGGTTTTGCAATCATGATTGATTTTAGGGTTTCTGTTTACAGTCATGATTTGGACGAGATTAAGAAGAATTCTAGAGTTTGAGATTGATTTTATGCCGTTAAAAATCATCTAACAATGGGCGAGATTAAGAAGAATTCTAAGAGTTTCAGAAGATTTGGGAAGTTGAGGCGTTGTACTCGATTCATCGGCAGCTTCAATTTCAGGTGAAAAAACCATTTCTTTTGGAATTGAATTTGGGGTTTATGTATGGCAAAGTTAGTAAATAATTTTAAATCCAAGTTTTAGTCGGTCATTTACACATTTAACCTGATTCTGTAACGGTCAAGATGGTCAACCACGGTCCTGTGACCCAAACTCTAATTAAAATTTTGGCATGACCCAAACGCAACTCTGATCACTTTTATGTGACCCAAAATTAAAATATCCCAAAATAGAAAGGTAAATCTCATTTAAGGGTGAAAATTATTGGAGTCTCAACAAGTGGGAAAAAAAATCTCACTTTAGGGGCAAGACTGCAAGTGGCACTTTTACTTGGTATTGTTGAGGCCTTACCGCCTTAGGGTAAAGAGTGTTTTTTTTTTCTTTACTGCTTTCTTTACTCCTATCAATTTAAGTGAAATTTTAGGGAGGGTTTTATGTATCAAAAAATCTTCATATTTTTTCACCAAAATTTCAAACAAACTCTTAATTACGTTGAATTCCACAAACACAGTGAAAATCAACAAACATTCATAGAAAACTGTCACCATCGATATAAAAGACAAAAAAAAAATCAAATTCAATTATCACTTAAATTGGTACAATGGAGTTTTACTTTTCTTGTAATTAAACTGAAAATGATGGAAAATAGTATACCCAACATTTTGGATGTAGTAAAATCTTGTTCATGCGATCTTTACTTCTTCATTTTTCCCAATTAGTCATGCATCCTCGGAGTTTAGGGCTTCGGCGTTAAAACACGTCAGGGTTCGGACTAACATGGGAACAAGCCGCGTGCACGTGGCATGAAGTTATATCATGACTAAGCAAGAATAATGACATAAGAAAATTAAAATAGTCAAATCCTTTTTCCTGTAGAGCTTCCATCGCAAACTTTGTCTGATCTCGTGGGTGTATGTACCATAGGTTGAAGTGTCAGAAAAAAAGACTGTTCGCAAACTGAACTGAGTAATCTGAGGGTCTAAATAATGATTATTAGTAAGCCGTGAGAAATTTACGGAGCTGTTCTTTTTCCCAACATCCGACCGACTTGTATGAATATGATGCGGGTTAACTAATTCAATTGGTAATATCTGTTATAAATGCCATAGCAGTCAATCCTCTTTCGGCAACATCTCATAATAAAACCGCCGATGTCACTATATAACAGAGATAAAAAAATATATATATATATCGAAGAATAAAACATAACTAAATTAGTAATCCCACAACAAAGAGTTAAATGTGGTAGAAAATGAAGATTCAGGAAGATGATCAGAAAAGAACCCACAATCATCTGTAGGACTTTGTAGCCATGGAGTCGGATAAAACCAATTAATATCAATAGAAGAATCATCGATAAAGATGTAATCATTTTTCTGTGATTCTTGTGATTCGTCGAAGTAAGAACTAAGTTGAGGTAATTCAACAATTTCAGTTAATTCATCTTCATCAGTTGTAGTAGTATATACCGAAGTATCCGAAGAAGAGGATGTAGCGGTTGGAACAGCAGAACATAGAGATGAAAACGACGTTGATGGTGATAATGAGGGTGATGATGCTGTTGATGACTGAGACGGCGATGATACTGAATTATTGAAGTCTTCCATTAATGCAGCTTTAGTAGCAGCAGCTTGGATATCACGAGGTGATTTAGAAGCTGGACGAGGTAATGATGAAGCGAGTTCAGGGAAATTAAGAACGGCAGTTTTACCTTTGATACTTAAAGCAGCAACATCATGTGCTCTTGCTGCCATTTCCGGGGTCGGAAATGTACCAAGCCAGATCCTTGATTTCTTTCTTGGTTCTCTAATTTCTGATACCCATTTACCCCAATTACGCATTCGCACTCCTCTGTATGTTGGATGGTTTCCACCATCTCTCATTCTTTTTCTTGTTGTGGGTTCCTCTGATTCGTCTTGATTTGAGATAGCAATTTTCTTAGCCTGTAGTTGTTGATCAGATTGGGACGATGAATATGAAAGTTCATGTGATAAGTTACTAGTTGTACTACTCTCTCCTTCTAAATTGTTTGGTTTTTGATGATGAATTGCCATTTTATAATCCATGAATTAGTGTTGTTTGATCTTTGATCAATTTCTAAAAACGGAGTCACCAAGTAGAGAGAGAGGGATGTCAAGAAGAATGGATTGCTATGAGGTTATTTGGAGAAAGAAAGAAGCCAATTGAGAGGTTTGAAGATGGACTGAGTGAAACATAAACAAATAAGAAACTTGAGTTGGGGTTTTATAAACTTTGGGAGAGAGAGAGAGGCCGATCAAAAAACAGTTTGGGAAAGGTAAATTTTTGCCTATTGTGTGTGTAAGGCAGGTATAATGCAGCGGCAGACGGTGCAGGGCCGGCCCTGAGTACTGTTTGCCTCTAAGCAAACAATATTTTTTTTTGGGCCTCTGTACCCAAAAGGTCACTACTTCAACGGTTACCGTACCCATCCAAGTGTAAAATGAAGAAATTGTGCACCTTATGTGATCTTTTATGTCTCTATGGAATTATGATTGGAATAGGTTTTTCTCTCAATCCAAACTTTTTTATTTAGGTCAAGCTGGTTCTAATCAATGTCCAATATTGTTTGTTAGTGTTACCGAAGAAATTACTAAAAATAGTTGGAGACCTTTTAAAAAAATTCAGGTGGAATGAGCATTTTTGATTCGAAAACCAACTTAATATTGCTTTGATCGTTGATGTTAATGGTGGACCTGGTTTTAAATTGTTTATTAAACGTCAATGCACTAAGAGAAGACCGTCTACCTGGAATAAGATTGAATTTGGTGATATTGATAGAAACAGTAATAAGCTGCGAAATCAGCTCGAGATGGTTCAAAAAGAAAATCTTTTTAGTACTCAGCATGATAGAATTGTTAGCATTACTAAGAATTTGGATAATTGGTTTAGTATAAAATATGAATTCTACAAACAAAAGTCTAGTAATAAATACATTACTGATATGGACGATAATGCCTAGTATTTTCACACTCTTCCTAATAGGAGAATGTTTAGAAAAAAAACATTGGCAGTCTTTGTGATTCTAATAGTGTTCTGTATAATGATAGAAATGATATCTTTATTATGCTTGTTTCTCATTTTAGCTCTATCAGTAACACTACTAATCCTGCATTTCTGATGATACTTTTGATATTATACCCACTATTATAACTGTCCAAGATAATCATAATCATTCAAGAATTCCTACTAGTAATGAAATACATCTTACTATCAAGTATATGCCTGCTCGGGGATCTCCAGGCCTAGATGGTTGCAAACAAGGGCATTACCAATCCAATTGGGATATTGTAGGCAACAACATTTGTATCCCTTTTTACAAAGGTCAGCAGATCAATTCTCCGCTCACGAGTTTGGAGATCTCATGAAATACTCCTCTTATGTAAATGTAGTTTAATTTAAGTTGTTAATGTATCTTCTTTCCTATTAAAAAAAATAAAAAAATCTACCGTTTAAAACTACCTTACAAGGAAGTAGTCAAATGGGAGTCTGAATGATTTTTGGAGAGTTCTCAAATCTATTGTTATTCAACAGAGATTTTAAGAGAGTCTCTAATTAATCTCTCATGTTAGTGGATAAAGACTTTTCTTTAAGTCTTTCTAATTCTTTAAAACTCTATGTTATTGAATTGAGATTTCGTTAGAATCACTCAAACACCCTTGTTATTGGATTTATATTTATAAGTCATGAATTTGTAGATTTTAGAGACTTTGGAGAACTTTCGTAAGAAATTAGGCATGACAAAAATCTGTCCTAAATAGGTAAGACTTTGAATTTGGGTTATTTTCTAATTTGGGTTATTCACATACAAGTCTTTTATTTATTTATTTTACAATGGTCCACCCGCCTGAATGGGACCCCCTATTTCCTCCTCGCCCACCAATTTTGACTCTAGTTCCATATTCTCGGTTTTAGATCACCCATTCACTATATACTCGTTATCTTTCATTCGTGTTGCGTGACAAGTGACACTTATTTTATGATTTATTCATGGTACTTTTGTTAACATTGTAACTTGCATCATAAAACAGTTGGTAGATATTTTGAACTTTTGATTATATATTATATACATTTTTCATCTCTACAGATCACAAAAGCTCTCTAAAATTCACTAAATTTGTATTTATAAGTCACAAAGACTCTATATTATACTCTCGCAAAATCGCTAGAAATCTCTGGATTTTCAGAGAATCTCTAGGTCCCTCAAATAAAAATACAATGAAAGTCTATATAATTCTGATTTGTCTACCTCCATGTTAATCATACAATTTATGTGGAAACTTGACTTATCAAATTATTATTTTTGGTCCTTGCCTCCAAGGTATTGAAAGCGTGAAGCGTTTTTTATTTTTAGGAAGCGATGCGTATGTCGAAGCGTGAAGCATCGCTTCATGGTTGATGTTTGAAGCGGATGTTTTCTTATAAATAAATTATTCGTAACTAGTAATTATAAATTTATTAGGAAGATAATATCTATATAAATTTTATATAAGTCTAATTTTTATCAAAAACAAAGTGTGTGTACACCAGTTCAACCTATTCTAGGCAAGTGGGAGGTTGGGTGTTCGATTCCTCCTTAAAATATTCATATTTTTCTTTTAAAAGCTTTAAAAATTAGGCGAAATTTTTAAAGCTTCAAGAAAGATGCGCTTCACATGACCTCTTCGAAACGAAATGCTGAAATTTGAAGCGAACTCTAAAGCGTGAAATTTGAAGCGAAGCATACGCTTCATGAAAGATGCGCTTCACATGACCGCTTCGGAGCGAAATGCTGAAATTTGAAGCGAAGCGTACGCTTTTAAAAGCCATGCTTGCCCCATTTACCTCTTAATCCACTGGTAGATAGCGATGGAAAGATAATAATTGATTTGAAAAATGAGGTTCTAACGTTATGCCGATTAGTCAAGACGAACACACCACATGAAGGTGACATGATGTGCAGTATTGCGCCAGGTCACGTGATGTATCATGTTGTGTTTGAATTTTTAGCGTGGTGGCACAACCCATTTTACACCTCTACTATGGTGCAATTATGCAATTCTATTAATGAGGGTACCATTTTGCTTGGAGTGTACCAAATTGCATATTCCTTCCGTTTCTAAAGAATAAACCTGTTTGTGTGTAAATTTGCACACAAACCAGCCTATTTTTAGAAATGAAGAGAGTATAAGACAAAACATTTTTGATAATGAATTGGTACGCCACCTAGCAAATTGGTGCCTCCCGTTAGCAGCCATGCTTATTTTCTTCTGTTATGGGACGTTAGTCGGCAGGTGACGTTACTGCTAGTATGCACGGTGAGATTATGTCAAAGTCAGCGAAAAAAACTTCAGAAGTAGAATCTCTTCACTTGATTTTGTTGACGCCGCAATATCAACTGGTCCGCCGGACCACTACGTACTTTTTTGGTCTTATTTTCTTTTCACTTGTTCGGGAACACTATGTACACGTCAGATTCAAAACAGAGGGGTTTATGAGATGTGGCGTTATAAGAGAGGCCGACAAGGAATTTTGGATAGATCCGGTAAATATACCTGGGAGTGGGACATTAGCAGGAAAAAAAAAAAAACCGACTTACCCGCTTTACCCTTTTTAATACAACAAGTAGACACTAGACACTAACGAGCAATGCACATATGTTTTCGACTTGTTTTGTTTTTTTTTTTGGAAGCAGAAAATGAATTTATTAACTGGAGAAGAGGAATTACACCAGGCTATGTAATACCTCTTGAGCCTAGTTTGCAATTTGTCGACAGATAACAATTCGGATAGCCAAAAATGTGTGTGTCATGCAGCTACATAAAACGAAAAATTCATCAACAAACCGGTTTATTATGCATAACTCGGTAAAAATATAGAAATGCGCAAACGCGTACTTGACTCTCTTTAGCTATATATATATTTTTTGGAGAAAATTATTTCTAGCCCATTTTAACTTTTTTATATATAAAAAATCCACCATTAAAATGGTAAATATGTAGAGCCCATAATTAGGTATTAGTATTGTTAGATTACATATATAACCTTTATCCATATTAGGAAAATAAAAACGGATTTAAACTTAATATAAAGTACAGCTTTGAAAGGTCAAAATCTCCGAAAATTAAGTAATTCAAAATATTCTTTTAACTAAAATAAAATACTCGTGATTTTTTCGAAAAAACTGTTTAAGTATAATTTAATGTGATAAAGATAATCCCTATAATTTCTCCCCATAAATACTTCTTTCCATCCGTAAGTTTCTGGTACCATTTTTACTTTTTTCTTATTTTTTGTTCCTCCCGCAACTAACTACCTCCCCTAAAACATCTCGAATTATCATTAATCATTAAAAAAAAAAAAGAGAAAAACTCTTATCACATCTAAAATAACTTCAATTATCACTATATAAGAAAAAAAAATCCAATTATCACCGTATTAATTTTTTTCTAATTATCACTCCTAAAATAACTCCAATTATCACTTTGTAAAAAAGAAACCTCCAACTATCACCCCTAAAATAACTCCAATTATCACCACTAAATTGGTAAAAAGAAGTAACTCCAATTATCACAAGAATCGATAAAAAATGTAACTCCAATTATCACAAAAGTTGGTAATAAAAGGAACTCAAGTTTTTACTCGTGAGATTGCCGATGATTTGATTTTCCCAAATTTGTAAAATTCGAATGGAAAACTCCACTTATCACCTTCTATTCGTGAAAATCAATATTATCATGAGTTTACATTCTGTGTAGCCCTAAAAATAAAAAATAAAAGAAGTTTCATGTTCAAAAACATCAAACAAAAATAAGATGAAGAAAACATGTGAAATTTTTGTATAACGGCGATGGGTGAAATCAAATAAGAAAGACCAACTCATGTCACCACTAATTTACTCGAACAGTTGAGCATGATATAACCACAAAATGGAAATTAGCGCAGACTAGTGTTTGACTGTTTGCTTCTTATCCTTCGGTAATTCCTCCTGTTGCATCTCTTTCTTTTCTCTCTTGGCTTTCTTTGGCGAATCATAGAAATCAAGGTTAAGTAAAGATGATAGAGCTTCGGCGTGGTGTTTGGACTTTAATGTTTTTATTAACTACAAAATTTCAGGCGGACATAGAGGTATCTAAAAGATAACAAAAGATTTCTACTTGAATATTTACCGTAAAAAAAGCCCGTAACTAATTGACCAGTTATGAATGGAATTGAAAGAACGGTTATGAACAAAATTTCTTAAAAAATATTTTTGTTAGTTAAGGTTAATTTAGTCATGTTGAAAATCTAAAAATATAAGTTTAATCTAAAACTAGTAATCTTAACCGTAGATGTTGTATTTTGGGCTACTCATACATACCATCTTAATGATGGGTTTATAGAAGAGAGAGGAACCAAATACGGGTTCCTCAGAAATTTCCACTATATTTTTTAGTTCGGTACATATTAGATTATAATGAACGACATTCTATCTTTCTTATCTTGGATGTATATATTCTATGGTTTTAGAGCAAATATGGTTTTAGGTTAAAGATATTTTTAAATGACACTAGAATGGATTAGAATGGTTATATCAATTGTTAAGTGCGTTTGGACAACTTTTAAGTTACGCTGATGTTGGGCGGTGTTTATTGGGTTTAATCCGTGGTTAAGCCCGAGTGAGACAATAACTCGCCTGATGGGGACGCAACTTGAAATATGGGGGGCGTAACTTGGGATCGATGCGGGGCGCAACTAACTGGGGCTCCAAAATAATTAATGGCATACTACTATTTGTTTGAAATTATTTGATGAAGTACCCATTTCAAGTGCGATTCGCTTGAATTAGGCTCTTGAAAGTTACATGCACTAAGAACTATTCCTATTTTACATTCAAGAATTACACGTTTAAAAATAACCGAAGGAAATCAAAACGATTATATGGAAACAAAGGAGATAAAGATCGATTAAAATTCTAAATTATTTAAATTAAGTTAACTTTTACCAAAGATTGATTTTGATAAAGGAAAAGTTCCAACTAATTATTGATATAATTGCTTGATTAGGAAAGCTACTTGCTTTGCCAAAATGGGACGTTGAATGAGGCGCAATATTAAGAAAATATATATAATATCTATAATTGAATATAGTAGAAAACCTTTTTTGGTTTTTATTTTATTTTTATATACTCCACTCGATTGGGCATCCATGCAATTTAAATGGAATATTTGTTAATCATATGGATTGGGTTTAGTGGTTATCTAAAATACGCGAGAGTGCTTAGGCCTTGAGTCTCCGAGAAAATAAGATTAAAGATTAAAAAAATTATTTAAATGTCTTTTATTATATACCAACTAATTATTGATACTTGATTAGGAAAGCTACTCTTTGCCAAAATGGGACGTTGAAGTTAAGAAAATATATATAATATCTATAATTGAATATAGTAGAACCTTTTTATATTTATACTCTTGGGCATCCACAAAATTATTAATATATGGAGGTTATTAATATAGAGTGCTACCCATAGAAAATGTAAACATTTAAGTTCAACGTATGTGCAATGTATTTGTAGTTGTATTTAGATGATGTATACACATTTTTATAGTTCCAATATACAAGTGCATGTATATATCTTGGAATTTGTAGTTCCAAGAAGCTTTAAACATACTCGACAAGTTGGAAATATTTTAGCTTCAACAAGTAAGTGTCTATGTTGATGAGATAATTACGCATCCGCAAGTTAAAAGATGTTGTACTAATTCAAAAAATTTATTTTTTTTCTCAAACAATTATAGATAAGTATTTTATTTAATCATAAATTTAATGTAACTAGAAATATATTTTTTAACATAATATTGATTATTACTATTTGAAGGAAAATTCTTTAAGGCGGAACTGGAAAAAATAATTAATATTAAACTGGAGAGGTTATTACTATTTCTAACTGACCCAAGTTGGGACCATAAATTTTTATTAATATGTAGAGGTTATTAATATATGGAGTATCAATATATGGAGGTTCTATTATATACATACAATATGTATAATTTCTGTAACAAGTGGATCGCCTTCTTTTCTGTTAATATTTTTATTAAATATATGAAGGAAAAGCTCTAGGTAAAGATATTATTAAACGCAATTAGTATTGCATTGACAACATTTTATACGACCATTAGGCGTCAAATTAGTAATGAGTCTAATAACTAGCTTATTCGTCACTTTAAACTGCATTCCTGGGTGGAGCTAAACACTAATACTCCTGTTGGAATAAGTATAATCAAGTGCCTATCTATGATTATGTATATAGTTATTTATATCATGTATTTCACAACGTACTAAGAGCAACTGCAGTCATGAGAGCAAAACCAAAGAATAAAGACTATAAAAAACCAAATTAATTTGGTTTACTCCTTGCTGCACACTATGGTGCAGACTAAAACTCATGGGGCGTATTTTCAAACTACGCCCCATTTTTTTTTTTTTTTTTTGTTATGGGGCGTAACTCAAAGTTACGCCCCATCATCATCAAAGCAATCAACTCGTCCCGCTCCATCAAGCGTAGTTTCAAACTACGCCCAATTTTTTTTTTTTTTTTTTTTTTTTTTTTTATGGGGCGTAACTTTGAGTTACGCCCCATCATCAGGCGCAATCCCAACACCCCGCTCCATCGGGCGCAACTTTAAATTACGCCCACTAAAACCAAACTAAAGATCAAATTTGGTTTGGTTTTTGGTTTTACTCTGGTCTTTGATCTTTACTCCTTCTCCACTGCGTCTGTGTTTTCGACCAAATTTTTAGTTTTGGTCGATGACTGTGGATGCTCTAAACCCTTTATTACTTTCCTTAACTTTAATATGTATTTGAGATGATAATGGATAGATACAACATGAACAGTGGTATCCACTAATTAATTGTCGATGTTTCATTGACATTTCTTTCTAAACACTGAGCTAACAACCATATTCGAATATAAATTATGCGGAAGAGTTTTTTTCTTTCTTTGGCAAATCCTACATTATGCGGTTTGTTGGATTTTGTGGAAGAAGAGGAATGGAAGAGTTTTTGGAGGTCGTCACAAGAGTGTGCAAGAAAACATTGATTTAGTTAAGCAATTGGTAGTCTTATGGTCTTGTGACAACGATACTTTTAAATATGTTGATACTAGTTTAATTTGGAGCAATTGAGAGACTCTCATGTGTATGTAATCCTTGTATTAACCTTGGTTTGATCCTTGGTTCCTTTTTTCTTTTTAATATAACTTTCTCTTCGAAAAAAAAAAATATAAATTATATTCCACCAATACATTTACAGAAAAATTGTTCGCAATACAGAGAACTGTGGAAATTTCTACCCGTAATTCTTTATCTGAGAGTTCTTGCATTCCTGTGAAGACTGTATAAAAATGTAAATGAGAAGTGAGTTGGTAGGGTTTTGTGGAAAAGTGATAATTAATTAAGTAATAATCCAAAACATTTTAGTCTTTATTCCTACATTAAGCTTTCATTCTTTATGAACATCACATCATTTCGTCCTCAAGCAAGAAAAACTTGTAACACAATAGAAACAATGAAAGTAAAGTTCACAAAATATCCTTGATTTAGAATAGAAAAAATACAAAATATTTTCCTCTTATAGGATCTACACAATCTAGAGGGGGTCCGGGTCACAATCTATCGTCTACTTGGGGATTAATTAAGGTTAATATTATTGAGTGGGTTTTTACACATGAAAAGTTCAACCTAAGAACTGTTAACAGCGAGAGTGGTGTCACCATGAGCTTGGTACGTAGAATTTTTACTCTGCTGGTCCATGCTCCTGGTAGAGCCGGCGGCCATGGCCTGCATGAGTATATAGGATTTGTTTTCTTTCACTTTTGGGTTTGTTTGCTTGTTGTTTGGTTTCTATATGATGGGGTTTCTCCTTCTTACGATTGGTTGTTGTTTGACTACTGTAGCTGGCCTTTAAGCGACAAGTGCAGCTGTGAATTGAGGGAATGTAAAAAGTTTCGTTAAAGAAAATATCTATACTTGCATAAAGCGATATAATCATCACTTAGTCATAGTTTATTAGACATTCGAGTCTTTTTTCCTGTTCTTTTTTATAATAAAACAAGCAATTGGGATAAAGTCGAATATTCATGCATTGAAGAATGGAGTCTTCAAAATTAGCCTTGGAAGAGCAAAATTTGAGTCGGTATTTTTCTCCGATATTTTCTCTAAAGGTAATGTTTTTTTCTCTTAATCCAAATTTTCGAATAGTTTCATCCACTAATCAAAGAACTTACATATTGGAAATTCTGGACCTTTTACTTCATTCACTCTAGCTGGCTAGCTTTACTATGATTGTCCTCACTTCCCACCTTTATATTCTGCCACTCCTAGCTACGTGGTTGTACCCTTTAAAAGAAATATTTGTTTTTTATGTCGACCAAAAGATAAATTGGTATAATACTCATTACTTTAGTGGAACTCCATATATATATATATATATGTCCAAATTTAAGTTTTCTTGAAGTCACCAAAAGAAAATTTGGTTTTCATTGATGTCATGACTCATGAGTTAGTGTCTGTTGGTCTTTTACGTTTTCCTTTGATTTGGTGTTTTTGTTTTCTTATAAAATTTGGTGCGGTGATCTCGTTGGCATATCTCAGGGATGATCAAAGAAATAAAGATTAGAGGACGATAGATTCCGCAATCCGCTATCCAACACAATTACAGAGAAGGAAATCAAGCAGTGGATGGCTTGGCCAATCATGCGGCTGACGGAAGTCAAATGGGAAATCTTTCAACCAAAATTTGGGACCAGACAATTCCGGTTTGTATTAGTCAAGTTATTTTCCATGACTATGTGGATACCACATAGCCACGTCAAATTGTAATCTAATCTTCTATCAATAAAATGCATGCTTCAAGAAAAAAAAGAAAAAAAAAGTATGATATTCAAATATCTGAATTTTTTGGCCTCTCTTAAGTAACATGACCAGATTTTTGGAGTTTAAGAAATTGATAATCATATAAAAATGTAAAGAGAAAACTGCTGTAGAAATTGTTCATTATTGACCACATACATCCTTAGTTCAGGTGAACTGCATGTCCTTAATTGAAAAGAACAAGTTTTTATTTTTTATCTTTTATTTCTTCCCTAATTTTGCCAGTTTTTTGACACGATAAAAAAAACACCACTACTACCTGGGCTATACTATTTCGTATAGGACATGCAGGTCTTAAGCGTTTCAGATCAATTATATGGCATCCGCTACTATGCTAGTCTTGGTATCAGTCGATATAAATCATGATTTTTTGAACATTTTTTTTTCTGTTCTTTTTTCTTCTTTATTATACAATGCGTTGAGTGATATTTATTGCTTTTCTTTTTATATCCTTGATTTAATATATTTTTCTTTACGGATCAAAAAAAAGTTGTAATTATTTTTTCTATGAGTAAAATTTTGAATACAATAGCTGGATTATTTCCCAATTAAACGATAAAATCTTAAAAGTTTGAAAGTTATAATTTAAGCATATTACTCCAATTCTATATTTTTTTACGTGTAGTGGTTTCGTGTTCTTTTTTATTTTATTTTCATTTTTTATTTTTAAGAGTCTTTTGTTTTAAATCTGTGTCTTGTTTATGTTTCTTCAATGTCTATCAAACATTATGCTAATCGTTCAGTTCTTTTCACAACTCCATTTGCAACAGGATTCATGATATAGTTGTAATTTTTTTTTCTTTTTCTTGAAGCATATATATAGTTGTAGATTGTACTAATAGTTATGATTTATTGCTGGTCAACCTTGTAGTGAACATTCTGATTTCCAACCGGTTTTATTAATATATGGAGTAGTAATTTTACAAAAGTATATACAAATTAAATTATGAACTATCATATAGAATTGCAATGAAACACGGAATAATCAATTTAGGTGATTCAATAATTGAATCGCTCATCTTCTCATGCGCATATTGCTATCATTCCAAGCATGACCAATACTCCTCTTCATTCCCTGGTTTTTCTTTCCCGTATTCACTTGTGTATTTCAATACATTATTTGCACTACTTTTAGCATTTTTCTTCTAATAATAGCATATCTTCTACTTGACTTGAATCATATAAAATGGGTCTTAATACTTTTTTTACTATAAACATAAGGTCTCAAATCTATCAAAGATCAATGTCTTACAACTTTATTCCAAGTTGTTCTCTGTGAAAAGGATTGTTCACCAAAAATACGATTAATATAATCAGATTTTCATGATGATATTAGCCCTAAGTCTAAGTGGGTTACTAATTTTATACATCACTTTAATTTTTCAAATTGTCTTGTTTGTAAAAGAGAGTGAATTGCTGAAATTAGACACATGTAAGATGGACCCACTTTCCCAAAGCGGTACAAGAATTTCTTATTCTTATTTTTCTAGTTAGGGTTTTTCCGTTTGGTTGGTGTGTGTGTTACCATTTTGCTGATCCGGAGTTGTATGTATAATGATTCATATAAACTTGAAGAAGTTTAAATGAAGACCAAATGAAAGGATGTAAACTTAAATCATACTGGTAATCTGGTACTACTCTATGAATTCATAACTACTACTAGTGTCGAGCTGAAACTTAAGTGTAAAGACACGCTGACCGAAAACTTTATGGTTTTTTTTAACAACAATTTCGACTGTTATGATTATCTAGCTAGGAGAGTAGTAAAACCTTTGAGGTGAATGTAAACATCCTGGGGGTGAACAACTCTGTAGATCTCACTGCCAACGCCAGTTATCTCAGTGTTATTATTTAGTTGTTTTAGAAGGAAGATGTCATTACTCAATAGTACTCACAGAATTTGGCAGTTTGAAAACCCCAGGCCCAGAGGTGTATGTCTGCGGGTGCGAACTCTAGTTTTTACGTTTATATGGCAAGGTAATACAAGTGGATAAAAAATGAGCAACAACTGTAAATTGGAGAGAGAGTTACGTTGTGTCAACGTTGGATGGATGGTACGCGTCAACAAACATATATATACTGGACGATCGGAAATTTAATGGAGTTTACAAGGGACCATTTGATTAGACTGCAACTACGTGTTGTGTTTGACAAACAACATTAAATGAGTGTGCAGAAGTAGATTTTCTTTTGCTTTTGGGTGTAAATGCATTCAACACACCATTAACTGCAATATTTGTTCTTCTGTTGATGCCTCTATGCGAACATAGTGAATAAGGAAGCGTGAATAGTATCATTGATATTGGGCCGAAGATATTTACCAAAATTCAATTTGCTTAGAAATTCATTAGTAAATTGTGAATTTTGGTGAAAATCAACTATCATTAAGTCTTCATTTCGATGGGCTTCATTTCGATGGGCTTCCCCAACAAAGGACAGACTTATACATATACCAACTTGAAGTAGATCAATGCAACATGTTCGACAAGATCATGAAGGGATTTCGATGACATTGACCAGCCCGTAAAATAACTGAATCCCCAACTACACTAGGGCCTTGGGGGTATTCTGTCGATGTCATCAGACATTTTAGTGCGGCAACTGCAATCACGAGTTTCTTTCCCAGCTTGTAAATTATATACACACCATTAAAGAGGTGTTGAAATTATAAATTCCCTGAACTCTATTTGAATAAATAATCGTACGAGATTGTCTGTATCGAGGGGCTGACCTGACCTGACCTGACCTGACCGCGTACATACCTTCCTCGACAATGTGCAAATGTAGTGAAAGTGACTTAAGAAACTGACATGCATGGTGTTAATCATCCAAAAATTTTGATTTCCCATTATATTGTTTTCTTAATTAGTCGTATAAACTTCTCTAGGGAAAATCTTATTGCAACTAATTTGCAAGTGGCACCAAGAAATTGTTTTGTGCTACTGAAGAAGTAGAACCGTGTCATGTGATGGTAATGCCGACAGTCCATATCAAACCATCAATGCGGATGGTCAGTCTTTGCAAACAACAGAGACCTGAGAGCGGAATTCCCTCCCACTGCCGGTGGTTCCATCGTTTTTAAAGTTTTGGACCACTAACAAGGATAAAGGCTTCCCAATGTCAAAAGCGCAATCTAAACACTGAAACAGTGAAACACACAGGCTCATATCCTACTAGATAAAAGTTACCACTACGATTAAAGTAGCAAATTCTCTTTTGAAAGAAAGCAGAGGATGAGAACCATTAGTTTAGTATGCCACTTGCTGAGTACGTACCACCGTAGATTTATTAGTTGGATGGTTCTTCTAAACACATTAACAGGATTGGAGCTGAAAAGATTGCCAAGAAAAATGGGAATATGAATATGTGAGTCTGTGAGTCTTTGTCTTCGTTGGGCACTGTAGTCCTCCAAAATGGCCGAAAAGAAAATCATGAGATGACTTATCACTGCCACACCGTACGTAAATGAACTATTGCACGGGTACGTTGATGCATGGTTTATTGCCTTGTTGCATCTTTTATTTTTTATCGACACCTTCTTATGGCAATCATACTTTAAAAAGATCAACTGCGATTGGATTAAAAAGAATCAAACTCGAAATTAGTGCGTGAATCGTTGTTGGTGTTGATAGTTTGTTAAGCATTCAACATCGAGGTAACAATAGGCCCTGGTGTGAATCAGTAATGCCTGCATTTGCAGCTAATTCGTACACTTGATAACGTTGAACATTGATACGTAGGCCCTCCTATATATGATGAATTGATTGCCATATTTAGATGTAATCGTACGAATGACCGTGACTTAACGATTTTAATAAAGACAATATACCACCTATATATGTTTTCCGAAGCTTTATACGTAGTTCTCATTCTTCAGTCTTCCTCTTTTTTTTGACAACCCTAAAATCACTAAACCCGACGTTCATTATTTTCTTTTTCCAGCCTAGACAAGAGAATGGACAATAGAGACTTACCGCTCAAGAATGAAGTACGAAGTCAATGCACAAGACAAGAGTCACCCTTCCAAAATACCCTCCAAATCTGATATGCCATGTCTTACGGGTTGGACGGATCCCAAACCATGAGGTTTGCTCTTAAGTAGATCGAATATTTTGGGATTTTCACAAGGACGTGCTGTTATTGAAACATCAAATAATTTGGTGAATGATATCCACAACCTTTTCCACGGGGTTACAAACAAATCATCCGATGTTGCATTGCAATCAGAACTATTCCATAATTTTGGTTTTTTTCTTTTTCTTTTTGTGTATGAAACAAATAAAGTTTGGGCTGCTCCACTATTTTATTCATTTTATGATCATTATTGACGCTGATTTCACTGTTCCAAGGACCAGAAACACTAGTTACTGATAATGATACATCATAAAACCCACTATCCTTAAATGGAGCATTCGTACACACATGTTGTGGATTCGGTAGATCAATGCAAAACCCACCTTGGACAGACACATCCATGGCTTCCCGGCCATTACTTTTTTAGCTAGGTATTTCTTTCAGTTTTAAGAGAACCATTTATTTACTCACGATATATGTTTTTTCTCTAGACACCATTAAGTAGTGGGCTCCAAGTTCTACAAACTAGTGGGTAACATTTAAGGATTGGTGCATGTGTATGACAGTGTATCCATTGATCAAATCATACGTAGCTTAGCAAACAGAGTACTTTTTCTTTCACTATTTGTTGTCTTTTTAAGGTGATGAAAAATGAAATGTGTGCATCTTATATGACCATGACCAGTCATGACAGACCTTGGCACAATGGCATTGCTAAAATGACCAAGCACCATGAAGACCCAAGCCTCCAGGATCCTCTTCTCACTTAACCTTGTGCAGATCCCGTGTACTATGTACAAGGTTCTTGCAACTTATTGTTGGCAATTCTTGTTTTGCCAGCCCACATTCTATCACGTTCAATTTTTGACTTTATTCTATGGTATTTGATTAGGCCAGCATCATCCCATGATATTGTCTTTGATGATACGTTCTCTACCATTTCAAATTCAATTCAAAAGTTTGGATGATTCTATCCATCTAAAATCTAGATTTCAATGTAAAAAATGAAAACTGGGATTTCATTGATTATATTTAACTGACATAAGTTGATCATGGTGCTTGTTCCAATTATAAAAAGAAAATGGATCTTCTGTTATATATATATATAGAGAGAGAAACAGTTGCATTGGAGGTTTTTTTTTTTTTTTTTCTTTTTTTTGAAGCATATATACCTGTGGGTCTACATCCTTGCCAAGTTCAAATTGTTCACGAGTTCAAGAACAACCAAGAAAATGAAATTTAGGTAAAATGTGGAACCCAAAATCCACAAAAATAGTCTATACAAAGTGGTGGGAGTTCAAGTGAAAACACAAAAAAAAAAAAAAATAGTCACATAAATTGGTAACTACATACCCCATCTTTGGGCCTGAGCTTTGATTAATCTATATTCATAAACCGTAAGTTGATAGAACGAGCTTCCAAAACGGTAGTACGGTAAAACTTCAATTAATTACTTAGCTAAAATAATAAAGTTATCTCAGCTAGACTTGTACAACCTAAATCTTAACTCAATAAGTTAATCACTTAGCAAAAATAATAAATCTGCTGTTCGTAAGGCTATTAATTTGTCCAAGTGTTACTGTATTTGGTCAATCTTGGCTTAGACTGAATCGCTATTCGAACCTTCAATGGTGTACCTACTTTTTTGGAATGAAAAGGATTCGATTCTTTTCATGTTTTCTTGTTCATCATGGTTGTTAGTTCAGTGATTTACAAAAGATTACAACATTACACCTTTAATTTCTTGCTTTTTGCTTAGTTAATATGAATATTAGCTTGATTTTGTAGATAAGACCAAAATGTCAGATGAAATTATTATCAGCTAAATTTTATCAGCAACCAACAATAATTAATATCCGGTAGAGTTTGTTGTTATTGATGTGAATGGGTGTATCAATCAATCTTGTTTTGGCAACATTGAAGGAAAAAACATGACTAAATTATTAATCCCACAACAAGGAATCAAATATGGTAGAAAATGAAGAAGATTCAGGAAAATGAGAAAAGAACCCGCTGTCATCATTAGGACTTGGTAGCCATGGAGTCGGATAAAACCAACCATCGATAGATGATGAATCATTAGCAAAGCTGTAATCATTTTGCTGTGATTCGTCGAAATAAGAAGTAAGTCGAGGTAATTCAATAATTTCAGTTAATTCATCGTCTGTCGTTGTTGTAAGATTTTCCGAAGTATGGGAAAAAGAGGATGTTGTAGTTGGAGTAGTAGAACATAAAGATGAAAAGGTTGTTGATGTGGATGATGATGAAGGTGATGTTGCTGTTGATGACGGAGACGGTGATGATGATGATACTGAATTATTGAAATTTTCCATTGTTGCAGCTTTAGTAGCAGCGGCTTGGATATCACGAGGTGATGTAGAAGCTGGACGAGGTAATGAAGAAGCGAATTCGGGGAAATTAAGAACGGCAGATTTACCTTTGATACTTAAAGCAGCTACATCATGCGCTCTTGCTGCCATTTCCGGTGTCGGAAATGTACCAAGCCAGATCCTTGATTTCTTTCTTGGTTCTCTTATTTCTGATACCCATTTACCCCAACTACGCATTCGCACTCCTCGGTATGTTGGATGTTTCCCACCATCTCTCATTCTTTTTCCTGTTGTGGGTTTCTCCTCAGTAGGTTCCTCGAATTCTTGGTTTTCTTCTTGATTTGACATCGCAAGGTTCTTAATCAGTTGTTGGTCAAATTGAGAAGATAAATATGAAACTTCAGCTAAGTTACTAGTAGTACTACTTTCTCCGTCTGAACTGTTTGGTGTTTGATCAACTTCTCAAAATGGAGTCTCCAAATGGAGTTGAGTGATGGAGAGATTAGAGAAAGATATATGTCGTGAAGAATGGGTTGCTTGAGGTTATTTAATTAAAGAAAGAAAGAAGGCAATCGAGAGGATTCAAGAAATGGACTCACAGAAACATAAACAAATAGAGTATAAGAGCTGAATGGGGTGGGTTTTATAAACTTCAGAAGAGAGAGTTGAACGGGGTGGGTTTTATAAACTTTGGAAGAAAAAAAATGAGTTGAAGATTTTATACTGAATGAGGATATCTTGTGTCACGCTCCTAGTTAGCAATTCGGGATACGGGTAGTAGTTCGGGATGGCATACGTACGGGAATTATACGGATTCGGATAGGTCGGATTCGGTCAAAAATCCGGTCAACCGTTCGTTGTTCGGACAGTAGTTCGGAACGGCATACGTACGTGCATATTCGTTTTATAAATGTGAGTTCGGTACTTAAAATCGGCTTACATATATGATAAATTGATAAATATTATGACCTTATTACGAGACTAATTTTATTTGTATATGATTTATAAGATGGAAAAAAAAAAGCGTGATTATTTAACAAGAAGTAAACAATTTAATCGCATAAATGTATTATAAAACGAGTTTAGACTTTTAAACAAAAATCGACACGTAAAACACTGGTTAAACAACTACCAATAGAAAATTTTAACTGAATAATTGTATTTAAATATAAAGTATATATAAAATCAAACAAAAACCAATCAACAGAACTCTGGTCAGAGAGTTACCTATGAGAAAACGAGAACTAGGTTCGGAGTTCTAGTTCGGAAATATCATTCGGATTCGGTCAGTTCGGATACGTTCGCGAATCATTTGTGAGGTCCATATAATCCACGAACTAGGTTCGGAGTTCAAATAGTTCGGAAGTATCATTCGGATTCGGTCAGTTCGGATACGTTCGCGAATTATTCATGAATGATTCGGAGAATTACTAACTAGTCACGCTTCCTCCAAAATGACCAAAACCGCAACTGGAATAAGCTGTTAGGGGGCTAGCAATTCTTTATTGCACCAACAAAAGAAGCATATTTGATTCTTGCAGTGAATTTGTGACATAAGCATAGTAGACTAGTAGTACACTCACAAAGATGCATCTTAGATGGGCTAGGAGCCTTGACGGTTCATTTTCGTTTTTGCTGGGCTTAACCCAATTCCAGTACTTCTAGGATGTGACACTGAATTGTGAATCTGTGATCTAAGTTAAGGTTTGGGGCTTTTTTTCCGCTAATTCTTTGATCGATAAAGAATTTGGCCGATAAATTTCGAACTTAGGTCACTGATATCATCACCTAAAGACAACCATAGACTTTACGACTCTAGTATAGTGACATACGATTCGTTCTTCACAACTTAAATTCTACTGATAAACAACCTGTTAATCCTTTTGGGCTCATGCAAAGATCACAAAGGAGAACCAAATTGTAACACAGTGTAGGTGTCTAACCTGGCTGATTTTTCCGGGATAGAAAGTGTTTTTGTATCTTTTCATTTCTGCTCTCTGAATGTCAGAGTCCTGGTTTGTCTCTTACACCCGTGGATCAGATTTTTGAGGTGCCTTTCTAATCCGAAATTAACACCAACATCCGAGAAGAAATAATGCATGTACAGAAACACATGGAATCCTGGAAACCTGCTGAGCGCCCATTATCGCCCAAACACAAAATTCCATTTACATCAAAACATTATACCCAACTAATCTGCTTACAAGTGTACTAAGGTACGAGAGAATAATGTATGAACGTACATATAAGTGATTTAACTACACGTATCATCATCATATTCATATACGATTCACAAGTATCTCAGTCACTCAATGTACATAAAATCTTACCCCATTATCATCTGTTTTCTTATGCTTTTAAGTTCGTAAAAACTGTATGGTAGTACATATTTGATAAGAACATTATCGATCATATAGAGGTTAAATCATCTTTTCATGGGGTCTCAACTCTCTCCAGCAAGTTTTCTAGTACACCATCATGAATGTACCATATTTCTGTCTCTAATTTCTGTCGACTTGCTCTGGCATAATTAGGTCTACACAAACTAGCATCTAGTGTGGTCTCACTTAAGCTACGCCATAACATCTAACTTTTCACCAACCAACTATTATCCGCAACAACTAGCTTTCACTTGTTGTATGCGATTCTCCAAAGTTCAAAGGCCGTCCAAGAATGAGATGTGCAAAAGCGTGCATAATTTTCTTGAATATTTTGTTTGGGAAAATTGGGAAGATGCCCCAAAATGCAGTGTAATCTTGGGGATATGTCCCAGGATTCCATTTCTCGGTAATATGCTCCAATATAAGGGTTTCCATCTAACTAAGTTATCTAGTCAATTTATCGAACATTGACGAGTCAAAATCTCGGATAGTGAGATCTCACGAAATGCTGAAATTACAAATTTAACCTTATGAATTTGGACGGCTAGAGATCTGATACATTTAAATCAAACAAAGCACACGTACAGTAGAAACTCTATAAATTAATGCTGTCGGGACCATCAAAATTTATTAATTAAGCGAGATATTAATTAACCGATAAATTAATAATTATTAATTTATATGTTGATGGCTGCAAAAAAAGTTCTCCTGATTGTGGATAATAGCCCCGCTCATCCAAAACTATTGAAGGACTCGCAAAATAGAGAATTATTTTTTTGCCACCAAAGACAACTTTAGAAATTCAACCTTGTGACGCATGGATTATACGAGCTTTAAAAATGCATTATCGTCGCCGATTTTATAGAGGTCTTTTGGAAGGCTATGAATTAGGGCCATCAAATCCATAAAAATAAATGTGTTAGATGCAATGAATCGTGCGGTTTCAAAGATGGACTATCGATGTTCGTACAAGTACACTTGCAAACTGCTTTCATCATTGTAAACTTCGATCAACAGATAACACAAGTTTAGAAATTTTGGATGAACATACATACGGTGAAATCACCCGAGACTTGAAAAATTTGATCAAGTTGTTGGGCTATCGCAATGTCGAAGATGTCCAAAAATATCCTGAAGAAAATGAAGTTACATAGTTGTTGACTGATGAAGAAATAATCGAGAGCGTTATGGGAACTGATAAAGATGTGGAAGAAGAAGATGAAAGTTCTACAATATAGCCCACTTCATGAAAAAAGGATATTAAAGCGGCAATCACATTGAATAATTTCTTGCACCAAAAATTCGTACAATGATATGAAAAAGTAGAGATGAAATTCAATGCGATATTGATTTTAGCAAAAACCTGAAGACAATTAAATCATATTTCAAAAAGTCTTTGTAAATCATCAATGTATTAAGTATAAAATAATGCGTTATTAATTTATATTTCATATGGGGTCTGTATAGGTAATCAAAAATGTATTATCTTATAATTTTAGCGAATTATTAATTTGGCACGTTGTCCCCGACTCGGGACCGGCCAAAAATATTATTTAAGAGAGTTTATTAAATAATCGAGTATTAATTAAAAGAGTTTCTACTGTATTTGTTTTTAATTTTCACCACGTACAAGTCCTAACCTTCTTCTTCTTCCCGATAAGAACACAAACAAAACAAAAGGAAGACCGAAAATTTAAGTAAGAAACAGACAGTTGCGGTGCAAAGCGTCAAGGAGATATATGAACCTGCGATTGATTCGTGATTGAGAATAGTTGATTTTGTTTCAGAGAGTTATTTGATCAGAACAATGATGTGCCTCTCACAATCCTTCATGTGTAAGGGCTATTACTTCCATGATTGAATGGTTGAATGAGATTTTGTTGGAATTGATAATGATTCTTCTTAAAAAGATGAATGGGTACTTTTTAATAATGTCGAATTCCAGTTTTATTAGTTTGATTTCATCAGTTGAACTTTTAGGCAGGGACGGGCCTAGCAAGGGGATAACCCGGGCTATAGCCCGTCCCAATTTTTAGGTTAATAAAATTTTAGTATATGAATTTTTTTTAAAACTAGTAATTAGCCCACCCTTAGTAGTGTTTAGTCCTTGTAATTGTAGTATAAATAACTTTTAGCCTAAAATCTTGTTTAAAACATAGAACTTTTCAAATCCAATTTTTTTCCCATTTTTTTTTCTATAAAACATGAATTCCTTTCTTTAATCACTTTTCATAATTAAAATTTGTGGATTTTAATTTTATACTTGTCTATTTATCTAGTATTTTATAGGAAAATTCCAATTAATCACTAATTACAAAACTCAGTTCCAAAAAATTTGCCGTGACCTTCGGCCGCTTTGAGAACTAGTGATATTCTAGCCCTACCCTTGGAACATTTCTGGGTCCGTCCCTGCTTTTAGGGTTTTCAGATGCAATTAGGGTTCTTATATGAAATTGGGTATTTTTCATAATTAGTGTTTAATGTCAGATTAATGTGAATAGATGATGTTTTTCATACTTATTTTTGTTTCATAGTCATACACAATGATTTCACGGGCAAAGAACATGGAAACTGATCCTTGTGTTATTGCTAATGGAGGAGGAAGAGGTGATAATGATCTTGTCGAATTTTATTTGGGTGATTTTGAATTGATTTATGGAGATATTCAGACTTCCTTCATCAACTCTACCTGAATTTTAATGTTGATTTTTTCTTGATCGGCTTTTAGTTTTTTTTTTTTTTTTTTTTTGATCGGTCTTGTTGTATAATATGGAAAATGAAACGATGAAGAAGATGTTTCGATTTTATCCGTGAAGAAGATGCTTCGATTTTATCCGTGTGATTTACACATGCGACACAAGGGTGTGTATGTCTTTTTCTGCACATGTTAATCTCACATGTGTGCATATATTGACTGCCTAATGTCAGTAGATGGAAACTTGGACGGCTGGGGCATATTACTGAGAAATGGAATCCTGGGATATATCCTCAAGATTACACTGGATTTTGGGGCATATTCCCAATTTTCCCATTTTGTTTTGGTCTTCTCCGTTGTTTCATTCTTCTCGAATAGTCCCTATTGTGGGAGAGCTCTCGGAGAAACAGTTAGTCGGCAAGTAACCACTTCTGTACAAGTATCCATTAAAATGGTCGTTGAAACCTTTTTTGTTTTTGTTTGAAAAGGCAGTGAAAGAATTCAAAAGAAGAATAATTTTCTCACTTCGGTATATTTGGTGGCAAGCAATGATATATATCTTCTGGTTGACGCCGCAAAATGAAGAGGTCCATCGGACCCCTGGTGAACTTTCCCAGTCCTGTTTTCTTTACCTCCATACAATTTGTATACGTCAGTTTCCAAAAGGCGAGTTTTGGCATTGGCATGATGAAATTGACTGACAAATTTGGGATAGATATTCCGAATCCGTGTGGGACAAGTCGGCATAAGTTGCAAAATCAAAACACCGACTCACTAGCTTTACAATCCGATAGGAAATTAATTCTTTTTCACATGCTCAAATGGGACGTTGAACAACGTTAAGAAAACATCAATCCTTGTAATATAAATACTATTCTCTTGAATTGACAGTGAATTACCCGACCATTATGAGTCAAAATACTCATGACTCACTCAAGCACTAAATCAAGTGTTAAACACTACTTAAATATCCTATTGGAATAAGACTAATCAAGTACTACAACTTTTTCTATGATGATAATTTGGTTCTCATATAATTTTGGCACAAAATTGGTTAAAAAGACCAAAATCAATAATTCCTGGGTGAAAAAAACATTTAGATTTTGATACTGTTTAAATGGACAAAAATATAAAAATAGTCAGGATGTAACCAGTTTCATCCTACCCATTTTTCAAATTCTTTTTATTATTTTTAATTTACATCAGGATGCATCCAGTTTCATCCTCGTAATTTTTTAAGTTTAAGTCTGGAGGAATCCAGTTTCATCCTTGCTATTTTTTTTGTGTCCATTTCACCCATAATAATTTTTACTCGTCCATTTGAACCATGTTTTAATTTTTTTTGGACAAATGACCCATTTTCCATAATTTTGGAAGGTATGAAATCCGAAATTTTGTGTGGTTGTTAGTTTCATGGGGAATCATTCCGAGTCTACTTGGACTCAAAGGACAATATTATTGTCCTCTTAGTTTCCACAGAATCATTAAAAAAAAAATCGGATTATTAAGCTTTTTTTTTTTTTTTTTTTATTATTTTTTGAATCTAAAGAAATTTTCTCGTCTTTTTTTTTTTTTTTTCATATTTACAAAAGATGTAGAATTAATTAATATATAATAAACTACAGTAAAATAATAATAATTAGTCGTACAATACTTTAGGTGGCAGCCTAGCAACAAGCTGGGCGCCAACACCCTTTTGAATAACAACACCCCGTCTATGAAAACTATAATATATATTTATTTCATTTCATTTCATTTCGCAATTTAACTTACGATTCAATACTTAATAATAAAACTAAATCAATATTTAAGATCTAAAAACCTACTTAATTTTATGTGCATGTTTCGTGTTTAATTTCCTTCTTTTTGTGTAAAAGAAAGTTGTATTAAAGAAAAAATCTTTACAAGATTACAACCAAGGAATCAAGATTAGATTTTTTTTTTATGTTTTTAAGACTGTCCCAATCAAATAAAATTGAACTTATAGGAATATCTAAAGACCGAAGTCTCTGATAGCCAGAGAACAATTGGTTGTCTGATAACTAAAAAAAGTTCATTCACCTCCTTAGAGCAAATCCTATGGGTAGTGTAACCCTTTCATTTTGAAAGGGTCACTTAATTTGAGGCCACTATGGTAAGTGAAAGGGTGGTTTTTGGGGCCAAAATTCAACCACTCGTTTGGTTGGTAGTGTAAAACTTTACGGAGACTGTCCGTAAAGGAAATAACAATATTTCGATTTCACACTCTCCATCCATGTCTTCTTCAACAACACCCCCTCCTTCAACCCAAATAGCTCAAAAAGGTCAGGAAGCAACAAATTAAGTTTAATACGGATGAAGATGTAGCTCTTTGTGAAGCACATATAGCAATAACGGGTGATGGTAGTGTTGGTGTTGGTCAAGGAAAAACCAAATATTGGGAACGCATTATTCCATTATTTATCGAGAAAACGAAAGGTAACCCAAATGTTAGAGACAAAACTAGTTTAGAAAACCGAATATACCAAATAAAGAAAGAAATTAAGTTATTTGTCTTCTTGGAAAACTATATCGAGGTGGGACGAGTAAGTGGCTATGGACAAGAGCACACGGTATGTATTTTTTTTTCATGCGTATTGCTCATTATGTTTGTAAATGAATACTAATATGAAAAGTTTACATTGTAGTTGATACAGTTTCATTGGTTTCACCTTGATGAGTGCTGAGGTATACAAGAATGAACCCGGTTAATTACACCAAATATGTCGATATACCCCGCTACCCCACCACCCGTGGTCCAAGTTGTTGATGATTTAGGTGTCAATGGTGTCCATGGTGCGGACGATGTCGAGGAGGAAGAGACGGGAGTAGATGTTAATACGGGTGATGTGGTACTTCAAGTGGTTCCATTGAATCCAACTTTAGTGAAACCAATGAGAGAATGTTAAGTTATTTGAAAGAGCAAGAAGAACAACTAAAAGAGGAAAATATGAGTCGAATCAAAGAAAAGAAAAAGGCTCGTTTGGAAAGAATCATGATGGCGGATATTTCTAAGTTATCTAGTGCCGGCCAAGCTTGGGTTGAACGTAAACAAAACAAGATACTAGAGAAAAGGAACTTGATGGAACAAGATAGTAGCGATGATGAGTAATGGGTAATATGGTTTATGTTTTCCAAGTTATAATTTTATTTCTATTACTATTGTTTTCCTTGTTGTAATTTCCTTTCAACTAAAAGATTGTTACCAAAATAAACACATTGTCCAAACAACCAAAAGAAACTAACTTTAATTACCTTGCGCTTCCTCCGCATGTTCATTACCAAACATCTCCCAAACATGATTTGTCAATCTTAGTCGAAGATCATTATACAAGGGTTCATGTCTTAACTCGTGATAGTTAACGGCTTCGCGAGGTACAATTCTCGCCTCTCATTTTGAATTATCATGTTATGCAATATCACACAAGCCAACATTATGAATTTTAAGTCTTCTTCATCCCAGTATTCAACCGGACCTCTCACTATATGCCATTTTGCTTGTAGAACCCCGAATGCACGCTCAACATCTTTCCGACACGCTTCTTGCATCTTGGTAAAACATTTTTGTCTTTCATTTATTGGTCTTTTGTAAGCTTGCACAATAGTACATAACTTCGGCCAAGTAGTAACCCATATCAAATCTTCCACCACCTGCTTGAAAATCAACTAATGGAGCTTCCTCAGAAAAGATGCCATCGAATAATGGAGATGAGTTAAGTACATTAAGATCATTATTTGATCCGGGACTCCCAAAATATGCATGCCAAAACCACAAATCATAAGTAGCAACCCCTCTAACACTATCGTTGGTTCACCTTTATAAGATGCATAATATCCTTCCCAAGACGAAGGACAGTTCTTCCAAGGCCAATGCATGCAATCCACACTCCCAAGCATACCCGAAAAACCCCTTGCTTTATTCTCAGCTAAAATGCGATTAGTGTCATCTTGGTTTGGAGTGCGCAAGTACTCCCCACTATAACGCCTAACTATGTTCCTAACAAATCTCTTCAAGTACATATAGGGTTTGTTTTACCCATTCTCACATAATCATCTATGGAGTCGGCCGACTGTCCCGTAGCAAGTAACCTAAGACAAGCAAGAGTTTTCATATGTGGAGAATGTCATCTATTCCTTGAGGCCACTTTGTGTGTCCATTTCACACAAATCATCTTTAATCTTAAGAAACAATTCTCTTCTCATACGTAAACGGTCATGAAAATTCTTTTCCGAATAAGTAAGTTTACCACCAGTAAAATAATCACGCATCATAATAGCATCGTGAAGAACCCTATTCCTAATAGCAGAACGTCTTCTTTTTACCTCAGCCGGTTCGGGTTGTTGAGTCATGAGAGCAATTGATTGTTGCAACATTAACGTCCTCACCACCATCGCCCCATTAGTTCGTCTCCTACTCCGGCGTCTAGAAATGACATTGTCATCCGATTCCGTGTCACTCATTGTACCTACAAAAGAATTTTAAACCAATTAGGATCACCAAATAATGTCGATATAAAAATGTCGATATACAAAATATAACATATTACTTAAGCCAAAAAAATACATTCATTTTTAAACAAGAATGTAACCAAAATAACATTCATATTTAAAACAAGATTGTAACCAAAATAACATTCATTTTTAAAACAACCAAGTCTACAAAATAACTTTCATTCACTACTTCAGTAGGTCCGTAAACCACTGTCCACTCCAGTTAGTTGATTGTTGAGGAGGAACTTGAGTATCAGTAACAATATCCGGAAAAACTTGATTGGAAGACCCGGGAACTTGAGTTTCATTCACAATATCTGTTTGAGCTTGATCGGAGGAGCACTCAACAATTGGAGCATAACAGTCTTGTGATCTGAAGGAGGTTCGTAGAATTTCATTCTCACTTCGAAGCAACTCATTCTCTCTTTCAAGGATCTGAACCCGACTTCTAAGGTACTCAAGCTCTACATTCTCATTTTCCTTTTGAGCTCTTACATTTTCATACACGTATGAACTTGTTTGCATAGGAGGAGGGTATGGAACATGAAATTGAGCTTGAGATGATGAGGAAATGTTGTCGCGATTCCGTTCTCGAAGCAATATTGGCTCCTCCTTTGCAAAGTATGCACCAACTGAAACTTTAGACCACCATTTTTCATACTCCTCAATAGTTGCAGTCGATTGGGTAGTCTAGAAGTCCTCATACCTTTGCACTTCTCACGATACTTTTGATTCATTCGTACCATTTCTTTTTGTGGAGGTGGGTAAGGTGGAATACCTAGTACCCCGGTTACTTCTCTCTCCCAAATACCTATAGCCTTTATCATCTTCAATATCCAAGAATACACATCGTTTCTTTGACAACCTCTTTGAATATCTTAGGACTTCATTATTAGCATGCTCACTTCCAAGCCATGGCTGCCATGTTGTTCCATTCATTGACCTATTCTCCAATTGCTTACGAGCAATAGTAATTTCTTCCCATATCCCTTTGAACCTCCGAGATTTTTGGCCATAAATCATTCCAAACCTGGTGGATTTCCTTCTATTTGGGGAGCCAAAGTGTGGAAATAATAGTAAAACCAATACTACAAAAAAAATAAATGAAACTCAATATATAACATTTAAGGAAATATAAACATTAAATTGGTTTAAGATGTAAAATGAGCCATATGTACATACCTCTAAGATCATCCACATGCCGTTGAAAGACTTCAATTTGCTACTAACCTCGCCCAAAGATTTATAAAGACAAGCCAATGTGGAGATCCCCAATCAAACCTAATTGTGGTTTCTAAGTTCTCAAAGTTACATAACCATCCTACCTTTGTGGTAGATACACTATTAGGCATAAGCACTTGACCAATCATCCATAAAAGAAAAACCCGAACAATTTCATCCCAATATGGTTCCATTCCACCTTTCCTTGAAATGTTCTCAACCAATCACACAAGTCTACACATTTGATACCACCACTTTTCTTCGCCAAATATGAGAATACATCAAGACCATGAGTTATCCTTTCCCCATTCTCACCAATTTCTTCTTCATTATCACTCGGTTCTTGAGTTTCATCAATTCCTTCTAGTGCTTTATTTCTATTAGCGGCTTTCTTTTCCATTTCTTTTTCGAAAATAAGTTGAACTAAATTTGGCAAAAGGTTTTCCACATACTCCACACAAAGTTCCCTATTATCCTTCACACACCAATTAATATATTGTAGACTAACTCCGTTTCCTACTTCTATACCCGTCAACCAAGTGAAGTCATTGGGTGTGAGTCCTATTTCAAATGTAGGAAAATGAAACGTGTTTGTGGATTTCCAAAAGCGCTCAACAATTGCGTGTGTGAGTTGTTGATCATCTTTCGAAACATTAATCTCTAGTAACCGTCCCAATCCACAATTGTCTATAAACGATTTACATCTATCATTTTGGCATACAATTTCATACATGTTATTCATATTACTCCAACCACCCCTAAAATACATCCAAGGTTCATCATCTTCCATGTTAAGTGTGTTGCACACATGATTTTCTTCACTTCTAGATGACACACTAGTATAATCCATTGTTTCTATAGGAACCCTAAAACACATACCATGAATTATCTATTAAAATTAAACTAAATATCATAAATCAATAACATTAAAAAAATGAATTGGGTTCATTGTTCATACCTTCAATTAGTTTGCTCTCAATTTGCTCCAAACCTTGAATTAGAGGAATTGAAAAAAACAAATTAGGGTTTTATCAAAAACTCAATATATATTGAAAATGAAAGGAAAAAACACTAAAATTAAGGGTTAGTAACTCACCCGATTCGTTAATCAAACATTTCAACGAATTTAGCTTGATGTAAGTTTTAGGGTAAGTTTTGTGGAAATGTTTAGTAATGGAGAAGAAGGGGAGAAGAAAAATGGAAGTGAAGAGAAGAAAAATGGGAGAAAACTCTGGATGTTTTGTGGATTTACAAAACAAACGGAGAACAATTGTTTTTGTTGTCTGATTTTCAAAACTAAAAAAGATTTTCAAAAAACATTTCTTACGGGACCTCCTTACTTTATTTTTGCCCATAGTGGCTAGACTCGTTCATATGGGTGAGTGGTCTTCCATATGGGTGAGTTAGTCTCACTTTGGAGACTACCCACAGGAGATGCTCTTAGCTCTACCTCCAAAGACTCTAGAATTCCTCTCCTACGTCCAAAGATGCCATAGTACCGCATAGATCATTTTCCACCAAATCTCCCTACTCCTGCCTTTTCCTTTTTGAGTTTCCATGATTCAAATTGATTAAACACTGAAACTGGAGCAACCCAAGCCTTGGTTGGTTATTCTTTTATTTTGTATAATGAGGTCCCGTCTTTGGATTGATTTTTCTTTGAATACTGTAGCTGGCCTTTAGGCAACAAGTGCAAGTGTGAATGGAGCTAATTATAAGGAGTGTCGTCAAAAAGTGTAAGAAATATGGAATTTGGAGTAAAAAACACACATATACTATAGCTTTGCTAGACTCACCCAAAAAATACACCGAGTGAGAGAAAACCTCTGAGCCCTACCAAGAGAAAATAGGGGGGTTTTATCCACTGTGGGCCCCACAATATTTGTGTCACGCGGTGGATTTCACGGGATTTCATCCCGAGTGGATCTAGAATTATTGTATATACTATCACAATTTCTTTTACTTTTACTAGGGCAATGAAGTTCTTTTTCAATAATGCTACGTTGATCGTGGCAAATCCCGGGAGAGAGAAACTTAACCGGCCCCCCTTTAACTCCCTGGTGGGGCCTCCGGAGCTCTCTCTCCCGTGATTTGCCACGGTCAACGTAGCACTACTCGTTTTTTTTTTTTTTTTTTTCTTATTCTTCTTCTTAGAGCAGTTCTTATGGAATGAACAAACTTGAAGTTTATTCATTTTGCTCCCATTATGGACTCAGCAAACATGAAAATTGGATGTTCAAACCAACAAATTTGTTGGTTTGTTCATTGAGTTAAAACATGTAGCGCGCGCTTGATGAAAGGTCGGGCGAGCTTGGCACCAGCGCTGGCGTTTGAGCAAAAAACGCTGGCACTTCTCCTTGAAACGCCCGTTCTTGTTTCACGCGCCGGCGTTCTTCCTTAAAGCGCCGATTTTTACATAAAAGCGCCAACGGCTGAAAATTCTTGTGATCTAACGGCTATAAATTTTGAGTTTTATAAATACTCCTCATTTCAACTCTAAATCCACACATTCTACACATTCTTCACTCTCTAATCATCTACAAAAATGCCTCCCATAGTTCGTGGTGTTAGATTCATTCAACAAGAGGATTTAGCTATTTGTAGAGCCTTTGTTTTTCACACACAAGATGCTGTCATGAGTAATGTAGCCGATTCGACGTTGACTTTCTGGGAGAAAGTTTACAGAATGTTCACCACTGAAACGGGGAATATCCATGGGCGTGATTCTTACGGATTGTCGCATCGTTTTAGTTTAATTAGTATGAATGTATCGGAGTTCGTCACTCAACTAATGGAGAATCATAAAAATAAACTCAATGGTGAAGCCGAACATGAAGTGTTTCCCAGAACTCTAGCGATGTGGGAAACATCTCACGGCGGTCGTCCTTTCTACTTCCATGATTTTTCAACATTCTTAAGGTGCTCAACAGATATGATCCCTACATCGCCCTAGGAATTCCACCACCCGCCGAGAATTGACGCCTATGTAGTAATTGTTTTAATCTAATGTATTTCTTTTTTTCTCATGTATGATTTGGTTGTTCAATGCAGTATGTTTTTATTTATGAGATTTATGGTGCAATTAATGTTTAATCGAGGAAAAATTTAAATTACTTATGATATTGATGGTTTTAGATAATCGTAATAACACAAAACAAACAACAAACTAAATAACATAATACCATAGTGAATCGATTTGTCCTTCAACTTCAATCAGCCCACTCCACCAAAAATCACTTAGGACATTCCCAGAAATGCCTTCCATATGTGTCTTCTTCATAAGTGCATAAAATTCTTGCAATCGGGCTTTGAGCATCCACTGATTCTCTGTGGACAATGTTTGTTTTTGTGATCTCCATATCCACAATGCTTGCAGTGTAATAACTCCTTCTTCAAACGGGCGGTTTTAGTAAAATCGCGCGGTTTTACTACAAATGCCAACTCCTATAGTAATTCAAACGTGCGCTTAAAGGAAAGCCATGTGGTTATACTACAAACGCCGAAGTCTAAATTTCCAACGACTCGATTTTCTTTCTCGACCTATAAACTCCATTCTTCCCATCTCCCAAATCATATCTTCTTCTTCTTCTTTTTTCTAAAACTCTTAATCTCTCTCACTCTTCAGAAATGCATGTTAGAAATAGGGGTCCCAAGTTTACTGAAGAAGAGGATATAACTATATGCAAAGCATATATTTTTCATAGGGTAATCAGTGGTATGGGCTTTCAAGACGCTTATTTTTGGGGGAACGTTTTTTCAATGTTCGTCTCACTGACGGGAAACCCAGGAAACCGAGATGCTCGTCGATTGCGTGCTCGTTTTCAATCTACTAGGCTTGCAGTCCAGCCATTTCTTGCTCTGGTAATGGAAATTGATCGAGAAAAGTTCATCGGTGTAACTGAAGATGAAGTGATCCAAACAACTCTTGATAATTGGGAGGAAGCTCACGGAAAACCTTTTCGTTACGAAGCGTGTTTTAGAATTCTAAAATATGGTCCATCTCAAGCACACTTGTACTGTACTCGAATGCCGCTCCCGGTATTTAAAATGGAAGAAGATGTTACTCTTGTTCGATGTTGGTTACAACGTATGATGAGACCAATGAACAATAACTATTTCTGGGAAAGAGTATTGGGACATTTTGTAGCATCGCGGAACGAAACCATAAGAAACAGTAAGAGCCTAGAACTAAGAATTGCATTCATCACTAAGGAAGTCAAACATTATACGGAAGTTTTGTGGATGGTTCACCGTAGCAATTCTGGACTATCCAACGAAGAACTGGTGAGTATCTTACCTTTGTCCCCATGGACTCAACTGCATCATAAATATCTGAACTTGTTGTTTATCTGTTTTACAGAAAACCATCGCTCAGACCAAGTTTACAGAAAAAAACGGAAGAGAGTTTAAGCATTTTGAGTGCTATGAACTCTGCAGATGGAATGTCGTTGGATTTGATGTAGTTTGATGTTTTTTGGGGGTTAATTAAAATGTAGTTTGATGTTATTTACAAGTTTAAATTGTAATAAATTTCGCTTAATCTGAAATGGAAATCTCTATTTTAAAATCTAAATATTTTCATTCATTGATGCAAATTCTTTTACAAGATATAAACTTAGGCAATAATAAAACGTACTAAACAACTTCAATAAAATCAAGTACAAGTTTTGGCCTCCTGTTTATCTTCATTTAACGTATCTTCCATTCAACGCGCTCTTTGACAGTTTCGCCTTTGTTTTTGAATTTTTTGTTGTTAACTTTCAAAACTGGAGCTCTTCTTTTCCTCTTAGCGGAACATTTTCTTGGAGCAACTTCAAAAACTTGCACTTCCCTCTTACAATTTTCAATCTTTTTAAAACTCCCACATATCTTAGAAACAGCAGCTGCACGTTTTGCACCGAAAAAAAAGTGTGATTGCCTTTTCAGCCATTGAAATAGATTTTAGAAGAGAAAATTCAAGAGAAGTGATTTTTGGTGTGAGTTAATTGTTTGAAATTGATGGTCATTTATAAAGGTAAAAAATGAATTTTGAATTTTAAAAAAACTACCCGTTGGCGTTTTTGCTACAAACGTCACCGTCCTACGTTCAAGCGTCGCGTTGAAGCTTTGAGCTCCAACGCTTGTCCTTCCAACGCCGGCGGTTTACCTAAGAACGCTAGCATGTGCCTTACGCTCACGCGCTTTGTTATCAAACCCCGAGTGCTTTACCATAGTGGAAAAGGCAGTTTGACCATCCACCTGGCTCAACAAAAAGATGGGTCTGTTCATTCCCTTAGGAATTGCCCTTTTTTTTTGTTATGAAACAATCTTGGTATAGGGGCGGCAAGAAATGGTAGAGGGGCGGTAAGTGTGATAGAAATGTCCCTCTTATTGGTTAGGGGGTGTAGATTGACTAGATTACCCTTTTCATCTTAAATCAACCAAAATCAAATCAATTTTTTTTAAACCTAATGAATCAGAAAAAATCAAATCAGTTTTTATTTTCATCTTCTTCTTCATCTTCTCTTCTCCTCCATCAACCGTAACCTCCATTAAAACCGAAAATTTCATCGTCTTCGATTAATCGGCGATTTGAAAAATGTTTGGAAAAACCTAGTTAGGGTTTAGTTTATCGTGTTGGATTTAAGTTAATTTTGTATCAAAAATTAGGATTTTGTATGAAAATTGAAATTGAAATTTCTGGTTGCATGTGAGTTACGATTGGTAATAACTCAAATACGAACCGTAACTGTAGATTGGGTTGATGTTACGGTTGGTTTAAACTCAAATACCAACCGTAAGTTCTTAGTTTTGAGAATATGTTCAGTTACGATTTTTATTTGCATCATATTTATCAACCGTAATTGAGTTACGGTTTGTTACTCAAACAACCATACCAACCGTAAATAATCCCGTGTCTTAAGAATTTATCAAATAATGATTTACGGTTCAAAAGTTAAGTTGACACACCAACCGTAGGTAGTTACGGTTGGTCTCGATATATTAGTTACCAACCGTAATTTAGTTACGGTTGTTGTACAAATTTAATTACCAACCGTAACTGGTTTTACGATTGGATCTTCCCCAAATTTAACCAGTTACGGTTGGTATTCGATAACTTACGAACCGTAACTAAGAGTTACTGATTGGTCACGAGCAAAATTGTAACCGTAAGTTCTTCTGAAAATTCAAAAGTTTTGATTTTGTTATGTACTTTAGATAATTTTGAGCGAGAAAAAGCTAATGGGAACTAATTTAGAAGTATACCGGGTCACTGCAATCACTCATTTTGGTTGAGTGAATCAAAATCTAGGGTTTCACAAATATCACATAAGTTTTCTTTTTCTTCTCCTCTAATTTTTTTTTTTTTTATAACTCTAAAAATCTGATTTTAGAGTTATAATAAGTGAAAATTAATTATCAACACTAATCTTGATTATCAATACTAATCTTGATTATCATTACTAATCTTGATTATTAACAATAAGGGCTAATTAGTCATTTCCAGATTTTCTTTGATAAGGGGCACTTGAATTACCTTGTAATGACCTTTTTTGTCTTATTAGGTTGCCGCCCCTCTACCATTTCTTGCCGCCCATATACCAAGATTGCTTTTATTATGAGGCCTCTTCCTATGCACATGCCAAAACAATGGTGTTTGGCATGCCAGGTGGCATGCCAAACCATTTGCGCCACTATGGGGAAACCGCTGAGCGATCGAATCCCTAGCGAGCGATATTGTCAATATCGCTGGCGATATTCACTCTAGCGGTAACGCTATCTCTTCATCGCTATAAATAGGTAACTTTCAAACTCAACACTTACCCCAAATTTTTTACACAAAAAATTTCTCTTCTTCTCAATCTATTATTCTCTTTTCTCAATCTAATTTATTTCTTCTATTTGATCCAAATGGCACAATTAACACAACTTGATTCGGCAACACAACTTGATTTTTCTGGAGTAGTACTTGAAGGTGCCGTTGAGAAGATATGTGATAGATTCAAAGAAATAAGTAAGAAGCAAAGAAGTCTCCAAGTTTTGGATATCATCCAAGTCAAAACCGCAACTAAGAGAAGGCCAAGAAAGGTTAAAGGCAAGGAAAATCAAGGCAAAACAAATTTGAAGCCAAAGAAGAAGATAAACAAAGGAGACTCCGTTCATGAGCGCATTGATTGGAAGTTTAGTGAAATGAAGAAGATGAACAAGATGAAGAACATTGTTCCAAATTTTTTTTTTTAGAGTCTTTCCAATTATTGTCTAGTTTTATGTCTTGTAAAATGACTATTTTAATTATATTGAAGTTTTTAATTTTGTGAAGTTTAATGAATTTGAAAATTTGACGAATATTGTTGAAAATTAATATTAATTATATTCTTAAACATTAAAAGTATTACAAATATTTAAACTTAAACAAATATTAAAAATATTAATACTTTAAAAATTTTAAACAAATATTAAAACTTTAAAAGTGGACAATTGAGAAATTACAACACAAATGTTGGACAATATTGGGGCAAATATCTTAAAACCTCGAAACAACTTTCAAAATGGAATTTTTGCCCGTAGATGCGACGATATTCCACACGACACCTTTCCCGAAATTCCACCGTGGTTTCACCACTTCTCAAGGTTGGACCTTCTCATTTGAAGTAAAGCAACATACCTAGTAACTTCCCGCTTAATTATACCGAAGCGCCAAACCAAATCAAACACTCCGACCGCGTAGGTTCATTGTTTGTTCTTGAAATTTAAAAAAATCCTTTCCCACAATAGTTGGTGATCAAATACTTTGGCTCCATTGTCAAATCAATATAATTCCCGCAAATACATTCATCTTCCGCAGTTTGAATTTTAGGTTTCGCCTCACTTGACATCTCCTAATTTGACTTCTCCTAGTTTCACTGTCTACAATTGCACGACAAGCGGCTCTTCGATTTTGGATAATACAGTGGTTTGCCATGCACTCAGCCGTAGAGTGATGAAAAGAATTGGAGATTAAGAAATTCTAGAGAGATTGAGAAATTCTTAAGAGATTAAGAAATTCTGGTGTGAGTTGAAATGAGATTAAAATTAGGTATTTATAGAGGGGGAAAATATTAGCCGTTGGATGAAGATCTGATGAGCGGTTATCATAGTATCGAGCGATAGCTTGACTGTCGATGTCGAGTGAATGACCATCGAACGATAGTTTGACCATCGACGAAAGACTCTATCGCTCGGGAAACTCTGTCGCGTATGCCTATATGCCAGGAAAAACATATTGGCATATGAGTTTGGCAGTTTGGCATACCCATAGTGGGTGCATATATGCCAAATACCATGTTTTGGCATGTGCATAGGAATAGGCCTGAAAACAATCAACAATGATAAAAGTCATTAGTGAGAGTAACCAAAATTATTCTTGGAAGAGCAAAATATATTTGAGTCCATATTTTTTTCAATAGGTCCCTCGTATGAATTGTTTATCAGAAGTTTGCGACTAGTTTCATCATTAATTAACCCATGTTGGGATAAAGAAGGATACGCTAGCCTAGCTCTACCTTTTTGCTAACAAATGATAACAAGGAGTCAGATTAATTTGGAATATATTGAACTCTTGCTTCATCCTCTCTAGCTGGCTAGGTTATAGTCTTCTTACTTTTCATCTTCATAGTCTACTGATCTACTCCTATACCTGATCTACTCCTATACCGTATCTTTGGAATAATTTTTTGTTTTTCTTGTCGACCTTATATATATATATATATACTGCTTTATCAAATTGGAATTCATACACATACATAAATAAATTAAAATTTTATTCTGTATATTCTATTTAGAGTTCTTGAATCCTAGTCGGAAGTAAGAAAACCGTGAGCAACATAAAGAGAAACGGGTTTTTATGGTTACCAATATCATGAAGATGATTTTTAGGGTTTGGACCGTTTGGTGACCTTTTTTTGTTTTTGTTTACTGTTTTCAGATTGTACTATCACTGGTTGAATGTTTTGCATAATCCTTGTCTCGCTCAGTCTCTCAGATGAGATAAAAGAAGAACACATTGATACCTAACGTATTAATATAAGTTTCCATTTCACTTTCTAAGCATGTATAAAATATTGCAATGGCCAATGAGGCATGAAAGAATCACTTGAGATCGCCCTAAATATAATTGCGCATATTCTATACATACTTTTAGAATTTCTAATACCCCTTTTATATCTTCTGTACTTAACTTAAATCATATAAAATGATTGTTAATTTTTTTTATTAATTAACATACTAAAATGGGTATGATTAGTTTTTTAACATTAGGTCTCAAATGAATCAAAGATCAGTGTCTTTTAAACTTTATTCCAAGTTGTTTTTTGCGAAAAGGATTATTCACCAAAAAATTATCCGATTACAAAATCAGATTCTCATGATGATATTAGCACTAAGTGGGTCACTAGTTTTAATACATAATTATAACTTATAGCTTAACAAAAGTGGAGTATTGAAATTAGACACATCTAAGAAGGGGCCCACTTTCCCAATGTGGTATCGTGGACGTACACAATCCGTTCTTTCCCCTCAGTCTGGAATTTCTTAATCATATTTTTTCTAATTAGGGATTGATTAGGTGTGTTAATCACTTTGTGACTTTGTGTACAAAATTCATACATTTAGACATACATATATTTATATTGATCCTTATATGCTTCAAATAAAGAAATTGTATGACTTTAAATCTCATTATACTAGGGTGAGCATGGGTTGTCCAACCCGCCAATCCGACCCAATCCACTTGCAATTTGGCGGGTGGACTGGACACCTAACCCGCTCATGAGTGGATTTGATATAGATCCAATTTCTAAAATTCATTAAATATCAGATTGGGTGTGGGTGTAAATATTGGATACGCGCACACTCTAGGATAAGTGTATTTTCAAAATCATGTAAGGTACGGATATAATTCTAGTGATTTATACTTAAAATTATATTTATTTCTTATTATTCATCGATGGAAATTTTATATTTACAGGTTCTTAGGACAGAGACGGAGAGGATTTAATTAGTATGTATGAATATTTATCTAAGGATGATTTATGTTATAAATAAGTAATTAAACAATGTTTTCATTTAGACAAAATTGTTTGACAAATGCTTTTGACAAACCCACTAGACCATTAGATATATCAAATCTAACGACCTAAATTATTACCGACGTGACAATATAACAAACCTAATCTTTTTTGCTTGGCTCAATTTGCCCAGCCAAGACTTTAATAAATGAAAAAAAAATATTGCTGACCTATAACATGGCTTCCTGATAACTAAATATTATTCATCTAATTTAGGTTCCAATTGTCAAACCCGGATGGAAATCTAGCACCCTCCATTTAGATAGACTGAACATTAGTGGCACCAAATCCACGGATTTCACCCGTTGCTCACCCCTTTATACACACCAGTCTCTGATTAATTTCAGTGAGCTTTTATAAGCACAATTATATTGGCCCATTGTTAGACCACAAGTTGTGTCCATGATTGAAGATCTTTTGCTAATAAAAATTGCTCCCTAAACCTAAAAAATGCATCTTTTCTTAATCCCTAAGTCCAAAAATCCAAAAATCCTAAATGAGGACAATTATGCTTATTGGACTTTGCAATACATGATCCAGCTTCTTTCTCATTGAGGTAAGTATCATACAGTTGTTTATGAGAATGTCCATTATATGATGAAAAAAGTAAAGGAAACGGTGGTTTTCTTGGACTAAAAAGTAACACGTTGAGAGCTTTCCCCAGAGTTCTTGATTATAACATTGTCTTTATTTGGTTATAGGAATAGGTGGTGGTACTATTTTCTTCAATGTATTTCGACAACCTTAGTTGTTATGTCATTTAATGAGCAGTCTCCAAGAGGTTTGGACAAAAATCCCATATTTCATTATCTCGTCATGGTGTGCAAGAAAGTATTCTCGGGGCTATTCTTCTTCGCCCAAGAGGATCAGAAATACCTTCATGGAGTTAAGCCGGCCCAAAATATTATGTTGGTTTGTTATTGTTCTACAAAATGAAAAAAAAAAATACTGCCTCCGTTCCATTTTAAATGATGTTTTAGGGTTATTTTTTTGTTTCACAATACTTGAAAGTTTTCATATTTTTCCACAAAACTACCAATAACACTCTTACATTTTGTCTTGGAACTATAAGTTTATTTTTAAATGCACTAATAGCAATTAATGTTTGAAGACTTTTCTCAAGGGTATAAATGGAAAATCTTTATATCTCTCTCCATTTCTTAATCTGCATGAAAACTCCAAAAACATCATCTAAAGTGGAACGGAGGAAGTATTATCGACCTATAACCTGGCTTCCTGATGACTAAATATTATTCATCTAATTTAGGGTCCACCCGTCAAATCGCGGATGTCAAACCCGCTAGTAATGGATCGGACACGGATGGAAATCTAGTGCCCTCCGATAGACTGGACATTAGTGGCACCAAATCCACGGATTTCGCCCGTTGCTCACTCCTATATTATACACACGTGTCTCTGGTTAATCTCAGTGAGCTTTTATAAGCACATATATTGTAGATGTAGAAAATCCTACCACTACATCCAAAGAATCTCAAGACATGCATAAAGAAATCAAGCAAAGAAGAGAAGTAGAAGGACACAAGATATACGTGGTTCTAAGATGATTACCTACGTCCACGGGGTGAAGGGATGATCTTATTACTCGTTTCACGACTACAAGTTATGTGTTTTCTCTCTATCTCTTGGTATACTCTCTTCCCTCACTTCTCCCTTGCCCTCTAGCTCTCTACATGATTCATATTTATAGCTATAAAATGCCGATACAACGATATTACGGTGTTGGGCCTAATCTGACTTCCTCGATGTTCTTCTCGGGTGTCTTCCCGATGCCTCACCCGATCTTCCCCCTGCTCGAGCCGAAGCATATGGCCGAGTGGTAACGTCATCCGATATCGCTTGTTAGGTGGGGGTGATCGACGTCGCCTTTTAGATTCTGGCCGAGTCCTACTTTGACCGAGTCTTCCTTATCTCTTCACCAACTCGTCGAGCATTAATTCCCCTCGAACTCGACGAGCATCACATCGAACTTTTCCTCCATCATGTCGGCCTTTCGAGCCGTCTCTGTTCCTCTTTCCTCGTGCCCAGACACTGTGCGGTGATTCGATGCTTCTAGTGTTCGTCTCTCCCCGTACGCCCTTGGTTAGGATGGTTCCACTGGCTCCATGGATTATTTACACCTACATTTATGCCCCTTCTTCCACTCGTGTGATCGACACGTGGGAAGAAACCGCCTCGTCTTCCCACGTCCTCGGTCATGCCGGGTTTTCCGCCATCTTTGTTCCCCACTTCCTTCGTGCGTTGCAACCTGTTCACCTCCCTCGTCGGTTACCATCGGAGAGGTTTATAAACTGACTATAAAACCTCATTCCCTCTTTATTTTTTCTTTGCCATCTTCCTCTTTCTCTCCGTTCTCTGTCTACTTCTCCTTCATTGTCATCAGTTATTTTTCCACCGGTTTCTTTCCTTTCTTCTGCATCTTCTTAGTTTCCGTCACCGCTGCAACTTCCGATCCCGGCCGTATTTTTGCCCCTCCTGTCGTTCCTTCTACTAATTCTCATGGCGTCCTCAACTCCCTCGATGACGGAAAAAAGGTGCGTGAGTTATGTGTTTTCTGATGAAGACGGCGTATCCCTTGATTCCCTGTTTGTTATTGAGAGTCCCTCCAAGTATGATTATCGCGCTCTAGATTCTATCTTTCCTGATGATCCTTCTTCGTTTTGTTGTAGGGCTGACAAGAGAGCTGCTAAGGACTTATCGGATGAGCAATTCGTTCAACGATTAAAAGATGAGTTCGACCTCCATGGGTATGATCGTCGGCTCTTGTCGGAGCCAAAAGGTGTTACGAGAAAAGATGATGTTTTGAGATTTCCACATTCGGTAGGCGACCATTGTTACCCGAGGGCCGGCTAGAGCTCGAGCTGCGTTTCCCTTTGTATGATATTAGCCGCCCATTCTGGTACGAGGCCCTTTCTAAGATTCGCCCGTCCCGCGCCTTGGCTCAGTGGAATGGCAACACTTTCTGTATTCTGTCCGAGTGGGAGAGGCGTAGCCGAGGCGAGTGTGCTCCTACTGCTTGGTCTACTTACGATCCTTCCCAAGCGAGCGACTATACTCCTGCCAGTTTTGCTGATAATTATCGGAGCGGGACCACTACCAACGGCGATCTTGCCGGTTTCGCTGCGAGCCCTCATCGCCATAAGACTCTTCCCGAAGGTGTCAAGAGACTTCTGCTGGATGAGGATCCCGAGGGAAGAGTTCCAACAAGCATGCCCGTCATACTAATGACGCGGCTTGGGATCGGGTTCCATTGGCTATTTCCGGCCCTCTTCTGAGTGGCAAATTTCCTCCTCCGCCGAGTCTTATCCTTTCTGTGGTCAATATCGATCGGGTAAGTGTATTTCCCTGTCTTTCTAGCTTGATCGATTGGCTCGGGCGACTCGTGGGGTGATGTTTTAATTTTGGTGTTTTTCAGACTAAGTCCCAGGGTGTTCCTACTGAGCCTCTTGTTCATCGGAAGAGAGATAGAGTTGAAGGAGCCGAGGAGGAGACAGGGAAGGTAAAAAATATACTCATTTTTTATTTGACGTACATGTACGTGCCCCTATTTGTTGCCTTGCATGGTTCCGACATCGGCTCATGTGCAGAAGCTGAAGGTTGACAAGGCTGGTGGTGCTTCGGCGAGGGACGGTGAGGATCCCGATGATCGGCTGACATTATCACATTTCCTGAGGAAGTCGCCTCAGAAGTCTTCTGATGTTTCATCTACCCGTGTAGGTGGAAAGCCCAAAGGGAGGGGCAAGGAACTCAAGGACGATGTACCTGCCCTAGAGGAGACTGTGCCCCGGGAGGTAACTAATGAAGGGATTGTTCTCGCCGATGGCGTTGTGTATCTCATGTCTGATGATGATGATGATGACGGTCTTTTTGATGAGGAGGATGACGTCGTCGGTAATGAAGACGAGTCGGGACAGGCGGAGAAGTCGGGTGGTGTTGGAGATCTTGTGAGCAATCGTGATGTAGAGAATGTTGCTGTCGGAGGCGAGTTGCCAAAGCCTCTTTCTTCCGTGGTTCCTAATTCAGGCAGCAGTACCTCCTTCACTGTTTCGGGCCCTATGTGCAACTCTCTTGGGGCCCTTATTTCTCCGGATTTTGCCTCTATGTCCGATGAGGAGAAGACCAATGTTGTTTCATTGTATGAAGCTGGTCTGAAAAGCACCTTTGATCTGCTGGTGAGTTGAGTTGCTCGGAAGACGCCCTCGTGTTTTGTGTTATGTGCTGACCATGATGGTGTTTGTAGGATATCAACCGCTCGTTGTTGAATGCTGCCATCCAACGCAGGGAGGTCGCCGAGAGGGAGGTCTTCGTCTCTTGTTACAAACAGGAACGTGAACGATCTCGGAAGTTGGAGAAGGAGTTGGCCGAGGCCCAAGGTACTTATTTTACTTTCAACTAGTTATGATTGATCTTTTAGTGCCAATATCCTGAGCTTAGTACTCCCCGCCTAGCCGAATCTTCTATTGCGGAGGCCGACGCTGCCACGAGGTGTCGTTTGTTGAAAAGGAAGTGAACATAGAACGGGATCACGTTTCGAACTTGCAACGAGAGAATAGTTAACAAGGATGCTAAGATCGATCGTTTAGAGACCGATATTGAAGATCTTCAGTCCAAACTACATCGCTACGAGACTTTTGAGTATGTCCCCGAGGAAATTGACAATCTTAAGGCGAACTTAGCTCGGTTCCAAGGTATTTCCGCCGATAAAACCTTGTTGGCCGACAACTTAGAGGGTCAGTGTGGTCGGTTGAGACTTCAGGTTCGAGATTTGCATGCAGATCGTCTCCGGATCTTGGGGAGAGGGATCTGCCCGAGAAGTGTGGCGAGAATCCCTTGAGAAACTTAACGAATCTAAAAGGTTTCGAGGTTGGAGTGGGTTCGCTCTCAACTATCGGGTTTGCGAGATAGCCCACTCCCGTGAGAGGGGCCGAATGGAGTGATCACAAAAAGTCTTGCCCCACTAATGAGTTTAACGAACAGTGATATTTAGAGCTTTCTTCGAAGTTGTCTTCTCTCGAGTGTAGCCTCATCCGAGTCCGAAGAGACCATTAGAGTAGTTGCCCCTTTGTTGGAAGGTGGTGTGCCTCATGTTGTGCTTTTTTTGTCATTGTCTTAGTCTTTGTTATTGTGTGTGACCGTCCTTGTTGTTTTGGCAGCCGAGCGAAAGAAGGCGGCATCGTTGGAAGAGGAGAATGCCCGATTGAAGGGGAGGGAGGCTCGAGTTTGCTCGAGCGGGTGGCCACCGCCCGAGCGGCGTCGATCTGGTGGCACAGAATCTGCTTTTGCTGAGAATGCGAAGTTTAATGATGAACTTGTCTCGAAGGTTAAAGCCGGTGTGAAGGCAGTGCTTGATAAAAAGCGGGCCGATGCCGCTGCTAAGAAGGCGATTCCCGGGCCCGTCCCTTCGAAGGAGTGAACGTGTATTTTGCATAGCGTCGCTTTCTTACCCTTTCCCTTGGGTTGTAATCCGCTCGAACACCTTTAATTTCTTGCAAACTTTTTAATGGGGTGCTTTGCGTCGCCGATTTGGTTGTTTTTCTTGCTCTTATTATTATGCATGTTCTTTGTCCTTATTTATGTTGAGTTGATGATGTGTGGTTTATTTTCGTGACCTTGTTATGTATGCCTCGCATGAATAGATAGGTTAGTCATAAATGCCGTTTCTGTCAACACACTCAACAAGGAGGATCATCGGGCTGATGCCATCTCCCGATTGAGGTATCTCATCACCGTCTTTCGAGATCTAGTGGAAGGGTAGTTGGTCTTCCTAATTTCTATGGGATCGACATCCCAAGAAGTTATCGATTAATCTTCTTGGGCAAGTGATTTCGACCACTTACGAGGGGAGCAATGTTGATCGCTCGACCGTCGAGTACTCATGCCTCGACAATCGGCCACTTTGGTTTCCAACCGCCAGGGCCCTTGGACTACCTCGGCACTTGCACACTTTGCCATCGCCCGAGTTCGAATAGTCCGTCTTAGTGTAAGTCTCCCCGGCACTTGCACAATGTCATCGCCCCGGGTTCGAAACGACCATTCAGACGCACTTGTCATATTTCCAACCCCACGCGGCCTTTCACGGAAATAAATGATAAGATATCATACCTGGTTTTATGGATGATATAGATTTAGTCGCGCAAAGATTCCACGGTCGTGGCTCGGGTGTTAAATCCGGTTTAGTATCTTGTATGCCCCTTCACCGACCTTCTCTCTCAACAATAGTGTAGGGTCCTCCCCATCGTGGTGCAAGTTTACCGCCCTTTTATCACGCTCATAATGGGTAGATGCTTTAGTACCAACTGTCTGGTTGGAATTCTCTGGGTCGAACCCGTTTGTTGTATTCTCATTGGATTCTTCGTTGATAATTTTCCATCTTCTGCAGGCCATCTCTCTTGTTTCTTCTAGATCGTCGAGTTTAGCCAGGATAAGATCTGCTGAGATGTTTCACCTCCATGCTTCGGTCCTTGTGGTGGGTATCATCGCCTTTGTGGGAAGGATGGCTTCGGTCCCATATGTTAACATGAAAGGTGATAATCCGGTTGCCTCTCTGCGGGTTGTCCTATATGCCCACAAAACGTTGTAGAGTTCTTTTTTCGCACCATTCCCATATTCCCCGTCAAGCTTCTTCTTCATGTTATCGGCGATAGTCTTGTTTGTGATCTCGGCTGTCCATTGCTTTGGGGTACAGGGCGTAAACTTGCTCTTTCGGATTTTGTAAGTGTTGAATAGCAGGTCGATGTTCTTGCCTTGTAATTGTTTCCCGTTGTCGAGACGATCGCTTTTAGGAACTCCAAAGCGGCATATGATGTGTTCCCGGATGAATCGAAAAACATCTTTATCCCGTATGTGTTTCAATGGAGCGGCCTCAACCCACTTGGTGAAATAGTCGGTGGCTACAATTAAGTACTTCCTTTGTCCCGATCCGACGTGTAATGGTCCCACGATGTCGATCCCCATTTAGCGAAGGGCCAGGGACTGATAACAGAGTTTAATGTTACGGCCGGTGCATGTATCTTCTTTCCAAATTTTTGGCATTCGTCGCAGACGAGGGCCATATGCTTCGCGTCCTCGTTCATGTATGGCCAAAAGTATCCCATGGTTTTAGCTCGTGCCGCTAGGCTACGGCCCGAGCCGTGGTTTCCGCATGCCCCATAGTGTAACTCGTTGAGGATCATGTGCCCCTCCTCCTTACTCGGGCATTTTAGCAATGGCCCTAGATATGACTTTCGTATAGGGTGCCATCTCGAAGTTCGTACGCAGCTGCTTTGCTCTTGATCTTGTTGATCTCGGGCCGTCCCTTGGGCAACTTTCTGTTTGAGGTATTCGTGAATCGGTTTCCTCCAATCATCAGACTGATATTGATCGGTAGTGGTTGCCGCGACATGTGCGCCTGAGTATCCACGGTCTCGAATCTTCAAGGCATTAGGACCCTCATAATTCCGATACCTTCAACGCTTGAATCACAACATGGAAGCAATATATGCCGGGCGTCCGAGTGGCGATTGTCCTTTCTACGAGATGTGTCAAACTTGATGCTCGTATCGCGATGTAGAATTGGACGAGCTCCTAGTATTTCTGTAGTAGAGGGTCATGTATGGCGTATTGCCGGCCGATTTGTCGGACAACTAGGTCGGAGTCGCTCGTAAGCCGTACCTCTTGGATTCCCATCTCCACTATCAAGTGCAAAGCATTTACTACCGCCTCGTATTCCATTGACATTGTTAGTTGCCTTAAACTCGAGCCTAAAGGAGTGGACCATCTTTTTCCCCTTTGGCGTCGTGAAGACCAAACTCCCAAGCCTGACCCATCTTTATTGGATGACCCATCCACGAAAACCTCCCATCGTGTTGGGCTGCATGACTCGAGCGGGGTGGACGGGTCTTCTCGGTCTTCCTCCATTCCGGTATGTCTTCTACTTCCGTCTTCGTCGGCCGAGGGGAAGTCTACCAGGAAATCGGCCACTGCCTGTACTTTTACCGATGTTCTCATCTCGTAAACGATGTCGAATTGCTTTATTTGCGCACTCCACTTGGAGATCCGTCCCGACCTGGCTGCATTGTCGAGTACTGACTCTATGGGGACTTTGTAAGCACCCGAATCTTGTGGGTTTGAAAATATGTCTCAAGCTTCGCTTGCAAACACTAGTGCTAATTTTAGTTGCTAGATCCCCGTGTAGTTCCTCTCGGTTGGGCTCATGGTCTTGCTTATGAAATACACCGGCTTTTCTTCCCTCCCCCCGCGTTCTTGACTAGTACTTTGCTGATGGCGTGACTAGTTGCCACAAGATATAGCGTTAGTATGTCCTCTGGCTCGGGTCTTTGTAACACCGGTAGACTCGCGAGATGTCGCTTGATTTTTTGAAACGCTTCTTCACACTCCTCGGTCCATTTAAACTTCTCTCCTTTTCGTAGCGTCCCGAAGAAGTCCTTGCACTTGTCGGATGACCGAGAGATGAATTGTCCTAAGGCCGCCAAGTTCCCATTCAATCGTTGCACGTCTTTAACCGTTACAGGCGACGGCATTTCCACAACGGCCCTGACCTTATCTGGGTCGGCCTCAATTCCTTTGTCGGTGATTATGTATCCTAAAAACTGGCTGGAGGTGACCCAAAAGGTGCACTTGGCCGGATTTACCCTCATCTTGTATCTTCTCATGGTTTGAAATATGCCTCGGAGGTCGTCGATGTGGTTGTTGGCCACCTTGCTCTTGACCAACATATCTTCCACATACACCTCAATGGTGTCGTGTATTCTATCTTCGAACATGTCTTCCACCAACCTTTGATAGGTGGCGCCGGCATTTCTCAATCCAAATGGCATTTTGGTGTTACAGCACAGTCCTCTCGGTGTGAAGAAGGATGTATGCTCTTGATCTTCGGGGGACATGGGTATTTGATTATACCACGAGTATCCGTCCATGAGAGAGTTATCGCCTTATACCCGACAATGGATTCCACTAGGTGATCGATCTTTGGGGAGAGGGAAGGCATCCTTTGGGCACGCTTTGTTCAAGTCACTATAGTCTATGCGATTCGAACGCCCCCATTTCTTTTAGGGACTATCACCATATTAGATATCCATTGTGGGTATTGGGCCTTACGAATGATTCCTGCTGCGTACAACTTCTTCAATTCGGCCTCCACCGCCGGTTGTAACTCGGGTGCGATTCTTCTCATCTTTTGTCCGATAGGTTTGAACTTGGGGTCTATCCGTAGGTGGTGCGGCAGACTTAGGGTCAATTCCTTCCATATCGTGCATTTGCCAAGCAAATATGTCCATGTGCTCCTTCAGAAGGGCTATCAACTGCTGAGATTGTTTGTTTGTTAAGAGGGACCCAATTTTCACTAATCTTGGCTCCTCCTCGGTGCCTAGATTGACTTGTCGGGTTGGCTCTAGGGCCGAAATTTTTGCTTTGGTTAGCCGGTTGTTGTCGGCTCTGTGATTGCTATAAGGTTTCTTTCTCGCGCTTCATAGGTAGCAATGACTTGTGACATTACCCTTTCTAGCTCCTCTCCGCCTTTATTTCCTTAGACTTGTTCTTTTCTTTGTCGTTTCCCTTGACCGCCTCTCTCATTCTCTTCGGACGTCTATTTGCACGCACGCCTTGCCGCTGGGATCGCCTAGTACCTCTACCACTCCTCGATAAGATGGGAACCTCAATCTCTCGATGATAGGCCGAGGCGACCCTTTAATTCCCATAAACCGAGGGCCGACCCAGAATTGCTTCGTACGGTGACACGACATCGACCACGCAAAAGGTGGTGAGTGTGTCAAGGAATCCCTCTCCGTCCGAGACTCGGAGGGTGACTTCTCCCTTTGGTACTGTCACTGTACCGTTGAAGCCGTAAATTCGATAGTTGGCCAGGACCAGGATATCATCGGACAACTCCATCCTCTTGAAGGTGTCATAGAACGAGTCACTTCACCGAGCTGCCGTTGTCCATTAATATCCTGCGGACGCCCCATTCCTCGATCAATAGGGTTATTACTAAGGGATCCCGTGTGCTTGGCCGTCCAATGGGACGTCTTTTCGCCGAGAAGGTGATCGGGCTGCATCATCCATGGTTCCATGGGTAGGGTCTTAGCCACACTGCGAGGATTACTTTGCCTGATCGATCCCTTTTATGAATTCTCGAGGTGATACCAGTTCCCAAGTCGTACCCCTGAGTTGCCGAATGTGATATGGTGTTACAGGCGAACTGGGTGCCGCGATTAATTCTTATTTGGTGCACTGGGACGTCTGTTTCAGCAGGTGTCGGCGATGTCTTGACGAAATGCCGTAAATATCCATCTTGGATTAGGTGCTGGACGATGTCTTTCACTTCCCTACAATCGTTAGTTGAATGGCCGCGGAACTGATGATAGTGGCAGAACTCCGGGTGGTTCCTTGTTCCGTCGAACTAAATTCCCCGAGTCTTGGGATATCGGATATCATTCCTCTTTTCGACTTCCTTGAATATCTCTTCTAATGGTGCATTTAACGGAGTATAAGACCTTGGCTCGTGGCGAGGCTTCTTTCCTTTCTCGACCCAAACTTTTTGTTTTCGCCCGATCTGGGTACCGGTCTTTTCTCAGATCGTTTCGTGGCTTCTCGCGGGGGTGGCCTCCTTTGTGGTGCTTGCCTCTTGTATTCCTCTATCTTGCGCTCCTTCCTGAATCTCCTCTAGGGCGATATAGTGCTCTTGCATCTTAGGATCTCTCTTAGTGTCTTAGGCTTATCCGTGTACATTGCTACCCAGATGGGATCCGACTTCCTTAGCGAATTCTCGAAACCAGAATATTTGTTGGTCGGCGGCGCTTTCCCAATATCCGTACATAACTTTCTCCATCATCCGTTAAAAAGCTGCAACGGCTCCCACGAGTCTTCGTGCACCGGGGTGAACAACTTATCGACTACAGGCCCAGCTATCTTTGTTATGCATGTAAGTTTCGAGAAAGGTTTCCACCAGGACTGCATAGCTCCCAACGGATTTATCGGGCAGGGTGTAGAACCAACTCTTTGCCTCACCCTCCAAACTTGCCGGGAAAAATTTGCACATGACCACATCATGATTCTTCCACATAACAAGGACATGCTGTACATTTTGATGTGCTCTCTGCGTCGCCGTGCCGTCAAACCTAGATGGGAAGATTGGCAGCGTACACTTAGGTGGGAACGGGTCCGATCCAATTCCCTAGTAAACGGCGTCTTACGGGCTTCGCCTTGACATTATACCCTTTAACTTATCGTCTCGTTATCTCCTGTCAGTTTTTGACCATCCGCTCGAGCAGCTCGATTTTTTGTTTGGTTGTTGCGTCCGTGCTTTCATTGGTCGCTTCTTCCTCGGTCGAAGAATCCTCCCAGTGGCCCATACCCTTCTCTTGGTGATTAGGGTCGGGTATGCGTTCTCGGCTTGGGGAGGGGGTGGGGTGTTCCTTGGCGGAGTGTGGTTACTAGAAGCGCCTCGGCTCGATGATCCTCTCGACCCCGTTCTCCTGTTACGAGTTGGTAATTTTCATATTCTAAAGCTAGGTTTCTCCTTTGCAGTTCTCTCATTAGGTCTTCTTGTCTTCTTTGGCTCGCGATATGCGAGGTAACATTGGGTCCAGTGCTTTCGTGACTAGAGTGGCCATTCACTTGGTGTCTGTTGTGTTAGGGGGTTCGGTTGGGGGTCTCGTAGTGAGAACGATGGGGGAGACGATCGGAGCTCTTTTGGATGATCGGCCGCCGCCGGGGAACAATCGGAGCTACCGGGGTGGTTGGCCGATGCTGGGGGGACGATAGGAGCTACGGGATGGTTGGCCGCTACCGGGGGGATGTCCCGATTGTGGTCGCCCCTTGCCAAGTGTACTCGCCTAAGCCTCTCAGCTTCTCGTTCTAGATCTCGCTGGTACTCTATCGGTTGTCTTTCTCTCCTTCGTTCCTCGTGTACTGTCTGCACTTCCTCCTCCTCCTCGGTATCCGATGCAGTTCTTCCATCTTCCATGTTGTCCTCATTCCTCGGCCCCATCGCTCGGGTTAATCCTCAACATCCCGGGTGGGAGATAGTCATCTCGGCCCAAATCGACCTCCTCGTCGACGGTAGTCATGCCTTTGATTAATGCCTCGAGTCCCACCCTGGTTGTTTGACCGATAATCGTCGTGTCGGGAATCCGTAAGTCCTTCTTGCACGCTAGATCCCGCTGTGACCCGGTTCCTTAGGATCCTACTCGTCCTGGAGGTGCTCGCCATTTCCTTCGATATCGTCTTCGTTCCTCGGCTCGCCCGCCCGTTCGTACCTACGTCAGCAAAGTACACAGCACTTATTTCGAACTGCTTTCGAAAAGGTTAAGGATAGAGTACGGCAGTTCCGTAGTGCAAGGAGGAAAAAAGGTTCTTATAGTACACTTCCACTTATGCTAGCGTGTTGGTCTCAACAGTCAAATTGTTTTGGCCGTAAAGGACAATCTTTGAAAAGTTTTGTAGACACATCGCTTTCGGTACTTTCCCTGTGCATTAATTACTACTTGTACCAACATTCCCTATGCGAAGTCATTAATCACCCGTCGTTAAATCGGAAGATTTCTTTCTTTGCGACGATGGATGGCAATGATACCCTCAACATTTGTCTTTGATGACCTTCCTATACAAGTTGCCGGAATTTCCTGGGGACGGTTGAACCGTAGGACTCCTACAGTTCTCTACTGATACTGTGAGGCTTCTAGCGTAGGATCACAATGAGACTCGCCCAACAAGTCTCACTATAATCCTACCCCCGTGGTTTCCAAAACTAAACTCAATGATTCCGAGCTAGTCTTGCTTCCACCATTATTGTGCTTCATTCAATTTGCTAAAAAGAAGGATTTAAACGAGTAAACGAGCAAGTGAAGTCAAAAGTAAATAGAGACAAATGTAACGATATCTATCCTTAAACCATGGAGGTGATGCCGGATGATAAATCTAGCAACCTAGGCGTTTCGACCGTTAGAGTCTTTCATTTAGCATCAACTATCTTCAATAGATGTTGATAGGAGCTGTTGAATCTCTCTTTTAACGAGGTTTTGAAACGATAGATGACGGCGGAGAGGTTGGATTTCCTTCTAGCTTCTACCAACATCGGAAGATGTTATTTTGGGAGCTCACGGATCTTCCAATAGCTCATTGAGGTGTCTCAAGCTAATAGCCTAGCTTTATGAAATAATCTTGACGACTTCGTTTTGAATGAAAGACAAGTTTTGCTAGGAAAACAAAGATAATAAACAAGAACACAAAGTGAACCTATATCAAACTCGATAAGATTTTGCTAGAAAAACAAAAATAGAAAACCAAAGAGTTTCTCCCTTAGCGTCAACTAGCACACAAGGTGATTTAGGAGCTTGGATTTTCCTCTTTTGGTAACCGATTTCAAGGTATCCGAAGATGTTATACGGTCCCCTTAGTCGGCGCCAGAATGTAGATGTAGAAAATCCTACCACTACATCCAAAGAATCTCAAGACATGCATAAATAAATCAAGCAAAGAAGAGAAGTATAAGGACACAAGATATACGTGGTTCGGCATGATTACCTACGTCCACGGGGTGAAGGGATGATCTTATTACTCGTTTCACGACTACAAGTTATGTGTTTTCTCTCTATCTCTTGGTATACTCTCTTCCCTCACTTCTCCCTTGCCCTCTAGCTCTCTATTCCTTCATATTTATAGCTATAAAATGCTGATACAACGATATTACGAGTGTTGGGCCTAATCTGACTTCCTCGATGTTCTTCTCGGGTGTCTTCCAGGTGCCTCACCCGATCTTCCCCTGCTCGAGCCGAAGCATATGGCCGAGTGGTAACGTCATCCGATATCGCTTGTTAGGTGGGGGTGATCGACGTCGCCTTTTAGATTCTGGCCGAGTCCTACTTTGACCGAGTCTTCCTTATCTCTTCACCAACCCTGTCAGAGCATTAATTCCCCTCGAACTCGACGAGCATCACATCAGAACTTTTCCTCCATCATGTCGGCCTTTCGAGCTGTCTCTGTTCCTCTTTCCTCGTGCCCAGACCTGGTGCGGTGATTCAGTGCTTCTAGTGTTCGTCTCGCCCTGTACGCCCTTGGTTAGGATGGTTCCACCTGGCTCCATGGATTATTTACACCTACATTTATACACCTACATATATATTGGCCCATTGTTGGACCCAAAGTTGTGTCCATGATTGAAAATCTTTTTTCTAATAACAATTGCTCCTTAAACCTAAAAAATGCATCTTTTCTTAATCCAAAGTCCAAAACTCCTAAATGTGGATATTTATGCTTATTGGACTTTGCAATACATGATCAATCAGCCTTCTTTCTCATTGAGGTAAGTGTCGGACAACATTGTTATTGCTCATGAGAATGTCCATTATATGATGAAAAAT
>JAJJWW010001760.1:0-53367 GCA_023531295.1 Papaver armeniacum | reverse complement strand
AAATTTAATTTTTGGTTAAGGGTATTTCGTGTTAAAATTAAAAAATGGAGGCTTAAATCGTGATTACACAAAGTAAAAGGATATATTCCTAATAGATTTAGGGGCATATTGTAAATCAGAATTATTTTAATGGCTATTGTTAATTATATAATAAGTCTTATATACAATGAGAATGAAAGACGAAGTCTCTTTCGTCCGTCTCTAGAATAATTACACCATCATCTCCTTCATTCTGGTTCTTAGTTCTTTCCCTACACCATCATTTAATCCACTTGATCCACCATCTCCACGGTATGCAAAATTAAACCCCCAATTAAATCATGAGAATAGTTTCATTGATTTGAGTCTCTTTGGATTTTCAGTAAGTATTACTCAATTGTATATCTAGGGCAAAAAAATTTGAACCCCCAATTCTACATTAAAAATAGATTATCATGAATAATATATGATTGATTTTAAGTCTAATCCTTTGATTATGTAATTGTTAGTATTATGTAATTGTTTTTTTAGGGCAACAAATTTTAAACCCCCAATTCATTCATGCTCTATAATGTTCTCAAACACAGTCTAATAATTATGCATATATATGTTAGTTACATGATCCAAATAATTTTTGATTATAGAATTATAATTGGTCATTTGAGGAAAAAAAAAACTTGCTGTTTTTGTTTGTTGAGTGTCTTTTTTTTTTTTTGTTTTTTTTTTTGGATCAATTGCTGGTATGGTTCGTGGTTCATACCAGGGGCAACATTTTTTGGTTTTCTTTGGGGCAGAAAAATGTCAGGGCCGGCGCTGTTCCCAGCCGTCCAAGTCATAGCTCGATCCGGACGATCCCGGCCACAAGATGACCCTCCCCGACGAATCATATCCGTCTAATGACTCTCAAATCTAGGAGTCAAAGACCACCTTTTTTTATAATAGTGACTAGGTATCACCAGGGCCTTACGGCCCTGGCTCAACCTCTCTTGATAGTCTTCAGTTTACATATATTAAAACAGACTACATCTTAGTTAATGTATCCAAATACTTTTAAAACATAAGTAAGCAATTTAGTTACTTAGACCCCATGATGTTCACATGTCGATATAAAAAATTATTGTAATACTGTCTCATTAGACACCTAAAATACATCTACATTAAAGAAAAAAAAGTATTTCATGAAATACACGGCGATAGGAAAAAAAATGTAATATTGTTTTTGCTTATGAAAAAACTTTGGATTAAATGTCATTACAATAGTTATGCATATGAAAAAAAAAAATTCAACCCTTATAAGTAAATCAGTAATCTCAAAAAAAAAAAAAAAAAAAAAGAATAGCCCTACATAGATGCGTACATATTCGTACCTGATGTACATATGTCATGTTCAACCAAAAAGCAAAAAATAGTAACACATGTTGATGAAAAACGACATGGAAACAACCATAAAGGTTAACGTAAAAACGTAGCATAACATTACGTTGGAATCCAATTCATAGTAAGAACACGGAGTGGATTCTGCTCGAATGAACTCGACATCTTTTGAGGAAATTCATAGTCTTTTCGCAGATACACCTCAATATCAAACTTACAATAACATAGATGATGATAGAAAATGAAAATCAAATAAGAATCACCAATAAAAGCTCCAAATAGTGGCAAAAGAGTTGCCACAATACGGGAATCTAAAAAAAAAAAAGGGTTGATCCTTAAAACAGCAAATCTTTCGAACTGTTACCTTAGGTTCATTTTGAACTGTTTCCATAAGTTAATTTATTTAGGCTACACCTTTGGCACGACATTGGTTAGTTGGTTACAATTTATGTTAACCAAGCCCAAGAATGTTGTTTCACAGTACTGTATCCTTAGAAATAAGTTCTGCTGCATGCATGGATAAATTAGATTAAATACATGCTTACCTTGTTATCATCGTATTGCAGCATATCAATCACTTCCCGATAGTCTTTCCATTCTTCGTGGGATCATTTTGCAGGGCCAGGTCGATCTTTGAAATCTTGTTTCTTAAGAGCAAGCCTAAATAAATTAATTGTTCATTTTCAGTGTGCATTAATTAATAATTACATTGTCCACTTTTGATGATGCATGATTACATTTTTCTGAATTCATTGACCTCCGGTATGTCAGTATTTGTGGCTGAACCAAAACAATTGTATCTACATTTAAATCAGTTGTCAGTTGAGCAGATCACTAACTATCTCTTTTTGTTGCGTTGTGGCTGTATAAAATCAGATCACTAACCTTAAAACTCAGTTATGAACGTTGCAATGATTATAACAATTATTGACACATTTCCATGTTTGTCACCTCCCAATCCGCTGATCTGCACCATTCTTCCCAGAAAGTTACCTTCATGTCGATCCCTTTACCTCGGCAAAAAGTAAAAGTAGTTAGTCATAGATCAACAACGTGATTATCTAGTACATTGGATTGCTATTTCCATCGTTGACACTTCGTTAGTCCTGTACTGGTATCGCAGGATACCATGGTAGCATCTGAGACGGACTCCAGTTTTCCAAAAGCATCTGCACGAATGCACATCTTGTCTTACATTACATAAGCAATTAAAAGGTAATGCAATCTATACATTAAATAGACAATGTCTACACATGCAAGTGCTTATACATATAATGAATGATCACAAACCTAAAGGACTAATATGGACAGTATTCTAAGAAATATTTAGCCACAAAAGTGTTTGTCTCTGCTTATTTTGGTGTTTGCCACACATCAAGAAAAATAGTCCCAAATGCTTTAACATCAAACCCAAAGATACCATGATAACTCTCCATTATCAATTACAATTTCATCACCTCATCTCACTGAGTACTAACGGTATTGTTCAACTCGTCGTAAAGTTAAATACTCTAAATGAATCTTATAGCTAGAACAAAAAAAAAAAAATCAACAAAATGAATGAAAAGATATAAGCAGATGATCGATTATCATTATCATAACAATAAGATCTGGAACTCAGGATTTCATAACCTCATCTATTATCATTTAGCTTGGACAACTTTCCTAGTGAAAGAGTTATTAGTCGTGAAATTGTTGACATTAACACCTACGATCTTTCAAATCTTAAACAGACAACAAACCAATTAAGCAAATAGTGTATGGTTTAATTCCAAATAACAAACCAATTAAGCAAATAGTGTATGGTTTAATTCCAAATATTAATATAGAATTGAAACTATCTTAGTACAACACATCCAAAAACTATTCTGATCAAGTGAAATTCAATCAATACATACTTAAAAACCCTAGCTAATAAGATCCAGAATAATGTAATGTACCCTTGGAAAGACAGGAAAAACAATCCAACAAAAGAAAAAGTGTATAAGGGGGAAAAATACCTCTTGTTGAGGGATATTACAAAGGTTAACATCACCGTGCTCTTGGGAACCTACTTGCTGGGCAACACGTTGATTCTGATTAAAAGACCATCAAAACAATGCAATTAATTTAAAATTCCACAATAATAATACTGATAATTATGTATTAATCCATGTATCCTAGCAAGAACTGATAATTATGTATTAATCCATGTACCCTAGAAAGAAGACTGCAGATTTATTAACACATCTATAGAAAAATTCCTTAAGTTTTTACATTGAATTGCGGAGAGGAGGCATGTAAAAATTGGATTATCAACTTCTACCGAGATTAAATTTGTTTGTTGTTCTGAATAAGCTGTTTTAGTTTTTTTTTCCTCTCATCGTTTGGGCTATTCTTCCCTCTCCTTTTCTCTACGCTTCCGCTGTGACATCGACCCACTATTTGCTGCAGGAACTGTGGACAATAATGTGGATGGAAAACTGATAGAACAGATTACACCTTCGTTTGATTTTCGTTTATTTGTGTATGATTGGGAGCTGATATATATATATGGTAAAACTCTTGCGCGAGATGATATATATGCCAAAATGCTAATATATATATATATATGGTAAAACTCTTGAGTTTAATAAGTGTGGCCCTGGTTTCGTGAACTTGGGAATTTGAACTGAACACAACCAATGTTATAAAAATATGTGGTGTTTGTCTTCGTGATCAAAGAGTCAATCAGTGGACAGGATCTATCCGGGAGGGTTACCAAGCGGTTTTTGAAAAGTTTTTCTAAGCTTATATAGCTTAAAATATAATATAGCTAAAAATATAACATAATCCAATGAATAAAAATATAATTTGGAGATTTGCTTAAAGAACCAATATCTAATTAAAGATTTAATACCTAAACAATAATAGAATTGAACATTAACCAAAAATACTAAGAACTTGAAATAGTAAAAATTGTCTTTTAAAGTTATTAAAAAAAATTATTCCCTAAAGAAATTAATGCAAAAATGTTGTAACATAGATAGTAAGTTGTTGAAACATATTGATGCTTCTATGTTTAGGTAATGATTGGGGCGGTGTTTAAATAATCGTATCATTGTAGCCGGGGCCTGTGGATTAGAATTTTTAAAGTTAAATATAGTCCCCACTTTAAAATTAGCCGTGATTAGGTTGAAATCTAGAGGGTGGAACCTATAAGAAGATCCCGATGTCTTGCTGCCCTGATCAAATTTAGTCAGTGCGATCAAGTATCCTCGCACAAAATTTTTGTCGTCCGGTAATGATTGAGGAGGTGTCTAGGTAATTGTGTGATAGTATCCTGGTATTACGACCCCGACCATGGATTAAAATTTGTAGAGTAAAATATAGTCTCCACTTTAAAATTAGCCGTGATTAGGTTGAAATTTACAGGGTCGAACCTATAAGGAAGATCACGATGTCTTGCTGTCATGATCAAATTTGGTCAGCCGGTTAGTATCCTCACACAAAATTTTAGTCGTCTGGTAATGATTGGGAAAGTGTTTAGATAATCGTGTAATAGAAGCCGGGGCGTACGGCCCTGGCCGTGGATTAGAATTTCTAGAGTTAAATATAGTCCATACTTTAAAATTAGTCGTGATTAGGTTGAAATCTAGAGAGTGGAATCTTTAAGGAAGATCCCGATGTCTTGCTGGCCTGATCAAATTTGGTCAGCCGGTCAGTATACTCACACAAAATTTTAGTCGCCGGTAATGATTGGGGCGGTGCTCAGGTAATCATGTCATAGTAGCCGAGGCCTACGGCCCCTGCCCTGAATTAGAATTTCTTGAGTTAAATATAGTCCCCCCTTTAAAATTAGTTGTGATTAAGTTGAAACCTGGTCATGAATAACAATAATCCTTGCCCATATTTTTAAATGTTCCTGCCTCTACCGAAACTATATACATCCTATAACGTAATCACAAATATATACATCCCCGTGATTATAGAAGGCTCCAATTTGATATCAATAGCAACTTTAGATTGCAAAATAATGTGGATATATAGGTAAACAATCGATACAGAGAAAAAAAATCAAAAGTTTCATTTAATTCTTAGCAGGGGATATATTACCTGTGAAATCACTTCGAATTGCGAGAGGAAATCAGCTCCCAAATAAAAAAATAAAAAAAAAATCCAGCAAGCAAAAGAGCATATGGCAGTAAAAAAAAATCCAGCGGAAAAATAACTGAATTAAGTAAAATAATTGAATGAAGAAAGGAGTTGAATGCTATCCGTAGGCCCCGGGCTCAACCTCTATCAACCTTTTTATGTTGTTTGGTCGTCCATCTGTATCCTTCCACAATATTTTAGTCAACATGTAAGTTAATCAATATTAGTCGTGATTAGGTTGAAATCTAAAGGATGAAACCTATAAGGAATATCTCGATGTCTTGCTGGCCTGATCAAATTTTGTCACCCGGTCAGTATCCTCGCACAAAATTTTAGTCGCCCGATAATGAGTGAGGCGGTGTTTAGGTAATCATGTCATAGTAGCCGAGGCCTACGACTCCTACCCTGAATTAGAATTTCTAGATTTAAATATAGTCCCCACTTTAAAATTAGTTGTGATTAAGTTGAAACTCGGTCATGAATAACAATAATCCTTGCCCATATTTTTAAATGTTCCTACCTCTACTGAAACTATATAGATCCTATAACGTAATCACAAATATATACATCTCCGTGATTATAGAAGGCTCCAATTTGATATCAATAGCAATTTTAGATTGCAAAATAATGTGGATATATAGGTAAACAATCGTCTGAGAAAAAAAAAAAAAATCAAAAGTTTCATTAATGCTTAGCAGGGGATATATTACCTGTGAAATCACTTCGAATTGCGAGAGGAAATCAGCTCCCAAATATCAAAATTAAAAAAAATAATAAAAAATCCAGCAAGCAGAAGAGCATATGGCAGTAAAAAAAATCCAACAGAAAAATAACTGAATTAAGTAAAATAATTGAATAAAGAAAGGAGTTGAATGCTAACCGTAGGCCGGGGCTCAACCTCTATCAACCTTTTTATGTTGTTTGGTCATCCATCTGTATCCTCCCATAATATTTTAGTCAACATGTAAGTTAATCGATATTAGTCGTGATTAGGTTGAAATCTAAAGGATGCAACCTATAAGGAAGATCTCGATGTCTTGTTGGCCTGATCAAATTTGGTCACCCGGTCAGTATCCTCGCACAAAATAGCAATCGTCCGATAATCAGTGAGGCGGTGTTTAGGTAATCATGTCATAGTATCCGAGGCCTACGGCCCCTTCCCTGAATTAGAATTTCTAGAGTTAAATATAGTCTCCACTTTAAAATTAGTTGTGATTAAGTTGAAACCCGGTCATGAATAACAATAATCCTTGCCCATATTTTTAAATGTACCTACCTCTACTGAAACTATATACATCCTATAACGTAATCACAAATATATACATCCCCGTGATTATAGAAGGATCCAATTTGATATCAATAGCAACCGTAGATTGCAAAATAATGTGGATATATAGGTAAACAATTGATACGAGAGAAAAAATCAAAAGTTTCATTAAATTCTTAGCGGGATATATTACCTCGTGAAATCACTTAATTGCGAGGAAATCGGCTCCCAAATATCAAAATAAAAAATTAAAAAAAAATAATCTAGCAAGCAGAAGAGCATATGGCAATAAAAAAAATTCAGCAGAAAGATAATTGAATTAAGTAAAATAATTGAATGAAGAAAGGAGTTGAATGCTAACCGTAGGTCGGGCTCAACCTCTATCAACCTTTTTATGTTGTTTGGTCGTCCATCTGTATCCTCCCACAATATTTTAGTCAACATGTAAGTTAATCGGGGATAACTTGAACCTGTATTTAAATAGCCCTATTATTCTAATATCGTTTTTAGTTAGCCGGGACACAATAATAAGGGCCTACAACCCCGGCCTAGTGCTTTCTTTGGAGCACAACGATGCAGTGTTTTGTCGACGGTAGGGTCAAATCAATGGTGAGCCAAGTTTTGGAGTTTAGAAGTCTACACTTATTGAAATTGAAAATTTTCCGGTGGTGAGCCATGTCATGCAAATTACTATGCGTTGGTTAATTTATTGCATCAACATTTTTTTTAGCAGTAGATGTGTCTTTCGTGGTCCAATAATTTATAAACACAGACCTGCCTATTATTTAGGAACATAGGAAGTATAATAGGTTGAGTTTATAGGTTAGGCAGGGCCAACGGCCCCGATGCTTAGTCGGGTCATATTGGTCGAGGGTCATACCCATTAGGAATTAAAGTTTAGAAGCCAACAATTACTGCTTAACTTTCTTATCCAGGTGAGAAGCTTTTTTGTCCGTTGGTCGGGGTCGTACCCGTTAGGAACTTTCACTTTATTATCCATGGTCGGGATCGTACCCGTTAGGAATTATACTTTTCGAGTTTAGAAGCCAACAATTACCGGCTTAACTTTCTTATCTAGGTTAGAAGCTTTTTTGCCCAACGGATGACCGATTCCTATCAGAGGACAATTTCGAGGGTCTGATATTGTGGTAGCGACCTTTAAGGTTAATGGATACGAATTTTGTGCCATCCTAACTTCTGTATGAAAATGACCCATTGAATGAATTATATCTTTGGGTACTTCTGTATACAATTAAGGTTCAACTCCAAACATCTAGGAAGGAATAATAATCTGGAACCTCCACCAGGTAAATTGAACTTCCGTCATATTCTTTTAATTTCGATGTATAATTTCACCCACTGCAATTTTTATGGAGATAATAAAATTGCAATTTCTGTTATGTGCAATTTTTCTTCATTATTCTTTTAAGGAAAACTGCATTAGAAACACCCACTGCTATGGCCAAGGAGCTAAATGGAGATCCTCATCTTCATTGCACTTGAACATTATCATAGTAGATGATACAATTTCTCCCAGAGTGACAGATGGGGGGTAATTGTTCCACCTATAAGTTTCAGATTATCCACCTGATATGACCTATATTCCTAAAAAACAACTATAAACTTGAGAATAGAAAAGAAAAGAGTCAGATGTTTAACCATGAACTTTACAATGCACAGTGATTTACATGCTATAAAAATCCATTTACAACTGCACCACAAAGAAGAATCCATTTAAAATAGCGAAGCTCAGTTAAGCTTTGTAATGCCCTTTATAAAAAAAAAAAAAAAAAAAAACTCCGCTTGCAAACAATAAAATGAATTATAGTTTTGGTTGCAGCCTACTGCTACGAACATAAGAACCGTAAATGAATCTTATAAGATTCCAATCTGGCAACATGTACAAACTACCTCAAAAGAAACATCTGTGAACTTGCCATTGGTAAGGGTCTTCCTCAGATTTCTTAGTTTCTGCAGCCAAAGAAGCAGTCAACCTCTATATTGCAAATCTAGCTTCTTTGTCAATCTTGTGAGAATCTACAACAACTTATATGCAAAATACCCAGATAAGAAACGAAACAGTTAGAATCAACCAAAACAGGAATACCATTTCAATTATTAGTAGGACACGCATCTAAATACCCGTGATTGGAACTGACGTGAATCGAACACGTAACCTTCTGACATGGAGTCAGATGCGCTACCATTGCGCCACAGATCCGTGGTCTAAAAGACTTGTCTAAGTATGTTACAGAAGCAGGATTTACTCACTTATCTTGCAGCTGCATTCTTGTGTTTCATTCATAAGATTATGGCCATCATTCTTTCCGCCATATGCAATCTGCAGCCAATTGATAAAATCATAATCAACAATCTGTACGAATAAGGAAATCTAAAAAGAAACCATGCACATTATCCAAGCACAGAGAAAAGTAAAAGATAGATTAAAGTTACCACACAACTACATGTCAAACAAATTTAAACTCGAAAACCATCTTCACAGATCAAGTCAATCACTTTGTCAGGGAGGATGCAACAATATCATAGCATTAACTATAACAAATTAGTATATAAATTTATTAGCGTAACTCAAGCACGCTTCGTGTGCTAGTGACTTTACGGATACAAATAAAATGCATGCAATCGTGTATCCCATAACATCATTAGACTACTACATCAACCCAACCCACACACTTTCAATTTTTTACCCACCAAAAGTAATAGGTTCAAATATCATTTGTATTAATTAACACCGAATTACAGATAAGAGAAAGCAAAAAAGAATAATACCAAGATTGTCAAGTTTTTTATGGGTTTCCTACAAACACTAATACTTGATACCGAGTCTCCGGAAATGGGTGTACTTTAGCCTCAAATGTAACAGAATTCTTGGACTTCGATATCCAAGAGTTTCCTTTCATTATGTGTTTGACCTCAGATCGCCTAATGTCATTTTCATATCTTGCTGAAGTAATATACTAAATATGGAAAAGAAACATCATTACATAGTTCATATCTTACCTGCAACAACCCATTAAAAAATAGGAATTCAAATGACGAAGAACGGATGAAGTTATTGCTGTGAACTGTGGTCTCAAATCCGGACAAAGCAAAAAGAGAGAATTCAGAACTGAGGGAGATATGTATCCTTTCTGCCACTGATGTAATCAACAATCCCCTGTAAGATTTTTGATTAAATATCCATCTTGGTAAAGGTCCAATATAAACGACACTTCACATGCCGAAAGAAGAAGCCTACAAAAATAATCCTACAGTCATGAATTCCACATATAGATGTTAAAACAACATCAAATTATGTACAGAAAACTAAGTACTACCGAGTTTACAACTACAATCTAGTTTCTTTCTATGTGGAATTCATGATCTAGTTTCTTTCTATACCTTTCGCAAGAGCAGGAATGATATTCGACAACCCTTGATGAAATTTTAACCTGCCAATACCATTTAAAATAGATTATTTAAACAGTTGCAAACACGAAACTCAACGAATTTAGAAACAACAAATCTTTGGTTTCCGCGGGTGTTCTGTTGATATATTTTATAAAAATCATTAGAACATGAACCTTATCATCTAAACTACAATACCTACAATACCCATATTTTGAAAGTTGAAAATCAAATTTAAAAGATTAAAGAAAACACATAAAGATAATAGGTGATAGGAATTCAAATTAAGAAGAAGTGATGGATGGAGTTGTTGTTGACTGTAGTTTCAAATCGGGACAAAGGAAAAAGAGAGAACTGACAACTTAATTGATGAGAAAAACCCTAGATATTTTGTTAGGTAAAAAAATTAAACTATAACATGCTCTAATTTCATAAGAAACACCACCGACCAAGATATCCTATTGAAGAAACACCGATAAAATATTGAAAAAAACTGATAATAAGTAGAAATTGAACAGTTTTATTAATTAATGTAGAGAAGATGAGAAACACACCAGCAATGTTCAATTGACTGAGAAGGCGCTGAAATTTGTTGTTGATCCCAGAACTGGACATGATTTCTAGATGTTAGGGTTGCTGTGCCAAAAAAAACCTAGAAGTAGAGTTTTGATCGAATTGAAACCACTAAATAGTTTTTTCGAAACAAGAAAATCCTACTTAAATTAAAAAATAAATAAAACATATTCAATGAACAAATTAAGCAATTGAGAGATCGAATTTCTTTTTAGGAATAAAAAACAATAGGGTTACCTGAAACATCAACTTCTCTTTAGCTTTGCTTCAATGGAATTCCTCAGAGAAAGTTTATTAACACTTCTCTTTAACTGAATCAGGATCACCAGGGGAAAAAAATCTCTTCAGTTGCACCATCTCTCCAGTTGCGTACCCAACCTTTAAGACCTAATTCTTTAGCATTCTCAGCTTCCGCTTTCATAACTTGATAAATCTGAAACCGAAACTTCACAAAAATCTTAAACATACTCTTGACTGCAATCAACCAGAAAACCCATACATCAATTAAAAAAAAATTGAACAAAATTTCATCTATGTTAGTGTATGGAGAGAAAATTAGGGTTTTTTTAGGATTCCATGATATTCTAATGTAATGTAAGACCGTAATTTTAAACACATAATTAAATTCATACCTCATATTGGTTATAGAAAGGACGATACGTTCACAAAACTATGGATGAAATCAATATCTCCAATGACCAAGCGAGAATAGCTTAATTCATAAAACTAAACCATGTAGCAATGTTTACGAAGTTATATAAATTGATAAGATGAAACAATCAAAAAAAAAAAATTAAACAAAAGAAACCGAGATTGATATGAACCCTTGCAGTGAATAAGATGAAACAATCAACACCAAACAAAAATAGGACGGATTTCTTTAGGAATCGTACCGAGAGCTACGAGAGAACAAACTGGATTAATCATGGAAACAACCGATTTTGTGATACAATACAACTTTTCAGAAACAATAAGAATTTTGTTAGGTTAAACAATAAGATGAAACAATCAGAATTGCTCGCAGTTTCCTGGACGGAAAAGGAATTCCCCGTGACCTAGCCTATCATTCCTGGCCGTCCAAGTCATAACTCGATCAGGATGCTAGTGGCCGCCAGATCAGGGTCCCCGTCAAATCCTGTCCGTCTAATGACTCTCAAATCTCAGAGTCAAACACCACCTTTTTTTATAACAGTGATTAAGCATCTTAAAGAAAAATCGTAAACAAAGTTCTTAGCTCAATTATGTAAAGTGGCATGAGGATGGAAAATGTAAAGTGGCATGAGGATGGAAAATTTATGTGGAGAACCAATTTTAAGGCAAAGGATGTCATCTTACTTTTCACCCATTTTTAGTTGTGCTAAACAGTGCTAAACACTTGCGAGTTGGGAGCCCATTTTATACTACCTCCTCTAGTTCGACCCTTCTACTATTTTTTATTGTATTCCTCCCATGCCAAACGCCACCTTATTGCATTGCGCAACGAGAAAGGCAGGATAAGATTACTGCTCCATATATTCACGTAACTGCCTAGATATTTCGTTGACCATTTAACTTAGAGACATTTCTTTTCTTTTGAGCTTTTGCTTTTCATTCCATTTCCTTTCCATCCTTTTCTTTTATCTTGTTGAATATATGGCGTGACATGCGGGGACATGGGTGAAGACTTAAAGAGTCGTCGTTGTACAAGGGGCTAGAACGTAGAAGTCTACTTTTGTTGATGTTTTAGAGTTGATACTTTAAACCCATCCGACTAATGTTGATTAGCTTTAAAGTAGTTCCTAAAATCTTTCATGATCGAACTATAAATTAAAACTAGATTTGTGCCCGTGCTACGTACCGGGTATTTTTTTTCTTTTAATTTGGTATGCGCGGGGCTTCGTCCCGCCCCGTGATGATGTATTTCTGATTTGGTGTGCGCGGGGCTTTGCCCCGCCCCTTGACGATGCATTTCTGATTTGGTGTGCGCGGGGCTTCCCCCGTAGCGATGCATTTCCGATATGTTGAGGCGAGGCCGCGAGGCGTTAAATAGGTAGAGCAAAAATTGAAAATATGTGCAGATTTAATATGTTTTTTATTTTATTTTTATCGTTTATGTATTAATTTTGATAAAAAAGTCCGGTGGGTACCGGACTTCCGAATTGAGATTGAACTTCCATAAAATTCCAAACATGATAAATTAAGTTTTCCAGTGGAGTTTGCAATTTTTCTTTTGAGTTTATTATTGAGCTTCAAGTTTTTTTTCTTCTCAATAGACCATCAACATGATATAATGAAGAAAACAATTTAAGCTCTTACCCCCTGAGCATAATGTAATTTATTTGTTTCGATTAAAAAAAGATAATACAGTTTATTTGTCTAGGCCTTTAAATATTGCAATGCAACCAACTATCTGTTGGTAGGTCGGTCAAGGTCTAGATTAGGAAATCTAGTTGGTTAAGGAAACCAAGTACTTGCGTCCTAAGTATAGCAGCTTAAGATGTTTGTCTCTTAGAGCTAAGTTAGGAAACCCTATACTTGTAGGAAAGTAATCCTTGTTAAGGAATGTGTCCAGTCCTATTGATGTGTATAAATAGCCATAGAGAGAACTAGAGAAAACACACCAGAACTAGTAAGAGTTCTCTTCTTCTCTGCTTAGGCTTTGTATATTCCAACCTATACGGTGATATATAAAATTGCTTATTCCTTCCCGAGGATTCAATCTCGTTAAATACTTGTTCTTCTTGTGTGTGTTATTGTGTTCTTGGAGATATTGAGATACCTCGTAGTAGTGCAAACCTAACGCTTCAGCAGGCTTTGGTGCAAAAATTGGTATCAAAGCAAGGAGATGCTCTTGGATACGGGTACTCAGATTGCAGTTGAAGTGAAGGTATTTTTTTTTCTGAAGATTGCTTGAGGTAATACTAATCTCAAAGGTTCTGTTTTTTATCTATATTTGGTTATTTGTGAACAATGGTTGACGGGCACGAAGATCCGAAAAATCCTTTAGGAGAACATTCGGATCCCACAAATAAAGATAAAGAAACAAAAGAAGAAATACTTCATTCACATAGATCACAACTCAAGGTAGAAAAGTTTACAGGAACCAACTTTGGTTTATGGAGAACGGACGTAATGGATGCTCTTGTCCATCTTGACCTAGAAGAAGCTCTAGAAGGTCAGCCAGTGGAGATGTCTGCGAGCGGAACAAGATGAATAAATTATGTCTTGCTTCGATACGAGGTGTTTAGCAAGCTGCAAACAGAGTTAATTATCGGCCACGAAACTTGACTAAGGATCTCTGGGAAAAGCTTGAGAAGGAATACCTTGTGAAGAACGTGGCCAATAGGATACATCTTAAAAGGAATTTGTATCACTTTAACATGAAGTGAGGTGCAACCTTAACCGAGCACCTAGATTCATATAATAAACTTCTTCTTTGAGTTGGTTAACTACGATGAGAAGATCAACGACGAGGAACAAGATTTGTGTCCGATAAACTCTCTTCTGAAAAGTATGAACCCGTGATAAAAGCATTAATGCACGGCAATGACAAGATGACATACGCGAGAGGTCACTACAACATTGCGTAGTGAGGAGTTCGGGAAGATGGATCGTGAAGACCTTGCAAGTGAAGCTAACAATGACTTGCTTCTTGCAAGAGGTCGTTCAACGTACGGGAGAAAGAAGAATGGTGGTTATGGGAAAGGTAGAGGACGTTAAAAGTAGAACGCGATTTGAAGAAAGATGAGTGTGCTTGGTGTCATGACTTCGGTCATTGGGCTAAGGATTGTCCTAGCGTAAGGAAAGAGAAGGAGATAACAACAAGACCGAGGTGAACATTGCAAAAGGTAATGAAGAATCGAGATGATGCTTCGATTTCTTGCTAACTATGACACCATCGACTTGTGCTATTACGGATGGTACATGGGTATTAGATCTTTGGAGCAACATATCATATATGTCCATATCGTGAATGGTTCTCAAGTTTTGAAGAGCTTGATGGAGAAGTACGTATGGGAAACAATCATACCCGGGGTGATTGGGATTGGTAGTGTTCGTATCAAGATGCATGATGGTATGGTTAGAGAGCCAAGGAGGTAAGATTTGTACACTGCCATAAAGAAGAATCGATTTCACTCGGAACTTTAGAAGCTATGGGCTATAAGATAGTCGGCGAAAATGGTGTTCTAAAGGTAATCTCTGGATCTATGGTAATCATGAAGGGCACACGTCATCATAACTTGTACTACTTGATTGGGAGTACAACAATAGGAGTGTGTCTATTTACGAACACATCGAGAGTGCAACTCTTCGAGAAAACAAAGCTATGGCACATGAGACTTGCACATCCAGGTGAGAAGTCGTTGCATAGGTTGATTCAACAAGACTTGTTGAAAGGTGCTATTGCCTACAAGTTAGCATTTTGTGAACATTGTGTTAAGGGCAAGAAAACAAGAACAAGTTTTGGTACAGCTATTGATAGGTGTAGAATACACCGTATTTAATATCTAGTATTTATGCTTTCTTTGCGAGTTTTCTTGTAAATTATGTATCTTATATGTGCTTTTGAGTTTATTAGGTGCAATGGAGTCATTTGGAGCAAAAAGACCAATTGGAACTCGTTCAAATACAAGATTTCTACTTTTCATTGGGTAGAGGGCGAAAGACGAAGGCAATGGCGAAAGAACGGAGTCATTCTGAGTTCGTATGGAGAAGTTACGAGCAAAACGAGAATTTGAAGGCTAAAGGGCAAAATGGTCATTTTATAGGCCAAGTGCTATTGCCACCCCACCGTACGTTAAGGGGCAGTCATTACATTAAGGGGTGGCTTGTCTAAGAGGAACTGCTAAAGGAAGTCACGTCTTTTACTTGGGGAAGGCGATTCAAATGTTATCATCAAGCAAGGGAAAAATACTCGGGGCACCTTCATCTTCTTTGTCTTAATCCGGAAGAAAAACCGGGCGACGATGAACATTGATGAGGTTAAAAGTGGAGGTGGCTGCCATTATCGTGTGAAGCCGGAGATGGGGTTGATCATAATGAATGATGGTGATGTCGTGGTTTGTTGGCGTATGAAGAATTGGAGCATGGTGATGCCATTGTTCGGTGATGGCATTGATGGAGCTCGAGAAAGGTTGCATGGCTTTGATGAGATCGTGAGACGAGGGGAGGTTCGAGTGCTGCCATTGAAGAGGGCTGGGGTGAACTCGAGTAATGAAGAAGAGGTGCCGAGCTCGAGTGAGTAGCTTGAGTCCGTAGGAGATGATGATGCTGCCATTGACGAGTAAGTTCGAGAGAGTTGTTTGGCGAGAGAAGAAGAAGAACAGCTCGAGTTTGGTTTTGATTCTCGGTGATCTTGTTGGCGGTGATGGTGATTATCGGCGAAGATGGTGGAGTCGATTGGGTGACAAGACAGAGAAGTGGTGCTCGAACTAATGAAGATCGAGTACAACGAGAGAATCCCGCGTCTGATTTTCTGCATGGACACGAGCCGCTTGTTGACGGCGATGGATAGAAGAGTTTGAGCTAACGGAGATGGGGTTAACTATAAAGCGAACTGCAGGTGATTCGAGAGATGGATTGATGGTTTGGATCGTTGCTTGATTAAAGATGTATCGGCGAGAGTTGTCGGCGGTAAAGAGAAGGGCTCGAGCAAGTTCAAGGAGTTATTGGAAGACGATGGTAGTAAGGGAAGCATGGCGGTGATCTTTCTTTGGTGATCGTCATCGATGATGAGGACTTGCTAGTGGTTTGCTTTGCCATTGATGGAAGGTAGTGTCGATATTGGTTATGCGAGGTTGGCGGTGGTGATGACAATGGAGCGGTGGCGATGAAGACATACGAATCTGTGAGAGGCTGTTGGTCGTGGGACCGAGCGTAGCTCAATGATAATCTTTCTTTGCCCCGAACTCGGTGGCGAGAAGGAGTTGAACGGTGGCCCGATGATCGGAAAATGGAATGCTGCCGTTAAACTCGAGTTGAAATGGAACGTGGTTGTTGGAGTTGTGAGAAATCATGAATTGGACGAGACGATGGGATTGACGCAATGGTCGATAGAAAAAGGGCCATGGTTCGTTGGGCGATGGTGATCACTTTGAAGTGGCTTCGATATTAGAGAATGGCGAGAGATGGGTCAGGCTTCCACAGCTGCACGAGCTCAATAGGCGATTACATAAAGCGTTTTCTTAATTTGCATGCCAAGACTTGGACGTGAACGATATTTAGAAGTTTCGGCGGGATTTCGAACGGGGGTGATGCACGGGACACAATTCCTAAGGAGATGCTCTTTCCTATTTTTGCTAGGTTTCCTAGTTTCTTCAAGAGGAGGTTATAAAACTTTATATATAGAGAAGCCTAGGCACAATTTGGGAGGGACCACGTTTTATTATTATCTCTTCTACTTTGTTCTAGGGGTTTACACCATGAAGTCTTTTCTCTTTCTTCTTGTGATGAACTCCATGAATATGAGTACCTAAGTTTATTATTGGTTATGGAATAGTTGGATTTCACAAAGCATGATTCTTTGATTCAATATATTAGTTTTGTCTCATATCTATCGTTTGCAATTCTCTGAAAATATTGTTTTATGATTGATTGATTGTTTTGTCAAGTTGCAAATTGGTAGAACTTCTAATCACATCTATTGCTAGTTTAGGGTTTATTATACGCAAAAGTGATATTCCTTGGATACAAGTAGCATAATATGATTATAGTTTGTAGTGATATATTCTTATGATCATATGTGAATCGTAACCTTTGTTAAATTGAATTAGTGCGCTTTCCACGTTCAATTGCTTTGATTGGCCTGATTTCATAGAACTTAATGCATCTAGGGAATTAAACTTGATTAGTGCTTTTACACGTTAGGTTGTTCCTTTAGATAGAATTCATATTCGCATCTTTTAATGTGTTTGTTGATGACAAGAGGAGATTTGCGGGATATTCTTGCGATCAAGGTATTCTAGGGTCTTTGATAAAAGATGAGATTAAAATATCAATTCTAGTTATTGTGTGAAAACATGTTTGTGAATGAAAACGAAATCCATGACCAATACTTTCTCATCCTTAATTTGCGTGTTTACTTTTTATTGTTTTGCTTTTATTTTATTTTCGCTTATAAAATCACAAAACTACCGGTGTTATTTATAGGAAACCATAACAATTTGACAACCTAGACCTCTCTGTGGGATCGATCCTTTCTTGCCCTTGCTATATTTATATTTTGAGTAGTAAGAAAGTGTAATTATATTTGTGTCTCTTACGACAGCAATCAAATTTTGGCGCCGTTGCCGGGGAGGCAGCGGTTGTCAATTGTTTTTGGTTTCTTATTTTTGTATTTAGTTTTTGTTTTATTTTTATTTTTATTTTTTCTTATTTTCTGGGTTTTAACCTTGGTTTGAGAATTATTTCAGTGCTTATTTCTATGGAAGGAGCATATTACGTGGATGGATACGGATTCAACCTCAACAATATGATAACTACCAATTCCATGGGTATAATCAAAACCAATTTATTGGTTATGACCAATATTCCATGGAACCTTGTGGTTTTCCTCAACAACCTTATGGTGAGTATGTGTGTGAACAACAACAAGGATGGGAGGATTCTTATGCTCTTGAACAAAAGTCTCTAATTTTATAGATAAAGTTTCCACCTTTTTACAAGAGGAATTTCAAAAAGCAAAAGAGACTACAAACGAGCAACTCCAAGAACTTCGTGAAGGTATGACTATCTTGCGAAGAGGTATTGATCAATATAAGGAAGATATGGATAATTCTAATGTGCATATGGTTTGTGATGAATATTTGATTGATGCTAATGTTGAAAAAGACCAATCCTTGGGCACTTTTTTTGATAATTGTGTAGTTAACTCAACTCTTGATCTTAATAATGATCATTCACCTATTCAAAAGGATGAGTTAGAGATTAGAAACACTAAATTCAGCGAGGAACAACCTTATGTTGACTATGATAGTGACGGTGATTATGATACATTGCTTGAAACAACTCATGGTGACATCTCCGAGGAGTCTTTTTGGGATCAAGATGAAGACGAAGAGGAATATGATGACACTTGTGTAGATTACTCAAGCATTGATCTTAATAATGATCAAGAGCCTATTCAAAGGGTGGAGCTTGAGGATGATGCATTTACGAGTGTTCTAAAAAAGTTTCTTATAATAAAATTTGGATCCGCAAAAGAGTATGTGCCTTACAACAAGGAGGAATATGTTGAGAATGAGACCGTTATGACCAATATTGTGGAAGACCCAATTGAACTTGTGCATGATTGTAATGATGATGTTTATGTCGAGACTTTGGTTACGGCAGAAACGGACGAAGAATGGTTGCAAGGTTTGATAGAGGACCATGATATACAAGAGGTGAATAATTCACTTGAGTTTTTCAAGGATGAAGAGGATTAGTGATACAAGAGATTGTGAAAGGTTTATCTAACCCTTTGCCTATTATTTCTTCTCCTTTACCTCTTATTGGTTTGAATGTATGTGCTTCGAGAATATTGTTGAATGACTTTGTTTCTCGTTTTCCGCCATTAGAGAAACTTGATTCTCATACTATGCAGGTTATGGAACAAGAAACCGTGGAAGTACCCGACTCCTATATTCTTTATGCACTTCCAAGTGTGGACAAGAATAAGTGTGGGGGAAGCTTTTATCGGTTCATAGCTTCACTTTTGTTTTATATTACTAATATTTGTGTGAAGCTAGTGTTTGCACAACAGGTTCTATGGACGGATCCCCAACTTTTCAGATTATTGGTGTATGGGGAATGAATCTTACAAGAAGCTAAGTCGGGCCGTCGACTTTAAAACAAGCGCTAAGTGGGAGGCAACCCACCGGTTTTGTATCTTTTATCCTTTTGCTTTTTATTTTTGTTTTGTTTATTTATTTTTTACTGTTTTCATATCATATTTGCATCCCTATGTTTAATTTCATTGAGTCCGTAATCTATCTTAGAAGAGAATTATGACGAATACCTTTTCGTCAGAAAATTTCAGACTGCGCGTAGTTCAGTCCAGAGACCATAACTGTCAGACCGTTTATCAAAACACTGTGAAATTTTGACACTGTGTAGAAAACACGTAGATGAACAACTTTTGTGAAATGGAGTTTTTCCAAATTCCTTACCAATTTGTACAGTTTTTGCGTTTTATCTGCTGTTACGTCAGAATTCAGAACTTTCGGTTTTACACATTGAGGACAATGTGAAGTTTAAGTGTGGGGGAGCATTTATATGTTTGTATAGTTTGTTTTTGAAACCATTAGTGGATGGAACCATTTTGAATGCAGGAGTTGAGGAACCAATTAACTAAAAGGGAAGAACATAGCTCGAAATCACAAATTATATGATAGTTGTTACCATATCTCGGAATATCACCATATCGCATTCTATTTTTATTTTTCCATATTTATCTATTGTTCTCTAAGTGCTTTGGTGGGTCACTAAACATCGACGTGTTATTACTGCTAGGATGAAATAGAGTGGTTGAGTTACTAGAAAAAGACAAAAAAAAAAAAAAAAAAAAAAAAAAAAAAAATGAAAAAAAAAATTAAATGAAAAAAAAGACCGACCAATTAGACCAAAACGGAATAAAAAGACACTTGGGAATAGCAGTATGTGTGAAACGTAGTCCCTGTCTCCGTCGCCTAAACAAGCGTGGAATGCAGGATCCAAGGCAACTATCATGTACTTGCTGACAAGAAGCATGCGCTTGGATCCAAAAGATCTAATCATGCCGTCTAAAAAAAAAAAAAAGAAATTGGATCCAGTTTGATCCAATCATATAAAAAAAAAAAAAAAAAAAAAAATTATTATTGTGTTGAATAAAGTCACTCTTGGTTCACTTGTATATGCCAATTGATTTTATGTAGCATTCGGCCGCTAAGTAGCTCAATCCAATAGGATTAGGTTCATCTTAGCAAGTGACCTTGAGACGAGATATGGGAAACATCGAACACTTGTGAATATTCGCCAACATCTACATCTATATCCATTTTCTTAATCTTTTCATTGTGATTGTGGTTTGTTAGTTTCCGAGTATTGTGGCTTGTTCGACTATCTAATTAGAGTTATTTACTAATAATTGAATTGAATTTGCAAGGTACCTCCTCCTGTAGTCATTTTGGATTCGTTCATTGATTTGTCACAAATAGACGGAGTTGGAAATATAGGTTTTGTAGGTATATCTCTAGTAAACCTTCACGAGACTATAACTCGTCCACTAGGGACACTTAGTGGTTTAAAGGCTTGTTATTTATGCTAAAATTAACCGTAGCCTCGACGTCACGGAGTTGTTGTATTTTTTTTAGTTTTGTTTTGTTTGATTTGCTCGAGGACTAGCAAAGTCTAAGTGTGGGGGAATTTGATAGGTGTAGAATACACCGTATTTAATATCTAGTATTTATGCTTTCTTTGCGAGTTTTCTTGTAAATTATGTATCTTATGTGTGCTTTTGAGTTTATTAGGTGCAATGGAGTCATTTGGAGCAAAAAGACCAATTGGAACTCGTTCAAATACAAGATTTCTACTTTTCATTGGGTAGAGGGCGAGAAGACGAAGGCAATGGCGAAAGAACGGAGTCATTACGAGTTCGTATGGAGAAGTTACGAGCAAAACGAGAATTTGAAGGCTAAAAGGGCAAAATGGTCATTTTATAGGCCAAGTGCTATTGCCACCCCACCGTACGTTAAGGGGCGGTCATTACGTTAAGGGGTGGCTTGTCTAAGAGGAAGCTGCTAAAGGAAGTCACGTCTTTTACTTGGGGAAGTCGGGATTCAAATGTTATCATCGGCCAGGAAAAATACTCGAGGCACCTTCATCTTCTTTGTCTTAATCAGGAAGAAAAACCGGGCGACGATGAACATTGATGAGGTTAAAAGTGGAGGTGGCTGCCATTATCGTGTGAAGCGGAGATGGGGTTGATCATAATGAATGATGGTGATGTCGTGGTTTGTTGGCGTATGAAGAATTGGAGCATGGTGATGCCATTGTTCGGTGATGGCATTGATGGAGCTCGAGAAAGGTTGCATGGCTTTGATGAGATCGTGAGACGGGGGGAGGTTCGAGTCTTTGCCATTGAAGAGGGTGGGGTGAACTCGAGTAATGAAGAAGAGGTGCTGAGCTCGAGTGAGTAGCTTGAGTCATAGGAGATGATGATGCTTGCCATTGTGAGTAAGTTCGGAGAGTTGTTTGGCGAGAGAAGAAGAAGAACATTCGAGTTTGGTTTTGATTCTCGGTGATCTTGTTGGCGATGATGGTGATTATCGGCGAAGATGGTGGAGTCGATTGGGTGACAAGGCAGAGAAGTGGTGCTCGAACTAATGAAGATCGAGTACAACGAGAGAATCCAGCGTCTGATTTTACGCATGGACACGAGCCGCTTGTTGGCAACGATGGATAGAAGAGTTTGAGCTAACGGAGATGGGGTTAACTATAAAGCGAAGCTGCAGGTGATTCGAGATGGATTGATGGTTTGGATCGTTGCTTTATTAAAGATGTATCGGCGAGAGTTGTCTCGCGGTAAAGAGAAGGGCTCGAGCAAGTTCAAGGAGTTATTGGAAGACGATGGTAGTAAGGGAAGCATGGCGGTGATCTTTGCTGGTGATCGTCATCGGTGATGAGGACTTGCTAGTGGTTTCTTTGCCATTGATGGAAGGTAGTGTCGATATTGGTTATGCGAGGTTGGCAGTGGTGATGACAATGGAGCAAGTGTGATGAAGACATACGAATCTGTGAGGAGGTTGTTGGTCGTGGGACGGCGTAGCTCAATGATAATCTTTGCGCCACGAACTCGGTGGCGAAAGGAGTTGAACGGTGACTGATGATCGGAAAATGGAATCTTTGCCGTTAAACTCGAGTTGAACCCAGGAATCTGTGGTTGTTGGAGTTGTGAGAAATCATGAATTGGACGAGACGATGGGATTGACGCAATGGTCGATAGAAAAGGGCCATAGTTCGTTGGGCGATGGTGATCACTGGAAGTGGCTTCGATATTAGAGAATGGCGAGAGATGGGTGGGCTTCCACAGGCACGAGCTCAATAGGCGATACATAAGCGTTTTCTTAATTTGCATGCCAAGACTTGGACGTGAACGATATTTAGAAGTTTCGGCGGGATTTCGAACGGGGTGATGCACGGACACAATTCCTAAGGAGATGCTCTTTCCTATTTTTGCTAGGTTTCCTAGTTTCTTCAAGAGGAGGTTATAAAACTTTATATATAGAGAAGCCTAGGCACAATTTGGGAGGGGACCACGTTTTATTATTATCTCTTCTACTTTGTTCTAGGGGTTTACACCATGAAGTCTTTTCTCTTTCTTCTTGTGATGAACTCCATGAATATGAGTACCTAAGTTTATTATTGGTTATGGAATAGTTGGATTTCACAAAGCATGATTCTTTGATTCAATATATTAGTTTTGTCTCATATCTATCGTTTGCAATTCTCTGAAAATATTGTTTTATGATTGATTGATTGTTTTGTCAAGTTGCAAATTGGTAGAACTTCTAATCACATCTATTGCTAGTTTAGGGTTTATTATACGCAAAAGTGATATTCCTTGGATACAAGTAGCATAATATGATTATAGTTTGTAGTGATATATTCTTATGATCATATGTGAATCGTAACCTTTGTTAAATTGAATTAGTGCGCTTTCCACGTTCAATTGCTTTGATTGGCACGATTTCATAGAACTTAATGCATCTAGGGAATTAAACTTGATTAGTGCTTTTACACGTTAGGTTGTTCCTTTAGATAGAATTCATATTCGCATCTTTTAATGTGTTTGTTGATGACAAGAGGAGATTTGCGGGATATTCTTGCGATCAAGGTATTCTAGGGTCTTTGATAAAAGATGAGATTAAAATATCAATTCTAGTTATTGTGTGAAAACATGTTTGTGAATGAAAACGAAATCCATGACCAATACTTTCTCATCCTTAATTTGCGTGTTTACTTTTATTGTTTTGCTTTTATTTTATTTTCGCTTATAAAATCACAAAACTACCGGTGTTATTTATAGGAAACCATAACAATTTGACAACCTAGACCTCTCTGTGGGATCGATCCTTTCTTGCCCTTGCTATATTTATATTTTGAGTAGTAAGAAAGTGTAATTATATTTGTGTCGCTTACGACAGCAATCAGCTATCCACAATACTAGTGGAGTTCTTGACTATGTTCACTCAGATGTTTGGGGTCCTTCCAAGAATGCATCATTGGGAGGTAAACATTGGTTTGTGTCGTTCATTGATGATTATTCTAGGCGCGTATGGGTGTACACCATGAGGCATAAGGATGAAGTCCTAGAAATCTTTGTGAGGTAGAAAAAGGCAACTGAGACGCAAACTGGCAGAAAGATCAAAGTATTACGTTCGGACAATGGTTGAGAGTACAAGAGTGATCCGTTCTTGCAAGTATGTCAGGATGAGGGGATAAAGAGGCACTTTACAGTTAAGAAGGCACCGCAACAGAATGGGGTAGCTGAACGCATGAATCGTACTTTCTTTGGAGAAGGTACGATGTATGTTATCTAATCTTTGGATTAGGTAAATCGTTTTGGGCTGAGGCATTACATATGCGTGCTTCCTCATTAATAGGTTGCCATCAGCTGCATTAGAAGGTAAAACTCCTATGGAGAAGTGGTTTGGTAAACCAGCTTATGATTATGACTTAATTCATATCTTTGGTTGTCCTGCGTGGTATCATGTTAGTAAAAACAAGCTTGATAGCCGTGCCGTGAAAGGAATCTTTGTGGTTATGAAAAGTGGAGTGAAAGGGTTCAAAATTTGAAATCCAGTTGAGAAGAAGATAGTCATGAGTAGAGATGTCACATTTGATGAGATGTCTATGGTAAAGTCTTGGGGTTCTCGACAGGTGGAGAACAGAAGCACCAATACTAATGAGCCTTAGCGGCGGAGTGGAGATTGATTCAACTCCACCAAATCCGATTAAGTATGTATCGGTTGAGAATACCTCACGAAGACATTGGAGTGCAAGAGAGGTAACTACTAAAGTTCCAAATGATAATGAAACTATTGAGGAAGAGGAACAAGAGTCGGTAGAAGATACGAAGCTACGGTCACGGAGACCATAACAACCCGGCAAACCGAGAAGATCAACCAGGAAGCCTGGTTGGATGAATGATTACATTGCTTATGCATTACCAGTTGTTAAAGATGGTACTACTACTTCCTATTTAGAAGTTGTACGCGGTGCAGAGTGGAAAGAATGGAAGGAGCAATGAAGGACGATATGGAGTCTCTTTACAAGATGACACATGGATTCTTATGAAGCTTTCGAACGGTAAGAAGGCCATAGGGTGCAAGTGGGTATATGCTAAGAAAGAAGGATCTACGGTGAATCAAGTACGCTACAAGACAAGGTTAGTTGCAAAAGGTTATGCCCAAAGAGAAAGGATTGACTACAATGAGGTGTTCTCTCCGGTGGTAAAACACTCATCAATCCGTATTTTGTTGGCCTTGGTAGCACAATATGATTTAGACCTAGTTCAGCTAGATGTTAAAACGGCGTTCTTACATGGTGATCTAGAAGAGGAGATCTATATGACTCAGCCGAGTGGGTTCAAGGTTGCTAGAAAAGAAGATTGTGTATGTAAACTAAAGAGATCGTTGTACGGGCTAAAGCAGTCTCCAAGACAATGGTACAAGCGATTTGACCAGTTTATGATAGGACAAACATACACAAGAAGTCACTATGACCATTGTGTATACTTCAAAAAGCTACGTGATGGGTCTTTCATATATTTGCTCTTGTATGTCGATGATATGCTGATTGCATCGAATAACAAGAAAAAGATTGATAATTTGAACTGCAAGTTGTCATCTGAGTTTGAGATGAAATATCTGGGAGAGGCTAAGAAGATTCTTGGTATGGAGATTCAACGTGACGAGATAGAAAGGTAAGGTTTGTTTGTCTCGGAAGGCATATTTGAAGAAAGTGTTACGAAGTTTGGTGTCTACTTAAGGAACTAAATCCGTAAGTACTCCCCTTGCTACTCATTTTAAGTTGAATGCTCGTATGTCTCCCACTACTAAAGAAGAACGAAAGTATATGGCCCAAGTCCCATATGCTGAGGCTGTTGGTAGATTGATGTATACGACGGTATGTACAATGCGGACATTTCACATGCGATTAGTATGGTCAGCCGTTATATGCATTGTCCCAGTAAGGGACATTGGCATCTTTGTGAAATGGATTTTGAGGTATCTTTATGGTACAGATTGATGTTGGCTTGGAGTTTGTGAAGGATAGAAGAAACAATCGGTTGTGTGTTGGGTATGTGGATTCTGACTATGCTAGTGATTTGGACAAGAGACGTTCAACTACAGGGTATGTATTTACCATAGCAGGAGCACCAGTTAGTTGGAGATCAATATTGCAGTCTACTGTGGCGCTTTCAACTACGAAGGCGGAGTATATGGAAGTGACAGAGGCATTTAAGGAGGTTATATGGTTACAAGGTTTGCTAGATGACTTAGGAGTTGTGCAAGACCAACTGCCTGTGCATTGTGATAGTCTAAGTGCAATTTATTTGTCTAAGAATCAAGTGTATCATGCTAGAACCAAACATATAGACGTACGGTTTCACTTTGTGAGAGAAATTCTTGAAGAAGAAGACATTCTACTTGTGAAGATCGATACCAAAGACAATCCAGCTGATATGTTGACTAAAGTAGTATCTGGGATTAAGTTTCGACATTGTTCGAAATGGATCCACATCCTTACGGTTTGGTGAAAGGCCCTTTTGGGGTAGAGGTTCTTAGGAACCTGGTGGAGGTCTTCTAGCAAGGCCATTTGAGAGAACTACGGTCGGGTTTGATTCCTATTGAGGATACGTAGGCAGCCAGTGATGGTTCAATCGACGTTGGAAGATGGAGGTGATTTTATCTATTGATAGTCTCATGCATGAATGCATGATCCGAGGTGGAGAATTGTTGGTAGGTCGGTCAAGGTCTAGATTAGGAAATCTAGTTGGTTAAGGAAACCAAGTATTTGGGTCCTAAGTATAGCATCTTAAGAGGTTTGTCTCTTAGAGCTAAGTTAGGAAACCATATACTTGTAGGAAATTAATCCTTGTTAAGGAATGTGTCCAGTCCTATTGATGTGTATAAATAACCATAGAGAGAACTAGAGAAAACACACCAGAACTAGTAAGAGTTCTCTTCTTCTCTGCTTAGGCTTTGTATATTCCAACCTATACGGTGATATATAAAATTGCTTATTCCTTACCGAGGATTCAACCTTGTTAAATACTTGTTCTTCTTGTGTGTGTGATTGTGTTCTTGGCGATATTGAGATACCTCGTAGTAGTGCAAACCTAACGCTTCCGCAGGCTTTGGCGCTACATTATCTACATAATGCTTCTCTAAGCATAATCTTATTACTTGTAAGTGTGCTTCACCCAGAGAAAAAGTTTTCTATTTGGATTGTTACAGAAATTTTGTGGGTGGTGGTGATCACATGTTATGTAGTTCCGTAAGTCACCTGGCAGCACGACCTCCGCGTAAATGATCTCATTCTAAGAGTTTGTATTAATTCTCACGGTACATCTTCATTTGGAACCAAATAAAAGGAAAAACATAAGAATTTTATCTAACATGATTTCATATGGCATAATTGTCTAAGAAAATAGAAATTAGGAAAACTGAAATGAAATTGATATAGAGACATATAGTATAATTCATGCAAAGAGTTTAAAAGTGCGAAAGTGAGCGCGTTCCATTTCTTCCCACCTCTTTGCGCAGAACTCAAACATGCTAAATACCCGACTTCAAAGATTCAAATTGTAGTATAATGTCTGTGAAATAAAATACATAATAAAATTTAATATACAATGAATTTAGGCATATCTGATCTGAACCACCAGCAACGACGGAGCTGGGGGGAGGCTAAGGGGGGCTGTAGCCCCCCCAAAAAATTCTTCAAAACTTGCTTTGACCATGGAAAAAGTCAGGAAGAAAAATATTTGCCCACTCCAAAAAAAAAAACACAGTCCAGCCCACAATTTATATTAGTAACTAGTTTTGCCTTCACAAATTTTTGTTTTATTTTCTTTTCTTCGTCCCATCTGTTCAGTGTTTTGGGTTCTGACAGTGCCCAGGTCAAATACATGTTGGTGAATGGTTAATCGATGATTGATCAAGCTTTCGTTCATATTTGTTTTACTATAAAAAAGTGAACATTGTAGAATCTTCTTTTGCCTAGTTAAATTTGAATAATATGCCTAATTGACGACATAATTTTTAGTAATTGTTGTCGGTTAGGTTGGTACTTTAAGTCACCTTCATCAAGTCGTTGGAATGCAAATTTTTTTTAAAAAAATTAACTCATTGGAGTTTGAAGTATAATTCTACTTGCAGCTTGCTACGCTTGTTTGGTGCAGCTTGTAAGTTAATTATAAAGCTTGGCGATTCCAAATGTGATGATGTATATTCTATCGTGGAAGCACAAAGTACTGATGACGAGATGAAATCATTTAAATTTATATTTGCTTTGCACCTAATGAACAAATAATGGAAATTACCTATATAATTGAGTGTTCTTGGAAAAAAAAATAGCCCAACCAGACAGAAATTCCTGACTCCGTCGCTGACCACTAGAAAGAATGGGACTTTGGTGTGTTTGGTTCGTTTGTAGGATTTTTCCAACTACATCACAATCTTGAAGCAGAGACCATAGTATTATGCATGCTTTCCAAACATGATAAGATGATACCTTTTACCTGGTGATGCAACGCATTACGAATGGGTACTTGCGCGATGTATTTTATGGATCACCATTATTATGAAGCTTCTGCTCCTTAAAATATGCTTTAGAAAAACACTAAAGGAACTAACAGCTTACTCAAAAAAGAGATTAAAGACTTTTCGTATAACACCCGAGCTAACAAATTGTATCTAAGCAATTTCATTACCACTCCTCAATCTGAGAACAATTGCATATAATAATTAAATCAAACAAAAATTGAAGAGATACATATGATATCAAACAAAAATTGAAATATAATTTTTATAACCTACTGAATATGAATCAAAATTCATGGAATATAACACATGTAGTAAAAGGCTACCTTGAGCCGATGCTTCCCATGCTTCCCAAACGTAGTGATGAATCATCTCACCGTCTTTTGAGATAGGTATGGTGATTACTTAAGGGGATGGTTAAGAATTACTTGATTTAATAAGCCAATATAAACCCTGTACAGTAATGAGGAACCTAGGTTTATGTTGTCCGTCCAAGTGGCGTGGATCAGAGCTATTGTCGATGAATAGTTTCCATGAAATCACTTGCACATTATGACGTGCTTCTCCTTCTTCTTCTTCTTCAATAAAACATCAATCTATGTTCTTCGATCTGTAGTTTATGTAATTTATATATAGACTGGAAAAGATAAATTGTTTCTGTATTATAGACTACACGGATTAGGAATCCTTGTTAAACCGAGTTTAGGAATCGAATGATGCTACGTTGACCAGCGGTTTTACACCGCCGAAATCCCATGAGGGAAATGAGCAGTCAGATGGGAGCCACGGGGGAGATTTGTAGGGGGTGGGGTTTAGGGTGGGGCCACATTTTTTTTTCTTTCACGCGGCGGTGGCTGCGGGATTCCTCCCCGGTACACCAAGCATTGTTGTTAGGAATCCAGGTTTTCTGTATAGAAATTTCCTTATAAAACTGATGATTCACCGTGTTTACATCAATTTCCTTAATTAAGATGGAAACAAACAATTTGATTTGACGATTTCCATAATAATTTGGTTTGTTATTTACAGACGAAAAATATAAAGAAACTCGGTGTTATAACTTGGTGTAAGTATTGTCCACCTTTACTAACGTACAGTTAAGTATTAGTGTAAACATGGTGTATCTCAATGATTTAGGATTCAAATCCAACAGAAGTGTTATCCACCTACTTTTTCCATAGACGCCGTTACTAACGAACGGTTAGGTAGTTGATGTAAACAAAGTGTAACACAAAAATATCTATTCCAACCAATAGACTTATGCCAAGTGTCCTCACCATAGCTTCTACATTAGAAAAGGCCTATTTCGGCCAATAAGAAGCGAGGGTTTCATCACCGTTTAATGTGAGAGCAAATTTTGTCAAGGCCTTTAAGGGGGAAGATTTGAAGAACAACAACTAATCACCAAACATAATTGAGAAGCACTCAATTGCATACCAATATTGAAAAGTGGAATTGATATTTGGTACTTATTCCGTTGATCCGACTAAAACCAGGTCTTTTAGAGCAACTCCAGTGGGATAGGCAAGCTAGCAGATTTGTTTATTTACTACCTACAACGCGACAGGCAAACAAGTAAAATGGATGGACAAACCCTCAAATAAAAATGTTTGTCCATGGCATCTCAGGTTGAACCGAATGTCTCAACCTGGGATGAACATCTCAACTTGAGACAAACCCCGGCTCAACCTGAGACGAGCAAAATCTCAACTTGAGCCGAGAAATAATATTTTAATATTTTAAAGTTAGTTAAGTTGTTTTTTAAATTATACTCCTCTCGTCACACAATAGATGGCATATTCATTCATTAAACAAGGGGATGTATTAAAACTACCATTTTAATCGATTATTGTTAGTATAAGAAATATTTATTTTCTGATAACCTTGTTTATAGTCGTTACGTAAGCGTTTTAAAATGTTTTTCGATGATATAAAGTTTACGAATATTCATGGTATAGTTTGAGAGATAAATCAAACTTTACTAATTATTATTATCCATAAGGGTGTAATTATAAAAAAAAAAAAAAAAACTTAAAAATACTCTTCTCTCCTCCTTGCCTTAAGAATTGTGCAAACTTGAACTAAGTCACCTATTTGGGGACGGCGGGAGTATTTGGAATTCGGTACCACTGTCAAATTTTATAAATTAATCTATTAAAGCGGGTCCCAACAATCATAAATAAATATTAAAATTGGGACCCACAAATAAATTTGTATATCCGTTTGCCTGTTACCAGTACCACGGTGGAAGATTGAATTTGGCCGTCTACGTGGACAAGCAAATGAGCGGATTTAAGTATGTCCATTGAAGCCTAGTTAGCAAGTCGGGATTCGGCAAACGTACGGGTATTATTCGGTTTTGTAAAAATCAAATTCGGTCAAAAGTCCAGTCAATGGTTCGTGATGCGGCAATAATTCAGTACGGTATACGTACGTGTATGATTCACTTTAGAGATATCGATTCGGAACACAAAATTCGGCATGTATTATTTATTAAAAAGAAATGAATACAGGAAGACATCGGTGGTGGATTTGATTTGGGTACTAAAAGCGTATATATATATATTAAACATAATACACACTAGCACCAACGAACCATTGGTTCAGTGGATATGGGGTGTTCTAAGGAGTTGGAAGGTGGCACTTTGAATCTCTATGTTTGCAAATTTCTTGAAAATCAAGATATTGCAGCGCCGGGCCTTCAATAACTTTAGTAAACTTAGCCCAGTTAAAAAGATAATGGGCCGAACTAGTGCGCACGATTCTAAGTGGGAACGCCAAAATTGCGAACAATCCGGCAAGCTCAGAAAGCTCACATACTGGGTCCGGGGTTGCTGTAGGGCAGGTGTATAATTCGTTAACGATCAGTTCGCAACAATTCGCGAATGATTCGGCGAATTGCTAACTAGGCATTGAAGTTGCTCTTATTAGCAAGATTTTGTGGGACCAGCCCTTTTGAAGGGACCCTTAACTTATAAGACCATTTATTCTTTGGTTTAGGGGGTGTCCTAACTCGTAGTAAATGACTAAGTTATCCCTTCACTTATATCTAAACTCAATAATAAAACTAAAATCAAAACCCTCCCTCGAAAAGTTTTAAAAAATAATTTACTACATCCCACTTCTATAAACTTCAAATCGTCGATCCAAAAAAATTGTCATCGATTAATCGAATCTCAAAATGACTCTGCATAAAACGTTGTAATCGACATAGGCTTTCGAATTCGCGGATACTAGCATTAACAACTCATTAAATCTACCTCAAGTTGAAGAAGAACTTGAAAAAAATCAACAGAAGCTTTGCCCGAAATCGAAGCTTTAATTCGCGAACCAAATCCTGAATTTTCGCAGATCCACATTAAAAGATATTTTCTGAGAAACCTCTAAACTTTTATACGCTTTTGATTGTCAGATGTAGTTGTAATGATCAAACTAGGTCTACAAATGGTGGTTGCAGTTGAAAGCTCAGTTTGGACAATTGGAAAACAGATAACCATTTCGAGTTAACTGAAATTTTCACGATATAAAACCCTAATAAATTCGGTTGAGAGTAAATTGACTAACCGAACTTTTAGGTTGTACTAGCACAGAGGATTGTTCGGTTGTAACCTAACTTTTGTTGTCAACCAAACTATTATAAGTTGTAACCTAACTTTTTATTTGTTAACCAATCTTTCCAAAGTGAAAGTTCGGCTAGAAAAATACTGCGCTCGAACTAGCCGAACATTTCTCTATAATACCAAAATTTCAAGTTCAACCAGGAATTTTTCGGAACTGGTAACTGAACTTAGGCCAAGACACCAGCAGATCTAAGTTCGTTTATCTGTTATTCATTTCTATAGCCGAACTTTTAAATGCTCAGCTTCAGATGTTTTCATTTTCGCTAAATTTTAGCCAATTAAAGCAACAAAATAAGATAAATATAAATACATGAGTTTATCAAATAGTTCGGAGCTATCACACCTATCACTCATTTTGGATTTAAGAATCTCAACCTAATTTTCCAAAAATCTTCTTCTCCTTCTCATTCTTTTTCTCAATAATTTCTTCTCCTTCGTATTCTCTCTCTCAATAATTCTAATTCTAAAACTAAAACTAACTCAAATCATTCATCTAACTAACTTGCTTACTAATCTAATCTAATTAATTAAAGTAAACTAACTTAATTTCTTTTTTTCCGAAGAAAAGGTTATATTAAAAAGGAGAAAAAAAAACTTATACAATACAAAGGTTATTACACGTTCATTAGGGTCTGCCAACTGCTCCAAATGAGTCTAGGATTAACAAACTTAAACGTATCAGCATCACACGACCATACAACTACAAGTTGTTTTACAAGGTCAATAATCTCAGTCGTTTCCTTTTTTTCTTTCCCCAAAACTCTGCCATTCCTTTCTTTCCAAAGTCTCCAACAAATAGCATAACGAAAATCCGCCATCTTGTTTTCCTCTTCCTTATAAGACGTTAGTAGTCCATGCTTCAAACACATCAAATAAGGTCTTCGGTATAGGCCATGAGATTTTGAAAGATTTTATGAAATAATTCCATACCTCAAAAGAATAAGAACAATGCAAGAACATATGATCGGTTGTTTTTCTCTTTCGATGTTGCAAAAAACACACAAATCACTGTATATCTCCACTCTTCTATGCCTCAACATGTCTCTAGTTGGTAAAGAATTATGAAAAGACGCACAAATAATAAAAGCCCCGACCTTATGAGGAATATTGTTTTTCCATAGATGCTTCGCAAAGTTGTACAATTCCATTTGCCCGCTAAAGTCTCATAGCATTTACTAGTGCTAAAGTTTTCCATAATAGACATATCATCTTCATTTTCCACAAGGACAAAAGAACACGAACATCACGTCTAAGAATATCCCATTCAAGTTGCTCATTAGCATTTAAAGCTCTCTTGAAAACACCCTTCCAACCATTATTATCAATCATATCTGCTATAGAAACGTCCTTATCCCTCACTACTTTAAACACCTCAGGAAATAAGTCTTGCAAGCATCCTACATCAAGCCATTTATCCTTCCAAAATCTGATTCCATTACGGTCATTAAAAGTAAACCGTGCCATGCTTTGAACCGCAGTAGAAACCATGTTCACCACATTTTTCCACAAACTTCTGCATTGAGGATTAAAATCTACGTACGGGATCAACAAACTATTGTTCCTCTTGAACTTTTCTTGCACAATCTTCTTCCATAGACCATTTTTATTTTTAGAAAACCTCCAAATCCAGTTTATCAACAACTCCCGATTAATTCTTCTCAAATTCCTCACTCCTAATCCACACTGTTAGCCTTGGGCAAATAAATATTTGTCCAAGCCACCCAAACTAACTTCCTTATTCCTTCCACAGTTCCCATAAGAAATTCCACACGATTCTAACCATTCATTTTTCCACACTAACTAGGCAAATAAAATAGAGACAAATATTAACTCTTGATAAGAATGAGTCTACCCGCTTTATTCAGTTTCCTCTTCTTCCAAGTTGCCAACTTTGCTCCATTCTAGCCAAAACGTAATCCCAAACTGAGGTACTACACCAATGTACCCCTATAGGCATACCGAGATAAGTAAAAGGAAGCTTCTCCGACTTGCAACCAAGCTCCTTGGTAAGAACATCAATAACATTATCTGCTCCTACACTAATCATAGTAGATTTTTCCTAACTCAACTTCAAACCTGTGATCGTCTCGAATACCGCCAAAATAATAATAAGTCTCCTTACCTCTTCCACAGTTACATCAATAAAAATCAGAGTATCATCCGCAAACTGAAGATGAGATATAATGGTACCGTGATCCACCACTTGAAAGCCCGATAGTTGTCCTCTCGAAACAACATCGTTGATTAATTTAGAAAGAACCTCAACCACCAAAAGAAACAGATAAGAGTCTCCTTGTCTTAGCCCTTTACTCGGTTTTAATTTCTCCGTTGAACTACCATTCACTAGAACAGAAACATGCGAAGTAGTAATACACCATCTAATCCAAGAGATCCATTTTTCACCAAAATCATGTTTTTGTAAAATTGTAAAAAGAGATTGCTAGTTTTCTCCATATCAATCTTACAAAGAATCCCCGGCTTCTTAGCTTTCAACCTGCTGTCCACACATTCATTCGCGATAAGCACTCCATCAAGAAATTGTTTGTCATGAATAAAAGCTCCTTGGAAATCAAAAATAATTTCGGGCATCACCTTCTTCATTCTAACAACAAGCAACTTAGAAATAATTTTGTACACACTACCAATAAGACTTAACGGTCTAAAGTCTTTAGGAGTACAAGAATCTTCTTTCTTCGGGATTAGAGTGATAAAAAAACAATTAAACCTCCAATCAATGGAACCGTACCTGTGAAAGTCCTTTACTAGATTCAATAAGTCTTCTTTCAAAACACCCCAAGAACTCTTTGTTTATGGGTGAAAACTATTCTGCCGTTTTGGTAATTTGGGGTGTGTGAATGAGAAATGAGTCTAAACCTTAAACAAATGCATTTGCGGTGAGTGCTTGTAGATTCGAGAGATCAATCGCAAGTCCGGCCTAAACCAAGAAATGGCCGTTTCAGCGGTCTGAAAGTGAAGGAGATGGGGTTGATCTTAGGGGAGGAATCGAAGAAGGTGTTGAGAATGTGAAGGTGTTGTCTATGAATGACTTGTATCGAGAAAATTTGAATCGGCTTGCGGGAGTAAGCTATCGGTTCTGTTCGAATAGGATTGTATCAATACTTGCCTCTTGTTGTCCTGACTTGTCTTGTTGTTCGTGTTTGGAAAATAGGAGGAGAACCTATTTATACAAGTCTTTTAGCCTAACCTTCGTATCTCGTGGGAAGTGGAGAAAGTGGAGTGATGGAGTAGTGGAGTCGTGTGTTAGTGTCACACGACCAGTCTTGCCCACTTCTCCCATCATCACTAACCGTCCATGACTTCCTGACACGTTCTTGTGATGGCGCGTTGTGCACTGCACACTGTAAACCGCCAGACCAATACCCCAGTATGTATCCCCCAGTTTGTGACATGATTGATGTCTCGAGTGTGTGGATCGTATGACCCACATAAAGTAGCATGTAATGCTAAATTGAATAACTGCGTTATTCAGGAGGTCGATAATTGTGAAGTATCGTGTATTTTATGCAGGTACTGCATCATGGTGTGGTAAAGTAACGGGTGGTGATCACCAAGATGCCTTACTGACCCATTATCTCCTGACCAAGGTTGTATAACCAAGCCGGTAAAGTTGGACGGACGAGATGATCTTTGAGACACTCATCTGCGACCGTTGATGGATTTAGGGTTTTGAAGAGGTGCGCAGGCATCACTCTTCAGCTTGGTCGAATCCAAGCTTGGGAGACGATTTTGGCCAGGCCGATCATACATGCGTGTAGACGGCATGACGGTGTAGCGCCCATACCCCATTATCTCACGAAAGTGTGATCTGGACCACTCAATTCGTCCGGCAAAGTCGAGTGGTCGAGATCGATTGCGACAAAACGAGTGCAAACAAAAGCCGCGCGTCGTGCCAACCGGGCGCGCGTTCCAAGATGACCAATCTTGGTCGGTCTTGGCCGATCGGCCCGCAGCGTGTAGGTGGTAGTGGCTGGTGTTCACGTATATACTGACATCCCATGAAAACGTGATATGAGCCACTCAAATCGTCCGGCGAAGTTGAGCGGTCGAGATTAGTTTGCAATTGGGAAGTGTATCCACGCTAGTTCGGGCGGACGATTTGGGATAACCAGGCATGGTATGCCTTGGCCGACCAGGTGAAGAGATTGATGGGTCCACGGTGGTCATGTTGGTATGACCGGACCTTCTTAATCTAATCTTGGGCCCTCTATTCGTGCCGGAGAAGATGGACGCTCGTGATGCTCAAAACCCTAATTTTGGCTTTCACGACCGCGCAACCATGCCTTATTCAGCGCACGAATTTGATGACCAACCATGGTTGGTCCCGACCGATTGGTCGGAGTATGTAGGCGAGCCCACGGTGATTGTGTTGACATGCTCGGGCCTTTTGAATCTACATCTACACCCTCCATCTATACTGCGAAGATGGATGGTTGAGGCAGTTTTGTGACACATGTAATGTGCCGCAAACCCTAATTTAGGGTTTTCGCCCATGCCGCTCTGGTTTGGACGTTTTTGGCAAGTTATGCAGGAGGCCGACCATGCGGGATCCGCGTTGGTTCGGCGATGAATATTCCATACCGCTTGGGGGTTATGGAATTGATCCGGGCCATCCAATCATCTTTGGTGAAGTTGGATGATCGAGATCATATCCAGTGTCTGATACGGTCCGTATGCTCAATCGGGCTAGTATAACACACCGAGAGCCGCTCAATCGGGCTAGTATAACACACCGAGAGTTGCGGCTGTCGGGTATTTCGTACATGCTTTCATTATAATGCTTGGAGGTTCGTGTTGCTCTCACCGAGAGCAACACTCGATCGTCATGCCGCACTGATAATGAGTACAGGAAATACAAGACTGCTCACGCATTTATTAATAATGCTATAAATTCACAGGGTATATGGTATTATTGCTACATGCTCCAACCTCGGATGAATTTCGTGTATTTAATTCACGAGAATGGGATTGTTGCCACATGCTCCATTCTAGGTGAATTAGTAAAGTGAAGAAGTATTCAACACTTATTAATGGCTTTATCTTTTACAAGATGTTAGCGCATAATTTTCTGGTTTTTTATAATTTTAACCTTAAATGAAAATCCACCATCAACACTCTTGAAAAATTCAGCCGTAAATCCATCGGGACTAGGCGCCTTGTTGCATCCCATCCGCTAATCACACCCAAACTTCCTCCTCTGAAAACTCCCTCTCAAGCCAAAATTTATATGTCTCTTTGATTTTAGGGAAGTGAAGATTTTCCGTACCGGAGTTCAACTCATTTTGTTGTGAGAACAAGTTGATATAGAAATTCCTTATTTCTTCCTTAATGATGTTCTGATCAAAAGTATCAACCCCTCCCACTTGATGCTTTGCTATTGTGTTTCGCTTCCTCCTTGCACTATCGACACTATGAACATATTTAGTATTTGAGTCTCCCCATCTAAAATCATTTTGCTTCGCTCGCAACTGCCATTTACGAGCCTCTATCGTTTCAATACTCCTCAACTGAAGTTTACAACTAACTTAATTTATTATTAGAGATTGATTTGGCCGCCAACGAAAATAAGGGGCATTAAAATTTACTTCCTAATAACCTTGGTCAAAATGGGGGAAAGATCCCCTCAATTTAGTAAAAATTCTTCATTTAGTAAAAATTTAAGAAAGCTCAACCCCGAGCATCCAGTCGTGAAAGCTAAAAGTTTTAGGTTATGTTTAGTTTTTGGGCAAAACCCACACCGGATGGATAACAAAATATAGTAGGGCGGAAGTAAAACTTGAAGTGAATTTTTAAAAAACTTCTTGAACTCGAGCGTTATACAAAATTACGCCTATGCTAAGACGAAAACTAAGACTATTCTTGTTGGTTTGGCTAGCGCCAATATTAACTTCTCACTGAGTTAACTTAAACAACACTTTAACCAAGTGTTAAATTTAAGCAGTCTACAATCGGGCATATTTATACGTTTTGTTTGATGAGACGCCATTAAAATTAATAAATGATTTTCGAAGGGAAAATTTACTCTCTTAGTGCGAGAACTTTTTTCAACTAGCAAATTCTTAGCCGCTGGATCTTGGAAGATGTGACGTCAGCTAATTGTGAGTTAAACCTATTATCTCTCGCCGAATAATTGTTCGAAGTGAAATCTCAATCTCTTTCCATCACAGAAGATATTTGGTTAACTCATATTATTTCCTTTTCTGAGAATCACCTTTAAGAATCACCAAAGATATTGCATTCTCTTCGTAAGAATAAGCAAAGCAACCAACTAAAATCTCCCTTAGTTCATTCATGCTAAGCATAATGGTGATGATGTTCTTGCTTACAATGTGAAATATGGTTTCTTTTGAATTTTCTGTTTCAATGGGATAAAAATTCCATCAATCAAGGCTCATGGTCAATAATAATTAATGGCTTATTTTGTGAAGATCGTATAAAACCTAAAATTTTCAATTATTATCATCATGATCAGTACCTCCCATATACAACTAGGATACTAATCAACTTGAATTTCTATGACCTTCTTTTCCTCACCAACCAAGAACAACGTTCATCATCTCATACATCTTCATCGTAACTTTCATTATTATTCATAATTAAATTATAATCATCACCATTAACACCAATACCATTAGCAAAAACCATCTTCACCATTAACAAGTCACAACAACATCAAGCTGGAGTAAACTTTAGGTTCGCGAAAAAATAAGGATCCTTTATATCATGCGACAACACAGATAAAAGCAGAGACGCAAACTACTATCCATCTTATTTAGCCAAAAGAAGAAAAAAAAGGAAACCAAATATCCGTATAAATTAAAATTCAAATATTCAGTGAGAAACTATATGGGTTTAACTCATAGTTATACGACATCACATCGTACTAAATCTTATATGTTTGTACCCCTCATAAAATGATGCACGTACGGGGTGCACAAATGTCCCATAACTAATTGGTTTATTAAAGAAACCAACCACGACTTATTAAAGAATCCCAACTGAACTTATTAAGGAAGTCCAATGGTTTACTAGAGAAACCAATTCTAGTTTATTAAAGAAGCCAAACCGGACTTATTAAGGAAGCCTGGTGGTTTAGTAAAGAAACCAATTCCCGGATTATTAAAGAAGCCCAACCGGACTTATTAAAGAAACCCTATGGTTTATTAAAGAAACTAATTCTAGCTTATTGAGGAAGCCCAACCGTACTTAGTAAGGAACCCATGTGGTTTATTAAAGATTTATTAAAGAAACCTTGTTGAGCACTGCTCGGTCGAACTCATGAGCGTTGCTATCTCAATCTTGTTTGTCAAGTTTAGTTGCCAAAACTATAAGTCTTGATTTCTAGTCTAGTTATAGCTAAGTCTCGGATTAGGATAGTAAGTGTAGTTGAGCATTAGAATCCATGGCGTTCATCGAATGAAGACGAAGAACTACTCAAGGGAACTTGTGGAACTTCACCAACAAAAAGGTATGTGGAGACTTGAACTCATCTATCACTCAAAGGTCTATCTACTCTATCACCTATTTGAGACAAAAAGTCATATTTCTATATAGACTTCAATTATACACATTTGGTATTTCGAGCCGAGTTTATCTCGCTTATTTATTTCTCAAAATATGTATTGGTAAGATTTCGCTTTAACCTCATATCTTATTCTTGACGCAAGTCAAAAGATGATCATGTGAAAATCACCTTGTAACATCTTACATGATTTGTGTGAGACAGTCATTTGATGTAGACTCGGAATGTTTCGTATTGATCATTCGATCACTTGAGTATTGCTTTGAAGCTAATAGTTTGTGTGAGACAGTTATTGTCGTCTTCCAAGAATGTTTCAATGATTGAAATGAGAGTTTAGAATATGTAACCAAGATTGGATATAAACATAGTGTGTATTTCACATTTGTGTAAAGTCCAAAACCGGAACCATAGTATGGGTACCATTACACGTCTTGGTTGGTTGATGGAAGTCCTAGAGCTAAGTATGTGTACCCATACGCGCTTGGCGGAAGTATAATTCCCGTGAATTTCTCTGCAGAGTTTGAAAGGTGAAATGGTATGCATACCCATACGCGTAATAGCGTAACCAAACCCGATTCGGCTATTTAGGTATACGTACCCGTTTGCATACTTAAGTAGGTTACATTCTAAAATCGATTTGTTCATGAACTAATACCTTTTTATATTAAGGAATGCAATCTTTTGCAAACCGTGGCTATAATGTTCATGAAATGATTCGAGTGAATCAAAATCGACTTTGCTTCAATTGTGTCTTGTATACTTCTATGATAATATAAACAATTGAACAACTCTCTAACTAGTTTCATTTGAGTTATTTGAATTAGTTATGATAAAGATGAATAAGGTTGATATGAAAATGCTCATATGGCTAACCATTGGTTAACTATGGTTGAACCAACTAAGTGTACATGTTTAGGTACGGTTACATGTATCTAAATGTTGGTACATTTCATTTGTGTATAACAAGCTAAGTTCGATCTAACGGTTGAAAGATATTAGCTTGTATCTAATCAGGTTTTTATCTAACGGTGAATATTGAATGCTTTGTTACTAAGGTAGCATGGATTGCAAACACTGATTTGGAGACTATATAAAGGAGAACTCTAGCAACTGGGAAACCTAATCCCCACACCTCATGTGTGATACTAGTTGCGACTAGAGTCGATTCTCCTTTTAACCTTAGGTTTTTCTAAAACCCAGTAGGTTAACGACTTAAAGACTTCATTGGGATTGTGAAGCCAAACCCAAATATTTCTCTGGTTGCGTGTTACGATCTTGTCGTTTTTATCGTGATTGAGTACTATCTTCTTTAAGATTTGCTCGAGATTTATTCTCCGATAGGCAAGATTGAAAAGTAGTCACAAACATATTCGTCTCATCGTTTGTGATTCCACAATATCTTGTTTCGTTAATCGATTAAGATTATTGTGAGGTGATTAATATTTCTAGGTCAGTTCTTCCGGAATATAAGTTCGGTATATCAATTGGTTCCCTGTTCACCTTGATTTATCAAAAGACGAACAAAACTCGTAGGTGCATCTATGGAGACAGATTTATCTATTCAATAGACTTTTCTGTGTGATACAGATTTGTTTATCAAGTCTTCGACTTTGGGTCGTAGCAACTCTTAGTTGTTCATGATATCAGCTAAGGGAATCAAGTGCGCAGAATCCGGCATGGTTCAAGAGGCGTAAGGAACGCGACTATACCTTGATCAGTGTGAGATTGATTAGGGCTCAACTACATTCCAGACCGAAGTTAGATTGGTAGTAGGCTAGTGTCTGTAGCGGCTTAATACAGTGTGGTGTTCAAATATGGACTAGGTCCCGGGTTTTTCGCATTTGCGGTTTCCTCGTTAACAAAACCTCGGTGTGTTTATTTCTTTTCCGCCTTATATTTGTTTATATAATTGAAATACCACAGGTTGTGCGTTGAATCAATCAATTGGTAAATCCAACCTTTGGTTGTTGATTGAAATTGATTGATCCTTGAACATTGGTCTTTGGTACTGCTCAAGTTATTTCTCTTATATTCAATCGGGCTCGCAAATTTTCATTTGTTTGATTGCGGATTGAATTGAGAAATTGAGATACGAACTCTTTGATATACTTTTCTTGAGATTGAGTCTGACTGTATAGTTGATTCCCTAGAAAGTATATTGGAGTTTCTCCATACAGATTTCTAAGCGAAATATTGGGTGTGTTTTTTAGACCCCCACTTTTTTAATTGGTATCAGAGCGGGCAAACACGTTTCAGACCTCATAAGTCTGTGTTTGTAGTGATATGAGTCTATGGACAGAGGAGCTATCTCAATAAACATACCACCAGTCTTCGATGGCTCGAATTACTTATGGTGAAAAATTGATATGCGTGTGTTTCTTTAAGCGTATGATTTTCAATCATAGGTATATGTTGTTAATGGCTATTATCCTCCGGTTATCTCAGTAGGCGATATAACTGTTCCAAAGGATATTGGTGATTATGATGCTGTCGAGATTCTTGCTTTGCAAAAAGCAAAATTGACAGATCAATGCAATCATCCATGCCATTACCCCGGATCTTCGGCACCACGTGACTACGTTCACTCGGTCTAAAGATGCTTAGGATATCTTAAAAACTGTACTTGAAGGGAATACCTGTGAAAAAGAAGCTAGGCTTCAAAACCTAAATTCTGATTGGGAAAACCTTCGTATGGCAAATGAAGGTTCATTTTATGAGTTTAATCACAAAAAGTGTCTGAAATTGTTAATGCATCTTTTGTGTTGGGTAAGACTATTCCTGAAAAGGACATTGTGATGAAAATTCTTAGATCCTTTCCATCTATATACGATTCTAAGAAATATGCCATCGTTGAAGGAAATAACCTTGATGTTCTTTCCATAAATACTCTTGTTGGGAAGTTAAAGATCTTTGATCATGAGCATGTATCCAAATCTGGAAAGGATATTGCTTTCAAAGTACAAAAAAACACTAAATTACTTGATAAAAGTAAAAGTGTTGGCATCTCTGAAGATGATCCTTCTGAGACTGATTCATCAGATAAAGATCTTGACAAGTCAGTCTCTTTGATCACAAGACAGTTTAGAGACCTTCTTTTGAAGAGAAGTAAACGGCTTTCTAGAGATAAACCTAAGTCATCAGTTAAACCCCATAATCTTGTTCCTCCTAAAAATAGGATACCGATGAAACCGATGATGAGGATATGCCTTAGTGCTTCAAGTGTAAAGGTTTTGGTCATTTTTCCAATGAGTGTCCAAATCGTAGAAAAATACACCTGAAACAAAGGTCTTGTTTGCAACTCTTGATGAAATGTCTGACACGTGATTCAAATGAAGATGAAAAATCAAGTGTTGCGATCCTTCTTTGAAAATATAAATTTTGATGATTGTAGCTATACTCACATCAATCTTGATATTTTTTTCGGAGAAACTTCTTCAGCTATCTTGGAGGATAAAATGGATTTTTCTCTATTTAATGGGAAATCCTTTTGTCTAATGTTTCAGTACCACGATTTGTCCTGGCAAATTGCTTCACTATGGTATACGAACCATCCTCCAATTTGATATGTTCTTCTTGTACTCTTAAGGGTCACAGACTCTCTAGTTGTTTCAAGTACAAGCATAAAGTAAGATATGTCGACAAACTTCAATGGAGACCAAATTGATTAGAAAACAAGCTGAAACTTGTTCAGAAATCATCCGAGGTATGAAAACAAAATTCCTCTCCAAAAAGGTTAATTTCTAATGTAGTTGCAGGAAAATCCTACACTACATCCCCTCACAAGAATCCACACAATCAGACCATTTAAGATGAACAATTATAACTTTTATTGATTAATTCCTTGAATGTTTACAAGACAAAATGGAAAGGAGCTAAAGAAATTACAATCACTATAAACATTCTCTCTTAATGACTTGCTCCACACTTCGAAAAAGATCTCTCTCAATAGGGCACATTTCGCTCTTTATATAGGGTATTACATAATGGATGACACTAAGCTGTCCATTATTTTCGGGAACGATTTGCGAAGTGTCGCAAGTGTACAAATGCATAATCTCGCGACACTCCTAGATCTCGCTAGGTCTTCACACCTTTCTCGTTTAAAGGCCGTCGTCATCCATTGCGTCACTTATTTTATTCGTGCCTGCATGCCTTCGCTACGTAGCACGTTTATGAATTTCGTGAGGTGTTGGTGTTGTGATATTCTGATCATACATCTTTCCTCTTCTCATGTCTTCTCTGCGAAGAAGAGAATGTCATGAGAATTATTATTTTCAAACGCCGCAATCGTTCATTTCTTTCCATCAATCTACCGCCGATTCCGTGAATAGTGTAACTGCCACACGTGTCAAAATCTTCTCTTTTTATCGGTACATTTAATGTTAACCGGTCACTTTTTTCTTGTCTATTTAAGGAGAAATTCTCCATGAGGATGTTTCCTTTCTTTTATTTCATCTTCTTCATCATCTGCAACTTTTTAATGCTATTTTTCTTTCTGCAATTCTTCATCGTCTTCCTGCTATTGTCTCTCTGCTACTGTTCTCATCATCTTTATGCTCTTTGCTTTCTATGGAGCCATCAAGGTTTGTTAATTTTGCCAAAATTGATCTTTTTGTGATTGATCTCTTCTATCGAAATTGTTTTATCCCAATATTATTCTTTCTCTAATGATTCCCGTGCTGTTTTTGTTTCAGAAAGAATAAATATATCACCAAGTTCGATTCTAAACCCTAATATTCCCGTGGGCTCGCAATCAAAATCGCCTGTTATTAAAGGAAGCCTCACGAATAGCAAGGTATTAAGAAACACTTATTCTTCTAATAACAATATTGTTGCCTCTTGTTTCTTATTTGACTTGTGATTCGCAGGATGACAAAAATATTGATAGATCCCCCAAGAAACCTCGCCGTTCTAAAAATGTTGAATCTTCTTTTCCTTTCACGTATTCAAGCTCATAACTCCTCCCCGCGATATCTTCGCAAGATAAACCAACACCTCATGTGATATCTTCGCAAGATAAACCAATTCCTTTCCGTGATATCTTCACAGATAAACCAACACCTCTGCGATATCTTCGCAAGATAATTCTACTGGTTATCTCTCACGAAAATGTCGGGCCGATTTTCCTCTATACCGAAGTTTTCCATAAATGAAGTCCCTCAAGATGAACCTTTCTCTTATTCTATTATGAATGCTATACGCCTCACCCCCAATCATTGACCTTCGGGTTTCCTCTTCTCATGACATTCTATGACCAAAGATGATTCAACTCTCCTCTTCTCGTCATCAATTACTCTTCTTCTGAGTCTATTCCTCTTACTAAAGAAAACCTGGAGGGAATGGATGTAGCTTTCAAAGTTTTATCAGATATCATGAATGACGCCAAGAAGACCTCCATTGATCCCATCAAGTCTAGTGTTTGCGAGTCTTTGAGTAAATACTTTAGTTCTGACAGGATGTTGCAAATGTCTTTAGAACAGGAAGTTAAAGTTTTGGAGAATAATCTTCAAGACATGGCTGTGAAGTGTGAAACTCTCCATCTTGAAAATCAGAAGCTTCAAAATATTTCATTGGATCGTGATAATCTTCGCAAGAAGAATGAAGAATTAAAAGGTATTACTTCCCCTTCTTTTTTTTTTAAAAAAAAAAAAAAAAAAAAACCTTGTTAGATTTCAAGATTTAAACCGGAAGCGAAAAAACGGAGATATATCGGTTGGAATCATTGTCAAGAAACTCGAATGGATAGAGATGTTTGGATGGAGCAATATAACCAATTAGATAATCTTCATACATACTCTGATGATCAAATAGATAACCTTGCCAAAGAGAATGCTCACTTAGTTCGAAGCAAGAGTCATTAAGTAATGAATTGTCTCATCTCTCTTATTCTTTGGCTAAATCTAATTTGGAGTTGGAAACCTTATCGATGAGAATGGAACTCTATCTCAAGAGAAGCGAGTTTTGTTAAACAAGGTGGCGATTTCTTCGCAAATGGCTTGATGCTCCTGTCAAAAAAATATGTAATGAACAAGAACAATCTCTCGCTGTTGAGAAGTAAACTCAAAGAAGTCATCACGAGAGAGGATAAGCTTATTCGGTGGTAGAATAACTTTAAGTGTGAAAACAAACCAACTCAAGGATTAATATTCCAAGTTAAAAGAATCCTACTCTCCCTTGCTAAGGAGAATACCTTACTTGTTTCTAACGAAAAGAGTTTGCATTCTCGATTAAAAGGCACGGTTGGAGATAATTTTGATAGTGCCATGGATCATTTGGAGAGTTGTTGGCTTTGACCCAACATCTTATCTCGCAAAGGAAGGTAGTCATAAAATTTGACCGCCTCGTCCGTTTTTCTTTGTCTAGTTTTCTTATGATATCCTTTTTTTTTGCGAATTCTTTATTTGTATAACTCTGTTGTTCTTCATTTTGCGAGAATCGAGAAAGATCTTTGTTCCTCCCTTTCTACTTTGGAGGCTAGCTATGCCAAGATTCGCAAAGAAAATGCGATTCTTGCCGCTACTCTCGCTCGTTCTCGCGATCGGGCCGAAAGGAGATTTGATCACCTCGCTTACTCCAAAGATATCCAGTAGAAATCATCGGAGGGCACTTCTTCGCAGTTTTCATCTCAAAGTCAGTTCTTTTGAATGATGTCTTATTGTCCAAATCTCTTGACCCTGTATCTGTCGAACCTTTGGAAGTTGAGGATGATGAAATCCATAATTCTCCTGATAGTGACTATGAATACGAAAGCGGCGAAGATCTCGCTAATAAAAAGGTGATCCCATCAAACAATGAAGTCATCAATAATAATCCAGTGAAGGGGGTTAAGCGGGAATGCAACAGGGCGCGAAAGTGTGGAAGTCTGGTGAAGTGATAAAATTGTTGAAGATGAAAGAATTAATGTTGAGAAATGAACTTCTTATGTAATTTCATTTCCTTTAGTTTCTTGATCTTCATAACTTCTTGCATATGATGTTTTTATTTCCTTCCGAAGTGCACTTTTTGTAAGAAATATTATGTTTTTTATTGAACAATTCTCATATTGTCTCTTACTTTTTTCTTTGCGATGAACGACCTGCATAAATAATAGTTAATTTTTATAAATCTTTTGTCATATGGTCTTATTTTGCCTTCCTAGTTAAAGGTCTTCTTTGTGCCATCTCTTGTTATTGCGACAAAATCGCAGGGCGTCTTTACACTTTCATGTAAAGACCCATTGATTTTGTCTTATCATTTCTTAGTATTATTGCCTCTGCAGATAATTTTATTGCGACAATATGAAAGGCCTAAATTTTCTTGCGAGAATAAAGCCCCATGACATTGCCGTCTTGCGACGAAATCGCGGGGCGTCCTTTACCTTTCATGTGCGGCCCATTTAGATCTGCAAATCTTTATGTTTGTTTTTGTGTGCCTCTTCGGGATCATAACAAATATGACAAGCCTAGATTTCTTGCAGTAGAACCTTGCTCCGGCTCTCCCTAATGGAGGTGCCGCCCTTATCATCTCCTGGTTGCCCCTTCAAGGAGGCGTACATCGGCCATCTGGTAGCTCTCCGCCGTCTGCAACAACAACCCGGTTGTTTTCATGGCCTCTTATCCCTTATACCTAAGGCTTATGGTTACGAGGCGCACCCTAAGTAAGGTTTTCTTAGGGCCGAGTGCAACATATGCCAAGACTTGCCAAGAATGGCCGAGACACTTCCAAATGCCCCGGGGAACTCTTGGCTCAGCCCAGTGTACCTCGGTGCCTTGATCATCACCTTTGACTCCTTAGAAGAGACCTCAGTCGTCCAACCTGGGTATAACCTTATATATATAGTTGGAAATCCAAGGTATCTCTCTCCTGGATGGGCTTTATTGACCCCAAATCTCAGTGACCCGGGTTCCGGGGGCGGTGTAATCTTTTCCCTGGCCATGTTAACGATACCCCCCTTTTATGACGTACTTTAGGTCTTACATTTGCCTCTTACGAAATTTTGATTCGAACTAGGGTGTGCATGTAGCTTAACAGTTCGTCCCATTCTGATATGTCATTGTTTTTAGTTATCTCTTGTTTATTTTCTTTGTGAGATCTTCGCATGTTCTTTCTTTTGTTTCGTGCAATTTATGATGATTCTTTGTGACATTTTCATATAAGTTCATTTCTCTTCAACCATACATTATTTCTGAGCTATTCTTTTCCCACAATCTTCTAAGGGTAATATTTCTTCAAGTATAATCTATTCACTGTCTATCCAATTTGTGTCCCACGTCTTTTTCTCGGGATCCATTAATCTATATGCCCCATTCATTATCTCCTTGATGATATAAGGTCCATCCCATTTTTTCGCCGACACCACTTTCCTTTCCGATATCTGGTGTTTCTCTCAATACCAAATCGCTTTGGTTGAAATTGCTGTCTTGACACGTTTGTTATATTCTGCGGCTAATCTTGTTTGGTAATTCTCCATATCTTTGTAGTTCTTTCTCTTTTTTCTTAATTCATCTAATTTGATCAAAATGTTACCCGTTAAGATTTTTCTTCCAAGCTTCTTTCTTTGTTGTTGGAATAATAACTTCTGTAGAAGTACAGCTACAACTCCATATGTTAAACAAAAGGGTGACATTCCCGTAGCTTCTCACTGTTGTATTGTAAGCCCATGTGCATTATGCACTTGTTCACACCATGCCCTATTATGTCCTTCTTCTTCTTCAAAGATATCTGTGATTGTTTTATTTGTTGCCTGCTGTCCATTGGCCTAAGGTATATGGAGTTGATTTCACACTTATCCTAAATGCATTAAGCACAATTTTATATTTTGTCCCTCAAACTGCTTCCCATTGTCGAAACCAATCAATCAAGGGATTCCAAATCTGCATATGATGTTTGAATATGAAGGTAAAAATATCTTTATCGTTGCGAATGTGTTGTCTGCTTTTACCGCCCATTTTGTGAAATAATCTATAGCGACAATCGGATACCTTCTTTTTCCATGTACCTGGTAAAATGGTCCCACAATGTCCTAAACTCGATGATTATTTTCAATGTAGTTGTAGTAAAAGGTTCGTCGAGACTTGTGAAAGGTATTTTATTTAATTTTTAAAGCAAAAATATAACAAACTAAAAATACAAGATGTTGTAGAAATTATGGGAGGGAGGATGGAGCTAGGATTTCACCATTCATCAATACTTATGTGGTTTAAATTAATTTATATCATGCGATTTAAACAATTGATTTGATTAGTATTACTTAGCTCAGATTTCCAAATATCAAATGTTGATACATAAGCATAACGCATCAAGAGTCTAAAACTAAGCATGCATCATCAAGAGAAAACACATTTGATTAATAAAAATCATTTAATTCATTTTTTATCAATGCAATTAATCATATAAAAATATTGCATAAATTAATAAAGTAAATGTTACCACATAATTCTTGAAAGAATGGCTTCCTCCGTCGCTCCAGAGGATGGGTTTAGCTCATCATGTTGGAAACACGCTCAAAAGTTGATTTCATTGCTCAAAAATGGTTTACAAATGATGAATAAGGGAGAAATAATGAAAACTCGGATTTGTAACAATTATTTTTGTTACAAACCCAACTGTTACAGAGAACGATAAATAGTAATTGTCGTTGTTACTGTTTCTTTAAGTCTGTCTCTGAACTACGACCCATAGCTGTGAGTCGTTAACACTGTTGAAGAACGACGGTCACCTGTGCGTCTTATGTTCTTCGTGTTCTTCACAGCAGCAGCAGAAGTGTGTTCTCTGCAACTTGATTTTTCGCCTCTGTGATGCTCTAAACTCGCCCCCAAACTCTCCACCCCCTTCTATGACTTCCAGGGACTCTATATATACACCCAGCAGCAATAAAATCACGCGTAATAACTCCAAAATATCTTTCACTAATCCGAGATTATTTTTCTGCCATTTACGGAATTATTTTCCTTCATTGTTTCTTCACGTGTTTGCATGCACTCTACATACTGGTTAGGTGTAACAGGGTGATAACAATCCAATCCTGCGATCAAATCTCACAAAATCTTTTCCAAAATATCTACCAAAATCCCGTGAATAACTCCTCTTTCTATTTCCAACTTGACACGAAATCTTCCCCTATATCTCACAAATACTTGACTTACCAATCCTGTCTTGAAGTAACAGGCTGGTATACATTCAAATCCCCGAAAAAATATCAACATAACTTGACCAAACCAGGCTCGGGAAATACGCAGGTTGCAGGTGGACTTTCCCGCCAAAAACAATTCAAAGGTGGAAGAAGAAGGGTACCCCCTATCCAAGACCGGGGTGAAAATAGTAAATGAGGTGCCCCTTAGCCAAAACTGAGAGTCCGAATAACACGTGTCCTCCAGATGCTTTAGACAACTTTTCGAGCCGATTTTTCCAAAAATGTTTATTGCCCAAAAATACCTACAAACACATAAAACACCAAAATTAAAACAAAATCGAGTGCCAACAATATATAGTATTGAGATCAAATTAGACACAAAAATGTGTCTATCAAATACCCCCAAACTTATTATTTGCTAGTCCTCGAGCAAATTTATTTTAGAAAATAAAATGACTACACTTAGCACGTGCAGCAAGCCGTTAAACCGCTAGGTGGCCCTAGCGGCGGAGTGTTGTCTCCGGAGGGTTTACCGGAGGTGTACCCACAAAACCTTTACTCCAGCACCCTAGCTATCTACGCGGAACCTTGGAAGGCACTAAAGAATCTCCTTGGTTGGCATACTTATTGACTACGGGAGGAAGTACCACGATGCGAAATTCCGATTCTTTGTACACGAGTTTGCACTCAAGCATGCTAAAATTCATATAAAGTGACAGGCTTTCTACTCGGATGGATTTGGACATCTGAAACGAATTGACGATCGCATGGATAGATTAAGAAGATGGATGTAGAAAAACGTGGATGATGTTGACTAAAGGTGAACTGTCTAATGGAGGTAGGATCTTAGTCGACTAATATCAACAGTGGCATATACAAAGGGAACAATGGGTGATAATCCTAACTCTAGGTCAACACAGTGGCATATACGAGGGTGCTAGGTGAGGTGACTTTATTGAATTTATTAGGTTGATGCAGTGGTCACAGTCTCCAATTTTTTTTTTTTTTTGGATCTAGGTCACTCTATTCCACCTAGCAATGGTAAAAGAAAAGAAAAGAAAAAGAAGTGATCGGGATTCTTTCGATGTTTCCGTCACGAGGATATGGCGAACCTACCATGTTTTTTCTAACACCTCGAGCTACGTGCTTTTATGAATAGACTCTTTAAATGTTTCCATCTAATCAGATTGGTTCTCATCGATGAGTGTCTAAAACACCTAATTTACTATCTAGTAGTTCTTTTGCTTTCTTTGCTATTTTTCTTGTGAATTATGTACTTTACGCGTGTTTTTGAGTTATTAGGTACTTTAGAGTTATTATGAGTAAAAAGAAGGAAAACGTCTATTTGGAGCGTAAAAGGCAAAGAGGCTAATTCACATGGAAGAGCTATATTTGGAGCAAGTTTGGCGTGCCCATGAAGGAGTGAAGGGATGAATTGTCGGTTGTGCGAAACGCGGAGCCAAATAGTATATAGGCGACCTTTATCAGATTTTAAGTGCCTCGAACAATTTTCGTCATTACCATACACCTGACTCGAGAGAATCAGTCATTTATTTCTCTCTGCCGAGGTCGATGGCAGCTCCATCAATGTTCGGAGAAATGAGAAAGATGAGGAAATGGAGTCGATGATGTCTAAAGATCGAGGAGATGATCTTTGGTTGAGATCGTGAAACTATTGTTTGTTGTTAAAGATTGGAAAGCTGAATCAGAACTTGAGTTACGTTGAAGAACAAGAGAATTAAGTGCTAGGAAGATCTAGGGTTTTACAAATTAGGAGAAGATGGAATTGGTGGTAATTCGGTTTGTGATTTGGTAGTGAATGTAAATGAAAGCGTTGTTTGATTTCTGTTTTGAGAAGAAGTTAGGTCTGTTGTTGATGGGTTTTATTGTCTGGATGGAAGAACGAGAAATTTAGAGGTCGAAATGAGTTTAAGCAAAGAAGCAGAGAGTGTGAGAGAGTGGTTTTGTCTCGAATTGGCTTGGAGTTGTTTCCGTGAAGAGAAGCTAGGTTAGCAGAATCGAAATGGTTTCTTTAGTTAAACTGGGTGGTTAAGCTTTGATGGAACATGAAATTGGGGTTTGATCGAACTCAAGAGGGTTCATAATATTGATTGTGTGATGGTGTCGGTGGTGGCTAGAGAGAAGCTACAGGAATCCACAAAGGGAATTGCAGCTGAAGGCATTGCAGGATGAAGTGTGATTCTGGGGGTGATATGTGGTTGTGCAATGGCAGTTTGTAGCTGAGATGCAAGTGCCATAGCTGAATTACAGTGTGTTTGAAGCAGCAGGGAATAGAAGGTGCTAGCTGTGATGAATGCTGAGTTACAGGGGAGAAGCTGCAGGCTTTGCCATTGGGCTGAGAGTGTGCTGAGGTTTTGAATGAGCTGCAGTTGGTTGTGAGGTTATTGCAAGTGATGCAGATGGTGCAGCTAGGAGCATGGTTATGGCTAACTAGTGATATGTAGGATGGTCCTGGATGCTGTATGTTGATTGCACAGAGAATGAGGTGAACTGAGCTGCAGTTAGGGTATTGTGGCCTGAAATGAATGGGTTTGTGATTGGCAGATGAACTATGGTTCTACAGCTGGTATTGATGTTGAGTACAAGGAATTGGCTGAGATGGCAGTGGCAATGGAACTGAAATTGGTGGAGCAAGAAAGGAGAAAGTGCAGAGCTGGGCTGAAATGGAAGGTGCTCAAATGGTTTGAGCTGGCTTGAACTAGAGAGTCTGGTTGTGCTGAGTTATACAGGGAGAGAAGGAGAATGGTGGAAATGTGGCTGCTATATGAGCCTGCTGTTGATTGAGCTACAAGGTGAAATGGCAGTTGCAGCTGCTGATATGATGGGGTTGAAGTGAGAAGGAAACAAGATTGAGTTTCGGGTGGTACTTTAAGAGTTCGAAGCTAGAGCAGTGCAAGTGAGTGATTGATGTTGCAGATAAGAAGCTGTTGCTGCTGTCGAGATCTGCAGGGGTTGAATGCAAGAATGGTTGCAGTCTCAGGTGGTGTTGTGTATGCTAGAATTTCAGGGTCATTGGCTGAGTTGCAGTTGGTGCTTGTGAAATGAAGGTATTGATGTGTGATTAACAATGGAATTGCAGGCTGTGGTGCAATGCAAAGAGCTGATTGAATATGCAGTCATTTGAGTTAGATGAATGTTAGGCATTGTTGCAGTGTAGGTGTATCTTTAGCTGAATTAGAACCTGAGAGCAAGATGGAAGAAGTGTTGTGCAATAGATGAGGATGATGCTCACGGAAAAGACAAAGGCTGCAAAGTGATGGGAGTATGTTTACTGATGGCTGCAGTTGTGAAGAAGAGCGAGCCATTATGGTTGGAAGAGAAGCGATGATGCACCATCACGGTGCAACACAAAATTCAGCCTCTGCAAAATTGCTTTGGCACGGCAATCGGTTAGAGCTCGATTCGAGATGAGTTAGCCCTAACTTCGGACATGACTCAATCGGCTGGCACTAGGCGAGTCATGATCCGACACAGGTTGAGTCATTTAACTCGGTGCTTGACCGGTTTGACTCGAGTGGTTTGGCTGAGTTGACCAGGACCGAGTTGACTCGTTGGCCGGTGGCCGGGCGGACTTTGCCGGTCACTGAGATGTC